>JAOPSE010000564.1:0-448732 GCA_029449295.1 Zea luxurians | reverse complement strand
TTGCTTCGGAGATGGGAACAGTCTCCGAACCTTCAGCTTCGCCTCCCTCACGCTCAACCCTAGCGGTAGAACGCACTCTGGCCATTTAATTCTGAATTTGTGGCAATTAAATACTTTTTCTTCCGAAGTTTTTCGTCTGACGAAGCAGGCTTCAAGCTGGAGCTTCGTTCGATTCCGAGAGTCAAGCTTCGGCTATGGTTAAAAATTTTGGCAGCAAAACAGTGCAAATAGCAATGAATGCTGTGGTAACTTCACACCTACTCGTCTGTTTATATAGTACTGCAGGTAAGAAGGCGAAGCGCCAAGATTTTACACAGGCGGACAGCCGCTTGCACTCGCTGCGTGGTGGACCGCAGAGACCAAACAGTAACTCTGCAAGGTGGGACCGCTACGCGCTGGGAAACTGAATCGTTTCTCGACAATGAGCTCAGGGAAGGTGTTTTTTGGACCTTCGGCTTCCCGAAGCTTAAGAGACTTTTTTCACGGATCAAGCTCGTTACGAAAAACGATCTAGCACCGCGAAAGGGCTACTGTTGGGACTATGCTTCGTCGCCGAAGGTCTTGTAGGAAGAAGCAACTTTCGGCTGAAGCTGTTCGTATGAGATGACCGAAGGTTCCTCTTCATGAAGCTTCGGTATTACAAACCGACTTAAAAGTAGAATGAACCTCTAGTCCATAAGTGCTTAGGTCGCTGTTGTAATCCTTTATGAGGGGCATAACTGTAATTTCTCATAGGCTGTGTCCTGTGCCTATAAATAGTGAACAGTATTCCCTTACTGTTCACGGATTCCTGTGTTTGCAATCGTATCATTCGGGAACCAATCTTTGCCAAGGCAGAGGTATAACTGTATTCAATAATTAAATATACTGAGTAAATATAATATGGTTCGTTTATGATTCATTTACCTTTGATACTCTTTATTTTATGTTACCTTATACAATCTATTAAAATTCAATTACGAAGACTTAACCTTCGTAATTGTGTTGTCATCAACCTTCGTCCAAGATCCATTATCCTCAAGGGAATAATGCTTCGTGGATGAAGGGCATTAACATTTAACATTTTATGTTGCCTTGTTCTTATTTCATAGCATTTGAGAACAAGTCCCCAACAGTCTCGATGTAGGCTTGATGATCGAGGACCCTTTAATTGGTCACATGCCTCGTCATGGGTAAGCCTTGCCTCGGGCAGACTAAGGCCAGAATAAGATAACACGAAATGAGCGTGGAGCGGTGGCGAGAGTAGCGTGTACCCTCCGTGGCAAGAGGCTGGACGGTGGTGTATCTGTGCTCTCGGTTTGCGTGAACCTGATCTGGTCTTAAGAACCCCGGTGGCGGGTTGACATATGCAAGGGTTAAGTGCTACATATGTCGTGTGATTGGAGATCCTCAGCTGAGTATAATCGATTCGGATCGCCGTACCTTCGCGGTTATGAAGACTTGGTCACTGACCTACACGTAGCATTCCACTAAAGATGATGGGTTTTTTGTTAAGAAATTGGCTAGTGCAGGACCAGTGATTGAACTAGGGTAGAAAGAACTCTAGTTGCAGGTAATTGTACTTAACTTGACAAATAAAATTGGATTGTTAAGGATCCACTTTAGTAAGCATTTCTGCAAAACAGAGTCTTTGATTATTGAAAAGCCTTACCTTGACTCCCATATAACCAGCATACCCTTGAGAGTCTTTTCTTTAGTCGGGTAAGACTTGCTGAGTAATTCCATACTCAGGGTTTATCCCTTCGTTGTTTTTAGGTGAGGAAGTAGCAGATTTTTGTTGCTCTGTACCAAGGTGGTTCCTAAGGAGGAGAAACAAGAGTGAAGATGCGGGAGGACTTGGTCCTCCATCTAAAAAAAACTTTTGCTTAAAACTTATCGGGAGGAGTTTGTGCCTCCCTTGGTATGTGTAATAATACTACTCAGCACTCGCTTTATATTTCTGGTCTGTAATAAACAACTTGATCTTACTTTTTAATAAATGTAAGTTTATGTAATCGCTTCCGCATTTCTTTATCTCCGATGTTCTGGAATGTCTGCAAGACGGGTGAGACGTTCCTGGAAGGGTAAGGAAAGATACCGAACTTGTCAAGTAGTTCAGGGGCACCTACAGGGTTGTCTGAGGTCCGTTGGACAAGGACAACTGTAGGTGGGCCTAATTACTTGGGAGGTTCCGTCACAGCTGGTATCGGAGCGTAGCCCTTCTTTGCAGATATTATGAGGCATCTTCAAAAGGATTTTCTAAAAGTCTTACCTAGAAATTCTCTTCTCTTCTTACCTAAGTATTCTGAAGAGTTTATCTTAAAGACCAGATAGGAAGAGTGCAATGTATAGAAGGTTGAATCGACTAAGGTTGATTATGTAATTACACATGCATCATGCTATGAATTATACTAATAAAGTTTTCCCCCTTAGAAAGATGCCGCCACGCACAAGGCAAACGGCGCGCAAGTCAACTGGACCAATCGGTGTGCCTCGACATCAACTGGCCCCTCGCCATGAAAACAGTAGCAGCGGGAGTAATGACCCAATAGGAGATCTTGAAGCCCGAGTGAGTCGACTTCAAGCGGAGTTGCAACACTAAATACTGATCAAAGAACCATCAGGTTGAGTCATAATCAAGAAGAAATTCTTTTGTCCATCTCTATTCCAAACAAAATTACTGGCAGAGTTTATGAAGTCATGATACCGGAAATCAAGGATATCCCGGTAGTGTGCGAGTTCCCTGATGTCTTTCCCGAGGATTTGCCGGGACTGCCACCTGAGCGGGAGGTAGAGTTTGTAATAGAGTTGAAGCCCGGCACGGCTCCAATATCTCGGAGATCGTACCGTATGCCTCCTAATGAGTTGTCAGAATTGAAGATTCAATTGCAAGATCTCCTGGAGAAAGGATTTATCCGGCCAAGCTCATCGTCGTGGGGTTGTCCAGCCATATTCGTCAAAAAGAAGGATCAAACCTTACGAATGTGCGTGGATTATCGGCCCCTGAATGAGGTCACTATCAAAAACAAGTACCCTCTTCCAAGGATTGACATTCTATTTGATCAACTGACTGGAGCAAGGGTATTTTCAAAGATTGATCTCCGATCGGGCTATCACCAGATCCGTATTCGGCCCGAAGATATACCAAAGACCGCCTTTACTACGAGGTATGGGCTGTTTGAATATCTGGTAATGTCTTTCGGGTTAACAAATGCTCCGGCCCACTTCACATATTTGATGAACTCGGTGTTTATGCCCGAGCTAGACAAGTTTGTGGTGGTCTTCATTGATGACATTTTGATATATTCCAAGAATGAAGGGGAGCACGCCCAACATTTACGAATCGTATTAACGCGCCTGAGGGAACATCAGTTGTATGCCAAGTTCAGCAAGTGCGCGTTTTGGCTGGAGGAAATTCAATTTCTGGGACATGTTCTATCTGCCAGAGGGATTGCGGTAGATCCTAGCAAAGTCAAGGACATTTTGGAGTGGAAACCCCCGACCACTGTTCATCAGGTCCGAAGTTTCCTTGGACTGGCTGGATATTACCGTAGATTCATACCAGACTTTTCTAAGCTTGTGAAGCCAATCACAAGTTTATTGAAGAATGATGTTAAATTCAATTGGTCTTCAAAGTGTGATGAAGCCTTTGAACAGTTGAAGACATTACTAACCACTGCTCCGGTATTGGCTCAACCGGACATCACCAAGCCTTTTGATGTATATTGTGATGCATCTGGCAGTGGACTCGGCTGTGTACTAATGCAAGAGGGCCGAGTAATTGCATATGCTTCACGTTAGTTGCGCCGACATGAAGAGCATTACCCAACTCATGATCTGGAGCTAGCTGCTGTGGTCCATGCCCTGAAAATTTGGCGTCACTATCTGCTAGGAAATGTCTGTCATATCTATACAGATCATAAAAGTTTGAAGTACATCTTCACCCAGTCAGAATTAAATATGAGGCAGAGACGATGGCTTGAGCTTATTAAGGACTATGAACTGGAAATTCATTATCACCCAGGCAAAGCCAATGTTCTGGCAGATGCGCTAAGTCGTAAGGTTGCCTGTCATTGTCTTACAATGAAGACCTCTGACAACACTTTATGTCAAGAGATGGAGAAGCTAAACCTGGGAATGGTCCAACAAGGAACTTTGAATCAGCTAAAGCTTGAGTCAGTCCTCTTGCAAAGGATAATTGATGCCCAAAAGGATAATGAGGGCATGAAACACATTCGTGAGAAGTTAAGGACTGGAAAAGCCAAATGTTTCAAAGAAGAAGATCAAGGCATTGTATGGTTTAATAACCGCATAGTGGTGCCAAAGAATGAAGAGCTCCGCCAGCAAATTCTTGATGAAGCACATCTTAGCCGCTATTCTATTCATCCTGGAAGCACTAAGATGTACCAAGACTTGAAACAACATTACTGGTGGACAAAGATGAAGATCGAAATTGCACGCTATGTGGCTAGATGTGACACCTGCAGACGTGTCAAGGCCATACATTTGAAAGCTGCCGGTCCATTACAGTCACTACCAATACCGACATGGAAATGGGAAGACATCAGTATGGACTTTATTGTGGGATTGCCCAGGACCGCAAAAGGATATGACTCTATTTGGGTGATTGTTGATCGACTTACAAAGATTGCTCACTTTCTGCCGGTCAAGACATATTACCCAGTACTTACCTATGTCGAGTTGTACATTGCCCGCATTCTCAGTTTGCACGGTGTTCCGAAGACTATAGTGTCGGATCGTGGACCACAATTTGTATCCAAATTCTGGGAAGAACTCCATAAATCCCTGGGTACCAAGCTGCTCCACAGTTCGGCCTATCATCCCCAAACTAGTGGACAGACTGAGAGGGTTAATCAAATACTCGAAGATATGTTGCGGGCATGTGTTCTGGACTTCTCACAGAAATGGGATGAATGTTTTCCCTTGGCGGAGTTTTCATATAATAATAGCTATCAAGAAAGTATCAAGATGGCACCCTTCGAAGCTTTATATGGACGACGATGTCGTACTCCGCTAAATTGGTCTGAACCTGGGGAAAGGTGCTTCTTTAGGCCTGATATGGTGAAGGAGGCCGAGGATAAGGTTCAGAAAATTATTCATAATATGAAGAAAGCACAAGCTCGTCAGAAGAGTTATGCAGACAAACGGCGAATACCCTTATATTTCCTGGAAGGAGACTATGTCTACCTGAAGGTCTCACCAATGAAGGGAGTATCGCGTTTTGGGGTTAAAGGGAAGCTTGCACCACGATATATTGGTCCTTTTCTTATTTTGGAAAGATATGGGCCAGTGGCATACCGACTCCAACTACCAGAAACATTGTCTGCTGTGCATAATGTGTTCCACGTGTCACAATTGAAGAAGTGTCTTCGGGTTCCTGATCGAACCGTTGAAGTGACAGATGTTGTCCTTGAACCGGACTTGACATACTTTGAGCACCCTATTTGAGTCTTGGATCAAAAGGACAGGGTTACCCGGAGAAAAACTCTCAAGTTTTATAAGATAAAGTGGAACCAGCACTCCGAAGATGAGGCTACATGGGAAACTCAAGACTTTTAGATAAGAATTTCCTAGACTTTTTAGCCTCTTGCAAATTGTAAAGCCTGTATAACTGTGTAATAAAAGAAGTGACCCCCACATCACCCCTGCCTTGTACCCAAAATAAGGAAATAAAAGTATGTCGCGTTTCCTTTTCCATTACTTACCCTAGGACTTTTAATCTCGGGACGAGATTCTTTTATGGGGGGAAGGATGTAACACCCCTGGTGTTACTGTAACTAAAACTTGAGCATGGCATCATAAGCATTGGCATTGCATATGTTTGACACACCTAGAGTGCATTCACTAGGCAAAAATTTCAAATAAGTTGTATTGTTTTAATGTTTTGCAAACAGAACCCTGGATAGGGAACTTAACCGTAAATAGGGATTAAAGGGGTAAAACTTAACCCAAATTGAGAAAACCTAAATGCTTTAGGGGAATAGTCATAAAAAGTTCCCAAACATAAACTTGAACCACATTTATACCCCTGGGATACTAAAAACCCTAATTGGAATCCTGGAAAACCCTAAATCCAAACCCTAGGGGCTTATGTGCAAAATTAGTCCACTTTTGGACTAAAGTGCAAAAACCAAGTTAAATAAGTATCTTAAGTCATTTGGGTCACAAGTATGTGCATTTGCAAGATAAACCCTAAGTTTTGGGCTTATTTGCAAAACACACCTCTTAAGTCATTAATAGTCTAAGTCTGATTTCAGTGATATTAGCTCAACCTTGGAGCTCTACATCTTCCAAATTATTGAGAATTTGCCCTAGGTCACCACATAAAAATTGAAGCCCAATTATAGGAGAACAACTTTGCTTAAGAGTGTGAGCATTGTTGTTAAGGAAATATTGGAGATAATCAAGCCTAAAGATTGGTTGTCAGGCTGATTCAGTCTGAAATTCAGAGGTTCAGTGTAATGGAGCCAACTTTGAGTATGAATTCAACCTTGATTTAGTACTCAAATGTGTTCAAGTCCTATAGTCGAATTGTAGCTGGTTTGTAGCTCTGCAACTTTGGTACAGAGGTTTGATGAAGTTCACATGCAAATTTTAGAGAAAATGTGACCTAAACATGGGCTGTCAGGCAACTGAATGGGGGGATCGCCATGGTACAGTAGCTCGAGTGGATCAGGACGCCAGCGCGGCTTGCTCGCCGCCGGTGACCCTCCCTGCGCTAGGATTCGCGCCGCCACGTTAAGATTAACGTTCGCTGCTAACCGGATAACGCTGCGTGGTAAAAAGGTCATCGTCGCCGGTGAGCTGGATGCCACCCCGGCCAGCCGCGCAACCCCTTCCCTTTGCTCACCGCCGTAGATAAAGCTGCTCACCGTCGTCGTGCCATCTCTGTGCCCGCCGCGTGTCCGAGCCTTTCCACGGCACCGCCATGATTCCCTACTGCCGTCCCATCATCGCCGATGAGCTCGCCACGGCTGGGGACACGTAACCACGACGCCAGACTTCTTCCCCATCTCCGACTGCCAGCGTTGCTCGACCAAATTGGCCACCACCGCTTGAGGGCTCTATAATATGACCTCGCCCGTAGCTGCGCCATGTCGTCGTGAAGCTGTAGCACCCGCTCCCACCCTTGATCATCCACCAGCACGCGCGAATTTCCAATTCCCCCCAAATCAAGTTTCCGCCACCGCAAGGAACTGCTCACCGCGGCCAGCCCCATTCCGGTCAGTTCAGCCTCCCCTTACCCTCGTTTGAGTTTCCTTATAACTCCACGATGCTTGCTGACCCACGTAATTACGCTAAGAACCCTCTGGTCACCGGGAACACGCTCATCTGTCCGCCACCCATTCGGTTCACGCGGACAGAGCTTGATAGCTCACCAACTATGCAATTAACTTGGGGGAAATGTTTTGGGTAGGTCAAATTTGGTGTCCGCCACTTGGGAGCACCGGTCCTGACTCCCTCCGGCCAGTCCAGCTCGCCGGAGCTCGGCCCCCGGTTCGGTGCGCCGTTGGGGACCTCATCGTGCAAAGAAATAGAACCATAGGGGTCTTTCTGCAATGGTCAGCGACTCATTCAAACAGTGCCATGACCCCGTGTCCAGTTATCCAGTTAGCTGAGGGCTTTTCCACAAAGTTCCCCTCGCGGGCGCGTGCGCGTTCTGCGTGGGCTTGGGCCGCCTGGGCTGAAACCAGCCCAGGACTATTCACTCTTTTTCCTTTTCTTTTTTTCAGCAGAGCCAAAACAATTATAGAAAATGGTAGAAAAATGGTAAAATTGTGAAACCAATTTTCCTAGACTCCTTATTTTCCCTAGTATTTAATAAAAATAGTTTTATGATTTTTCATTTAAATAAGGAATTTTAGGGCATTTAAAATTGCTTAAAGAAATAGTTGTGGAATTTTAGAGAATTAATAGTAATACCAAAAATGTTCAAAATTTTTGTATAAACTCCCCACATTATTTAGAAGCCTTGGGTAGAGTTTGAATTGATTTGGACCATGTTTTATAACTAAAACCCAAACCCCCCTGCCCTTTGAACTCCTTTACCGACTCCGGAAACCCTAAGTTCTCAGAGTTCCGTGAAGGAAAGTTATATTCAAGACTTAGATAATAAATCTTTATTATCTTCGCACTCTCATGAGCATTACATGGGATTCATTCTTATATATATATATATGGTTATGTTATAACGCGAAGAAGAAGTGGAAGTCACTGAAGAAAGGACACCACCACCCTCGGATTCTCAAGCAGGCAACTGCTTCTACTTTGATATTTGTGGATTCGAGCCAGACTCACCTGTTAACGAAGGCAAGCCCCGGTGCATTTGCCACCTCCCTTGATGTTTTTAAAAATCTTTCTCACTTGCTTGCTGCATTAGGTGATAGGAGTTGCTTGATTAAACAATTCCTGCATTACCTTCCTTGAGTTTGATTACCTTCCTTGAAACCCTGTTTTTACAAAAAGGTTTTACTATGCTTAGTATTGCTCTAGAAAAACAAAAGGATTTGTTTTACAAAAGATGTTTGGCAAAGTGGGAGGGTTGTTTTCGAAAATAAAATTTGATGGTGGATCCATCATGGCCATGATGGATTCAACATCGGAAAAGATGTACCTCTGCCAAGTACCAAGATTTGGGTTTAAATGATTAAGCTGAGACCGGGCGGGTGACTTGCACGAGAAGAGAGTCTCGGTGTAGTGTCTCCGTCTGAGTCGATTAAGGACCGTCTCGATGTAGGCTTGATGATCGAGGACCCTTTAACTTGTCACATGCCTCGTCATGGGTAAGCCTTGCCTCGGGCAGACTAAGGCCAGAATAAGATAACACGAAATGGGCATGGAGCGGTGGCGAGAGTAGCGTGTACCCTCCGTGGCAAAAGGCTGGACGGTGGTGTATCTGTGCTCTCGGTTTGCGTGAACCTGATCTGGTCTTAAGAACCCCGGTGGCGGGTTGACATATGCAAGGGTTAAGTGCTACATATGTCGTGTGATTGGAGATCCTCAGCTGAGTATAATCGATTCGGATCGCCGTACCTTCGCGGTTATGAAGACTTGGTCACTGACCTACACGTAGCATTCCACTAAAGATGATGGGTTTTTTGTTAAGAAATTGGCTAGTGGAGGACCAGTGATTGAACTAGGGTAGAAAGAACTCTAGTTGCAGGTAATTGTACTTAACTTGACAAATAAAATTGGACTGTTAAGGATCCACTTTAGTAAGCATTTCTGCAAAACAGAGTCTTTGATTATTGAAAAGCCTTACCTTGACTCTCATATAACCAGCATACCCTTGAGAGTCTTTTCTTTAGTCGGGTAAGACTTGCTGAGTAATTCCATACTCACGGTTTATCCCTTCGTGGTTTTTAGGTGAGGAAGTAGCAGATTTCTGTTGCTTCTGTACCAAGGTGGTTCCTAAGGAGGAGAAACAAGAGTGAAGATGCGGGAGGACTTGGTCCTCCATCTAAAAAAAACTTTTGCTTAAAACTTATCGGGAGGAGTTTGTGCCTCCCTTGGTATGTGTAATAATACTACTCAGCACTCGCTTTATATTTCTGGTCTGTAATAAACAACTTGATCTTACTTTTTAATAAATGTAAGTTTATGTAATCGCTTCCGCATTTCTTTATCTCCGATGTTCTGTAATGTCTGCAAGACGGGTGAGACGTTCCTGGAAGGGTAAGGAAAGATACCGAACTTGTCAAGTAGTTCAGGGGCACCTACAGGGTTGTCTGAGGTCCGTTGGACAAGGACAACTGTAGGTGGGCCTAATTACTTGGGAGGTTCCGTCACATGGTGTATGCGGCTCGCTCTGCCAAGTTTGGGTTCGCCCCTTGGGGAGGAGTGCGGTGCATTTAGGAAACCTAACGGGCGGCTACAGCCCCGGGGAATCTTTGTAAAGGCTACGTAGTGAGACCCTGCCTATTCACCTCGGTAGTGTTTATGGGTTTGATCGGCCCGAGGCAAGAGGGAATCACGGCTTGTGGGTAAAGTGCACAACCTCTGCAGAGTGTTTGAAAACTGATATATCAGCCGTGCTCGCGGTTATGAGCGGCCAAGGGAGCTCCAGTGATTAGTGGTACTTGATCAGAGACATTATGGTACAGGTGGCTATGAGATCGATGGTTCTGGTTATGAATATGGTGCTGGTAAGTGGTATTATTTCTGTTTGGAAAGGGTACATCGGGCTAATAACTTGGGTTAATGCTAAAACCTGGCTTTCTATTAGTAAATAATAATCTGACCAACTAAAAGCAACTGCTTGACTTATCCCCACATAAAGCTAGTCCACTACAGCCAAACGGGATACTTGCTGAGTATGTTGATGTGTAGTCACCCTTGCTCTACACACCAAAACCCCCCCCCCCATCCCCAGGTTGTCAGCATTGCAACCACTGCTCTGGCGAAGATGAAGCTGTGGAAGGAGACTTCCAGGAGTTCCAAGACTACGACGAGTTCTAGGCGTGGGTTAGCGGCAACCCCCAGTCGGCTGCCTGTGAAGGCCGCGGTTATCTACGTTTCGTTTTCGCACTTTGATTTATTGTAAGGACTATATGGACGTCTCAGACGTATGATGTAATCGACTATTATTTCCCATTTAATACTATTTTGAGCACTGTGTGATGATGTCCATGTCATGTAACTGCTGTGTACGTGAATAAGTGATCCTGGCACGTACATGGTTCGCATTCGGTTTGCCTTCTTAAACCGGGTGTGACATAAGTGGTATCAAAGCCGTGCTGACTGTAGGACCGCTAACCTAGAATAGAATGGTCGTTCTAAGGATTATAGACCTCTGTCCCCGCCTTGACTTTGATATCCCTTCAAAAGTTGGTCATACCGACCAAACCTATGTTCTACTATATATTATACCTTGCTGAAAATCATGTTTTATTCTAATCCTTCATTTATTTATGGTTCATTACTTGCTGGTCATGTTAATTCTGTTCTCACTCTTTTGCTTGCGGTGTCTTTTGTAGATGGCTCGACTTAGACACACTGCACGAAAGTCTGTCATCCCCTTCTTACCCTCCCGCCTTGCTGAGCGTCCGCTTCGCCGTCCTGTGGCCGGACAGTCCAGCCACTTGGAGAGGCTGCACCACCGCCTGCATTAGGAGCAGGAACGTCGACGACAGGAGCAGCAGGGCTCTTCTTTCTCGGTCCAACACGAGATAGAGTCCGTGAGGAGCTGCTCCCCTGTGCTTCCCCTGGAGGCACCCCCTGCACCACCACTGGGCGCCCCAGCTTCTGGAGTAGCTGCTGGAGGAGACCCAGACGACGGAGGTGGCGACGACAGCTCGAGCCACGACACCGACTTCTCTGCTGACCAGGAGCCGGAATGATTGGTTGCTCGACCCATCACTCGCGACGCTGCTCGAGGGTGTCACTTCCACGATGCGCTCGACACCCTGCTACGTCGGGCACTTAACCGGCGTACTTGGTCCATCGAGTATCGCTGTGTGGTCTACCAGCATAGTCGCGGGGTCTACCCGGACTGCTGGGAGGCGACCTGCTTGGTGCGCCGTCCGGAGAACAGTCTCCAGGGTGCGGAGGCCTGCTCAGAGCACTATTCTATCTCTGAGCGGGACTCAGCTGAGGCAGCCATGCAAGATGCTGCACGGCGTGCGCTTTCGCACTACTGCTCGGTTCTCGGTGGGGTAGCTGACGGTCTTGACCTGAAGTATTACCCCCGCCGTCCATCTGGCAGCACAGGAGACGTGATTGTCTCACCTGTCGGTGAGGACAATCCTAGTTTGAGAAGCACAGTCAACCTAGCCGCTGTGCTAAACACGGAGCTGGACCATGCATTAGACGAGCTGAGTAGGGCTCGTGCTGAGATCGCCCTGCTGCGGGCTGAGCGCGCGGAACGTCGTCACCTGGATGATGGTTCCCCCGCTCCCGTCGGGACTCAGCACTCGTACCGCTCACCTCGGCGTGGACGCCAGCCTTATGGCAACCCCGACTGCAAGACCAAGATAAATCTAGAACCATAGATCGTTAGAGTTGGGTCTTGTAATTAATACAAAATATATACGTAGAAGCTTCGGTCTTAGCGTTAGTCTCGCTTTTAGTTAGTCTTAGTTAGGCAGGGTAGTTTGCTATATCCTGTGCATTTATGTTTGTCATGATGAACTATGTTTGGTTTGGATCTTTGTAATGACTGTCACCAGAGTGTCGGTATCCCCCGCATTATGTTTACTTGTTATATGTTAATGGAGTTAGCTATATAGTTGGGAAACCTTTTATTCTACTTTCCTCTTTATCTGAGAAGCTGTGTGGTCTATGTTGGAGATCAGTGAAGATGCTCATCTGTTCAGTGTTGTTGAAGGATTCTATACTCTTTTCTTATGCTGCAAGATTTGCCAGATCAGTTCTGATGTGTGGTTGCATTCTGCAGATGTCAGAGAACAGGCGCAGAGGAGGAAGGCGTGCTCAGCAGGAGCGAGCTGCTCAGCAGGAAGAGGTGCCCTAGCAACAGCACGTGCCGCCCCTGCCCCCGATGTCGATCGAGCAGATGTTTCTGATGCAGACTCAGGCAGTTCAAGCCATCAGTCAGACTCTGGCCGCCATTCAGCAATAGCAGCAGCAACAGCAGCAGGCACCACCTCAGCCTCAGATGCCTCAGATGCCTAGAGATAAGCGTGCTGAGTTCATGAGAGGTCATCCACCAACGTTTGCTCATTTTTCTGACCCCATGAATGCTGAAGACTGGCTGCGCACTGTGGAGCGGGAGTTGCACATCGCTCAGTGTGATGATAGGGAGAAAGTCTTGTATGGTCCCCGTCTGTTGAGAGGAGCAGCTCAGTCATGGTGGGAGTCTTACCTCGCCACCCATGCCCACCCCGACACCATCACCTAGGAAGAGTTCAGAGGAAGCTTTCGTCAGTACCATGTGCCTGCAGGTCTGATGACAGTGAAGAAGGAGGAGTTCCTGGCCCTCAAGCAGGGGCCATTGTCTCTCAGTGAGTACCGGGACAGGTTTCTGCAGTTGTCTCGCTATGCTCCTGAAGATGTCAACACCGACGCCAAGCGGCAGTACCGTTTCCTGAGAGGCTTGGTTGACCCTATGCAGTACCAACTGATGAATCATACCTTCCCGAGATTCCAGCACCTGATTGACAGAGCAATCCTTAGAGAGAGGAAGCGTAAGGAGATGGAGGATCGTAAGCGCAAGATCAGTGGACCCCAGCCTGGAAACAGCAACCGTCCTCGTTTCTCAGGCAATCAACCTCAGCAGTTCAGGCAGAACCAGCGTCCACCTCAGCAGCATCAGCAGTTCCAAAGGCAGTATCCTCAGCACCAGTATCAGAACCGTCAGAGCAATCAGTCAGGAGGTCAGTTTCAGAGGCAGAATCATCAGGCACCTCATCTTCCTGCCCCAGCAAACGAGCAGAACAGTCAGGCAGCACCAGCTCAGGTTGGAAACAGGGCATATTTCCACTGTGGAGAGCAAGGCCATTGGGTGATGCAATGTCCGAAGAAGGCAGCCTAGCAGTAGTCCGGCCCCAATGCCCCAGCAAAGCAGAATGTGCCTCAGCCTGGAGCAGGCAACCGCTCCCAGCCGCGCTACAATCATGGAAGACTGAATCACTTGGAGGCTGAAGCAGTTCAGGACACCCCCGGCATGATAGTAGGTATGTTCCCAGTCGACTCCCATATTGCAGAAGTGTTATTTGATACTGGAGCAACGCATTCTTTCATTACTGCATCATGGGTAGGAACCCATAATCTTCCAATTACTACCATGTCAACCCCCATTCAAATTGACTCAGCCGGTGGTAGAATTCGAGCCGATAGAATTTGTTTGAATATAAGTGTGGAAATAAGGGGGATAGCGTTTCCCGCTAACCTCATAGTAATGGGTACTCAGGGAATAGATGTCATCCTAGGGATGAATTGGCTAGATAAGTATCAGGCAATTATCAGTTGTGATAAGAGGACAATCAAGTTGGTGTCTCCACTAGGAGAGGAAGTGGTGACCGAGTTAGTCCCGCCTGAGCCAAAGAAAGGAAGTTGTTACCAGATGGCTGTCGATAGCAGTGAAGCAGACCCAATTGAGAGTATCAAGGTTGTGTCCGAATTCCCAGATGAGTTTCCAAAGGACTTACCGGGTATGCCTCCAGAGCGGAAAGTTTAGTTTGCTATAGAGCTTCTTCCTGGAACTGCCCCTATCTTTAAGAGAGCTTACAGAATATCTGGACCAGATTTGGTTGAGCTTAAGAAGCAGATTGATGAGCTGTTAGAGAAAGGTTACATCCGGCCAAGCACCTCGCCTTGGGCCGCTCCTGTCTTGTTCGTGGAGAAGAAAGATGGCACCAAGAGGATGTGCATCGATTACCGAGCTTTGAATGAAGTCACGATCAAGAACAAGTATCCCTTGCCCAGAATAGAAGATCTGTTCGACCAGTTGAGAGGAGCCAGTTTGTTCTCCAAGATTGATCTGAGGTCAGGTTATCATCAGCTCAGGATCCGACCTTCGGACATTCCGAAGACGGCATTCATTACCAAGTATGGTTTGTATGAGTTCACAGTGATGTCTTTTGGTTTGACCAATGCGCCAGCCTTTTTCATGAATCTGATGAACAGTGTGTTCATGGATTATCTTGATAAGTTTGTGGTGGTATTCATTGATGACATTCTGATTTATTCTCAAAGCGAAGAAGAGCATGCAGATCATTTGAAGATGGTATTGCAGAGATTGCGAGAGCACCAGTTGTATGCCAAGTTGAGCAAGTGCGAGTTCTAGATCAGTGAAGTCCTGTTCTTGGGTCACATAATCAACAAAGAATGATTGGATGTGGATCCGAAGAAAGTGGCAGACATTCTGAAGTGGAAAGCGCCAACAGATGCTCGAGGAATCAAGAGCTTCATTGGAATGGCCGGATATTATCGGCGATTCATTGAAGGGTTCTCGAAGATTGCGAAACCAATGACAGCGTTGCTAGGCAACAAGGTTGAGTTCAAGTGGACCCAGAAATGCCAGGAGGCCTTCGAAGCGCTGAAAGAGAAGTTGACAACAGCGCCTGTCCTAGTCTTACCTGATGTGCACAAGCCCTTCTCGGTGTATTGTGATGCTTGTTACACAGGTTTGGGATGCGTGTTGATGCAAGAGGGAAGAGTTGTGGCTTATTCGTCCCGACAACTGAAGGTTCATGAGAAGAATTACCCAATCCATGATCTAGAGTTGGCAGCAGTGGTTCACGCACTGAAGACATGGAGGCACTATCTGTATGGACAGAAATGTGATGTTTACACAGACCACAAGAGTCTAAAGTACATATTCACTCAGTCAGAGTTGAACATGAGGCCACGAAGATGGTTGGAGTTGATCAAAGATTATGAGTTGGAGATTCATTACCATCCGGGCAAAGCGAATGTAGTGGCAGATGCTTTGAGCAGGAAGAGTCAGGTCAATCTGATGGTCGCTCATCCGATGCCTTATGAGTTGGCCAAGGAGTTTGACAGGTTGAGTCTTGGGTTTCTGAACAATTCGCGAGGAGTCACACTTGAGTTGGAACCTACCTTGGAGCGAAAAATCAAAGAAGCGCAGAAGAATGATGAGAAGATCAGTGAGATCCGGTGACTGATTCTAGATGGCAGAGGCAAATATTTTCGGGAAGATGCAGAAGGTGTGATATGGTTCAAAGACCGCTTGTGTGTTCCCAATGTCCAATCCATTCGGGAGTTGATTCTCAAGGAAGCTCATGAGACAGCCTATTCGATTCACCCTGGCAGTGAGAAGATGTATCAGGATCTGAAGAAGAAATTCTGGTGGTACAGAATGAAGAGGGAAATCACAGAGCATGTGGCTATGTGCGATAGTTGTCGAAGAATTAAGGCAGAGCACCAGAGACCAGCTGGATTGTTGCAACCATTGCAGATCCCTCAGTGGAAATGGGATGAAATTGGTATGGACTTCATAGTCGGATTGCCTCGCACTCGAGCCGGCTATGATTCCATTTGGGTAGTAGTGGACCGCTTGACCAAGTCAGCCCACTTCATACCTGTCAAGACCAGAGTTGTATATGTCTCGGGTCGTTTGTCTTCATGGTGTGCCAAAGAAGATAGTGTCAGACAGATGAACACAGTTCACCTCTCATTTCTGGCAGCAGTTGCATGAAGCCTTGGGCACACATCTGAATTTCAGTTCAGCTTATCATCCGCAGATAGATGGTCAGACCGAGAGAACCAATCAGATTCTGGAAGACATGTTGAGAGCCAGTGCGTTGCAAGATCAGTCCGGATGGGACAAGAGATTGGCTTATGCAGAGTTTTCCTATAACAACAGTTACCAGGCCAGTTTGAAGATGTCACCATTTCAGGCGCTCTATGGGAGGAGTTGTAGAACTCCGTTGCAATGGGATCAGCCTAGAGAAAAGCAAGTGTTTGGGCCAGACATTCTACTTGAAGCTGAAGAGAACATCAAGATGGTCTGAGAGAATCTGAAGATAGCGCAATCGAGGCAGCGAAGCTATGCAGACACAAGAAGAAGAGAGGTGAGTTTCGAAGTCGGAAACTTTGTCTATCTGAAAGTGTCACCGATCAGAGGAGTCAGAAGGTTCGGAGTCAAAGGCAAGCTAGCACCCCGCTACATTGGTCTGTACCAAATTCTCTCAAGGCGTGGAGAAGTGGCCTATCAGCTCAGTCTGCCAGAGAATTTGTCCGCTGTGCATGATGTCTTTCATGTGTCTCAGTTGAAGAAGTGCTTGCGTGTGCCAGAAGAGCAGTTGTCAGTGGAAGGTCTCGAAGTCCAGGAGGACTTGACCTACGTTGAGAAGCCAGTGCAGATCCTTGAGGTTGCAGATAGAGTCACCCGAAGGAAGACCATCCGAATGTTCAAGGTCAGATGGAATCACCATTCTGAGGAAGAAGCAACCTGGGAGCGTGAAGATGATCTGATGGCTAAATACCCTGAGCTCTTTGCTAGCCAACCCTAAATCTCGAGGGCGAGATTCTTTTAAGGGGGATAGGTTTGTAACGCCCTGAATTTGGGGGTAGAATTTTTTCTTCTTTTCTCTCACCAAATTCAGGCGTTACTCTTTCCTTTTTCCCTTTTCTTCTCGCTAAGCCTTGATATTTTCTAAAAGTTATAGCGAGAATTAGCTCGACATCTTGGGTAACCAAAACCTAGAACTATTTTTGTTTGTTGCATCATGCCGGATTATGCACTCTTTTATTTGTGGTTGAGTGAAGTGGAGAATTAGGCATAAAAGAAATTGTGGAAATTTGAAAAAGAAAAGCCTTTTCTTTTTCTCTCTCCCCCCTTCTCCCCTTTTGGCCCAACCGCCCCTTCCCCTTGGCCCAAGCGGCCCAGCCGCCCCCCTCCCCTTCCCGCGTGGGCCCCGCGGCGGCCCAGCCGCCCCTCCCCGCCGTGGGCCGGCCTGGCGGCTCAGCCGCGCGCCCCTCCCCCCCCTTTTGGGCCCAGCCGGCCCAACCGCCCCCTCCCCTTTTCCTTTTTTCCAAAAAACCTCCTCGCGGGCCCCGCCCGTCATCCCCTCTCTCTCTCCCTCACCCTAACCCTAGCCGCCGCCACCCTCTCCCAACCCCAGCGCCGCCGCCGCCCCTCCCAGCGCCGCCGCCGCGCCGTCCTCCCCTCCGGTGAGGCTTCTTTCCCCCCCCCCTCCTCCCTCCTCTCCTCCCCTCCCTCCTCCTTCCCTCCCGTCGGTGCCCTCCCCCGCGCCATGGGCACGCTCGGCCCCGGCCCCGGCGAGCTCGGCCCCGGCCCCGACCTTGCCCGCCCGGCCGCTCAGCTCGGCCGCCCCGGCGCCCCCGTCCCGCGTCGGCGTCCCCCGCCCCCGCGCGAGCCCCGCTCGGCCCCCGCGCCCGGCCGCCCTCGGCCACCCCGGTTCCGGCCCCAGCCTCCCGCGCCCGGCCGCGCCGCTCGTCCTCGACCCCGGCCGCCCCCGGCTCGGCCGCGCCCCGCCGCGCCCGGCCTCGTCCCGCGCCCGCCGGCGCCCCGGCCGCCCCCGGCCGCGCCCGCCCGACCCCGGCCGCCCTCCCCGCGCCCGCTCGGCCCGGCTCCCCGGCCGCCCCGGCGACCCGCGCTCGGCCCCGCCTCCGGCGAGCCGCCCCGCGCCCGCTCGGCCCCGCTTGGCCGGCGCGCCGCCCCGGGCTCGCGCCCCGGCTCGGCCGCGCCATCTTCGCCCCGGCGTGGTGGTCGGCCATGTCCTCGCCCCGGCGTGCTTGCCCGCTCGCCCCACCGTGCCTTGCTCGCGTCGTGACGGCCCCGGCGTGGCCTTGAGCTCGGCCCAGCGTGCCTATGGCGCGTGGCTTTGAGCTCGGCTAGCGCACGGCTAGTTCGTGGCGTGTGCGTGCGGCCTCGCGCTCGTGCCCGCATAGTGCGCGAGCCTTGGCATGACCCGTCGTGCCCCATCTACCCCAGACGCCCCGTCTACCCCCCCCCGTGTCCTATGCGCGCTAATCACGTGTTTATATTAATAAGATAGGAGTCTCAATTTGGAAATTGGTTACGTTAGTTAATTTGTATAGCTAATCATCTATCTTATTCAACGTTAATCTACTAAAAGTGGTCACGTTTACATTAGTGCATGTAGCTAATTCTTTTGTTAGAACCAATTGGAATTAGAGCACGTAACGTCTAGTTATTCGTTTACCCGTAGTGCGCCTCGAGTATAAGCCTTAACTCTCGCGAGACCTTTTCCCATTTCTTTCTAACCAAGGTAAATTCATTATCGTATGTGATATTCTATGTGTATATACTTTATTTGTTCTCCTGTATGGTGTACTGTTTGTTTCCTAATTTGAATGGATGGATGTGTGTATGCTTGCAATCGCATAGAGAACGATCCGGTTGAAGAGCCCGAGGAACTCGCAGGAGAAGCCCCTGAGCAGCAGTCGGTTGGTGGAGGCAAGTGTCCTTTGACCTATCTCTGTCCTATTCATTCTTTAATTCACCTCCCGCATTACACTTTTATGCCTAAGGATTGACTAGCTTTTGTTATCCATATCCTTGTTTACCTATTTGGGTTGGATTATTATTGTTTAGCTTTATGCTATCGCTCAAACTCTAATCAATGAACATGATGAGATTATCTATGATACACTGTTTTCCCTTCTCTTATTATGATGTTGTACTTGTGGTCTTTAAGGGGGCTCGAGCGGTTTCTCGAGTGCCTCTCCGTAAGGACCTGTTCTATGGATGACCGCCCGGGAAAACAGTGCAACCATGAGGGTGGAATGGGGTGCCCTTAGCTGAATAATTAGAGGATCCGGGGTGTAGTTCGCTTAGCCGTCGTGCCGTAAATGGGGCTCGGTGTATGCGGCTCGCTCTGCCAAGTTTGGGTTCGCCCCTTGGGGAGGAGTGCGGTGCATTTAGGAAACCTAACGGGCGGCTACAGCCCCAGGGAATCTTTGTAAAGGCTACATAGTGAGACCCTGCCTATTCACCTCGGTAGTGTTTAAGGGTTTGATCGGCCCGAGGCAAGAGGGAATCACGGCTTGTGGGTAAAGTGCACAACCTCTGCAGAGTGTTTGAAAACTGATATATCAGCCGTGCTCGCGGTTATGAGCGGCCAAGGGAGCTCCAGTGATTAGTGGTACTTGATTAGAGACATTATGGTACATGTGGCTATGAGATCGATGGTTCTGGTTATGAATATGGTGCTGGTAAGTGGTATTCTTTCCGTTTGGAAAGGGTACATTGGGCTAATAACTTGGGTTAATGCTAAAACGTGGCTTTCTATTAGTAAATAATAATCTGACCAACTAAAAGCAACTGCTTGACTTATCCCCACATAAAGCTAGTCCACTACAGCCAAACAGGATACTTGCTGAGTATGTTGATGTGTACTCACCCTTGCTCTACACACCAAACCCCCCCATCCCCAGGTTATCAGCATTGCAACCACTGCTCAGGCGAAGATGAAGCTGTGGAAGGAGACTTCCAGGAGTTCCAAGACTACAACGAGTTCTAGGCGTGGGTTAGCGGCAACCCCCAATCGGCTGCCTATGAAGGCCGCGGTTATCTACGTTTCATTTTCGAACTTTGATTTATTGTAAGGACTATATGGACGTCTCAGACGTATGATGTAATCGACTATTATTTCCCTTTTAATACTATTTTGAGCACTGTGTGATGATGTCCATGTTATGTAACTGCTGTGTACGTGAATAACTGATCCTGGCACGTACATGGTTCGCATTCGGTTTGCCTTCTAAAACCGGGTGTGACAAATGGCCACACAACCCCCATTTTGTCGAAAATAGCCATGAACGACCATTTTCAATAATACCCGAAGGCTAAGACGTTCGAATTTTTAACCAACAAATGGTCTCCACCAGAAATCCAAGAATGTGGTCTATGGCAAGGAAACATATGTCAGGTGAGGTGTATGAGCCTTTGGTCGAAGATCAATGGCCACACAACCCCCATTTTTGTCGAAAATAGCCATGAACGACCATTTTCAATAATACCGAAGGCTAACACCTAGGATTTTTGACCAAAAAATGGTCACCACCAGAAATCCAAGAATGTGGTCTATGGCAAGGAAACACATGTGGGGTGAGGTGTATGAGCCTTTGGTCAATGATCAATTGCCACACAACCCCCATTTTTGTCGAAAATAGCCATGAACGACGATTTTCAATAATACCGAAGGCTAACACCTACGGATTTTTGACCAAGAAATGGTCTCCACCAGAAATCCAAGAATGTGATATATGGCAAGGAAACTTATGTGGGGTGAGGTGTACGATCCTCTGGTCGATGATCAATGGCGACACAACCCCCATTTTTGTCGAAAATAGCCATGAATGACCATTTTCAATGACACTGAAGGCTAACACTTACGAATTTTTGACCAACAAATGGTCTCCACGAGAAATCCAAGAATCTGATCTATGGCAAGAAAACATATGTGGGGTGAAGTGTACGAGCCTCTGGTTGATGATCAATGGCCACACAACCCCCATTTTTGTCGAAAATAGCCATGAACGACCATTTTCAATGACACTGAAGGCTAACACCTATGGATTTTTGACCAAGAAATGGTCTCCACCATAAATCCAAAAATGTGATCTATGGCAAGGAAACATATGTGTAGTGAGGTGTATGAGCCTCTGGTCGAAGATCAATGGCCACACAACCCCCATTTGTGCCGAAAATAGCCATGAATGACCATTTTCAATAATACCGAAGGCTAACACGTACGGATTTTTGACCAAGAAATGGTCTCCACCAGAAATCGAAGAATGTGATCTATGGCAAGGAAACATATGTGGGGTGAATTGTATGAGCCTATGGTCGATGATAAATGGCCACACAACCCCCATTTTAGTCGAAAATAGCCATGAACGACCATTTTCAATAATACCGAAGGCTAACACCAACAGAGTTTTGACCAAGAAATGGTCTCCTCTAGAAATCCAAGAATGTGATCTATGGCAAGAAAACATATGTGGGGTGAAGTGTACGAGCCTCTGGTCGATGATCAATGGCCACACAACCCCCATTTTTGTAGAAAATAGCCATGAACGACCATTTTCAATGACACTGAAGGCTAACACCTATGGATTTTTGACCAAGAAATGGTCTCCACCATAAATCCAAAATGTGATCTATGGCAAGGAAACATATGTGTAGTGAGGTGTATGAGCCTCTGGTCGAAGATCAATGGCCACACAACCCCCATTTGTGCCGAAAATAGCCATGAATGACCATTTTCAATAATACCGAAGGCTAACACGTACGGATTTTTGACCAAGAAATGGTCTCCACCAGAAATTGAAGAATGTGATCTATGGCAAGGAAACATATGTGGGGTGAATTGTATGAGCCTATGGTCGATGATAAATGGCCACACAACCCCCATTTTAGTCGAAAATAGCCATGAACGACCATTTTCAATAATACCGAAGGCTAACACCAACAGAGTTTTGACCAAGAAATGGTCTCCTCTAGAAATCCAAGAATGTGATCTATGGCAAGAAAACATATGTGGGGTGAAGTGTACGAGCCTCTGGTCGATGATCAATGGCCACACAACCCCCATTTTTGTAGAAAATAGCCATGAACGACCATTTTCAATGACACTGAAGGCTAACACCTATGGATTTTTGACCAAGAAATGGTCTCCACCATAAATCCAAGAATGTGATCTATGGCAAGGAAACATAAGTGTAGTGAGGTGTATGAGCCTCTGGTTCAAGATCAATGGCCACAGAACCCCCATTTTTGTCAAAAATAGCCATGAATGACCATTTTCAATAATACCGAAGGCTAACACGTACGGATTTCTGAACAAGAAATGGTCTCCACCAGAAATCCAAGAATGTGATCTATGGCAAGGAAACATATGTGGGGTGAATTGTACGAGCCTATGGTCGATGATAAATGGCCACACAACCCCCATTTTAGTCGAAAATAGCCATGAACGACCATTTTCAATAATACCGAAGGCTAACACCAACAGATTTTTGACCAAGAAATGGTCTCCTCTAGAAATCCAAGAATGTGATCTATGGCAAGAAAACATATGTGGGGTGAAGTGTATGAGCCTCTGGTTGATGATCAATGGCCACACAACCCCCATTTTTTGTCGAAAATAGCCATGAACGACCATTTTCAATGACACTAAAGGCTAACACCTATGGATTTCTGACCAAGAAATGGTCTCCACCATAAATCCAAGAATGTGATCTATGACAAGGAAACATATGTGTAGTGAGGTGTATGAGCCTCTGGTCGAAGATCAATGGCCACACAACCCCCATTTTTGTTGAAAATAGCCATGAATGACCATTTTCAAAAATACCCAAGGCTAACACATTCGGATTTTTCCCAAGAAATGGTCTCCACCTGAAATCCAAGAATGTGATCTATGGCAAGGAAACATATGTGGGGTGAGGTGTATGATCCTTTGGTCAATGATCAATGGCCACACAACCCCCATTTTGCCGAAAATAGCCATGAACGACGATTTTAAATAATACCGAAGGCTAACACCTACGGATTTTTGACCAAGAAATGGTCTCCACCAGAAATCCAAGAATGTGATATATGGCAAGGAAACTTATGTGGGGTGAGGTGTACGATCCTCTGGTCGATGATCAATGGCGACACAACCCCCATTTTTGTCGAAAATAGCCTTGAATGACCATTTTCAATGACATTGAAGGCTAACACCTACGAATTTTTGACCAACAAATGGTCTCCACGAGAAATCCAAGATTCTGTTCTATGGCAAGAAAACATATGTGGGGTGAAGTGTACGAGCCTCTGGTCGATGATCAATGGCCACCCAACCCCCATTTTTGTCGAAAATGCCATGAACGACCATTTTCAATGACACTGAAGGCTAACACCTATGGATTTTTGACCAAGAAATGGTCTCCACCATAAATCCAAGAATGTGATCTATGGCAAGGAAACATATGTGTAGTGAGGTGTATGAGCCTCTGATCGAAGATCAATGGCCACACAACCCCCATTTGTGTCGAAAATAGCCATGAATGACCATTTTCAATAATACCGAAGGCTAACACGTACGGATTTTTTACCAAGAAATTGTCTCCACCAGAAATCCAAGAATGTGATCTATGGCAACGAAACATATGTGGGGTGAATTGTACGAGCCTCCGGTCGATGATAAATGGCCACACAACCCCCATTTTAGTCAAAAAAGCAATGAACGACCATTTTCAATAATACCGAAGGCTAACACCAACATATTTTTGACCAAGAAATGGTCTCCTCTAGAAATCCAAGAATGTGATCTATGGCAAGAAAACATATTTGGGGTGAAGTGTACGAGCCTCTGGTCGATGATCAATGGCCACACAACCCCCATTTTTGTCGAAAATAGCCATGAACGACCATTTTCAATGACACTAAAGGCTAACACCTATGGATTTCTGACCAAGAAATGGTCTCCACCATAAATCCAAGAATGTGATCTATGACAAGGAAACATATGTGTAGTGAGGTGTATGAGCCTCTGGTCGATGATCAATGGCCACACAACCCCCATTTTTGTCGAAAATGCCATGAACGACCATTTTCAATGACACTGAAGGCTAACACCTATGGATTTTTTACCAAGAAATGGTCTCCACCATAAATCCAAGAATGTGATCTATGGCAAGGAAACATAAGTGTAGTGAGGTGTATGAGCCTCTGGTTGAAGATCAATGGCCACACAACCCCCATTTTTGTCGAAAATAGCCATGAATGACCATTTTCAATAATACCGAAGGCTAACACGTACGGATTTTTGACCAAGAAATGGTCTCCACCAGAAATCCAAGAATGTGATCTATGGCAAGGAAACATATGTGGGGTGAATTGTACGAGCCTCTGGTCGATGATAAATGGCCACACAACCCCCATTTTAGTCAAAAATAGCCATGAACGACCATTTTCAATAATACCGAAGGCTAACACCCACAGATTTTTGACCAAGAAATGGACTCCTCCAGAAATCCAAGAATGTGATCTATGGCAAGAAAACATATGTGGGGTGAAGTGTACGAGCCTCTGGTTGATGATCAATGGCCACACAACCCCCATTTTTGTCGAGAATAGCCATGAACGACCATTTTCAATGACACTAAAGGCTAACACCTATGGATTTCTGACCAAGAAATGGTCTCCACCATAAATCCAAGAATGTGATCTATGACAAGGAAACATATGTGTAGTGAGGTGTATAAGCCTCTGGTCGAAGATCAATGGCCACACAACCCCCATTTTTGTTGAAAATAGCCATGAATGACCATTTTCAAAAATACCAAAGGCTAACACATTCGGATTTTTTCCCAAGAAATAGTCTCCACCTGAAATCCAAGAATGTGATCTATGGCAAGGAAACATATGTGGGGTGAGGTGTACGAGCCTCTGGTCGATGATCAATGGCCACACAACCCCCATTTTGCTGAAAATAGCCATGAACGACCATTTTCAATAATACCGAAGGCTAACACGTACGAATTTTTGACCAAGAAATGGTCTCCACCAGAAATCCAAGAATGTGATCTATGGCAAGGAAACATATGTGGGGTGAGGTTTACGAGCCTCTAGTCGATCATAGATGGCCACACAACCCCCATTTTTGATGAAAATAGCCATGAGTGACCATTTTCAATAATATTACATGCTAACACCTACGGATTTTTGACTAAGAAATGATCTCCACCAGAAATCCAAGAATGTGATCTATGGCAAGGAAACATATGTGGGGTGAGGTGTATGAGCCTCTGGTCGATGATCAATGGCCACACAACCCCCATTTTTGTCGAAAATAGCCATGAACGACCATTTTCAATAATACCGAAGGCTAACACCTACGGATTTTTGACCAAGAAATGGTCTCCTCCAGAAATCCAAGAATGTGATCTACGGCAAGGAAACATATGTGGGGTGAGGTGTACGAGCCTCTGGTCGATGATCAATGGCCACACAACCCTAATTTTTGTCAAAAATAGCCATGAACGACCATTTTCAATGACACTGAAGGCTAACAACTACGAATTTTTGACCAAAAAATGGTCTCCACCATAAATCCAAGAATGTGATCTACGGCAAGGAAACATATGTGGGTTGAGGTGTACGAGCCTCTAGTCGATGATCAATGGCCACACAACCCTAATTTTTGTCGAAAATAGCCATGAACGACCATTTTCAATGACACTGAAGGCTAACACCTACTGATTTTTGACCAAGAAATGGTCTCCACCAGAAATTAAAGAATGTGGGGTGAGGTGTACGAGCCTTTGGTCGATGATCAATTGCCACATGATCCCCATTTTTGTCGAAAATAGCCATGAATGACCATTTTCAATAATACCGAAGGCTAACACGTACGGATTTTTGACCAAGAAATGGTCTCCACCAGATATCCAAGAATGTGATCTATGGCAAGGAAACATATGTGGGGTGAGGTGTATGAGCCTCTGGTCGATGATAAATGGCCGCACAACACCCATTTTAGTCGAAAATAGCCATGAACGACCATTTTCGATAATACCGAAGGCTAACACCAACAGATTTTTGACCAAGAAATGGTCTCCACCAGAAATCCAAGAATGTGATCTATGGCAAGAAAACATATGTGGGGTGAAGTGTACGAGCCTCTGGTCGATGATCAATGGCCACACAACCCCCATTTTTGTCGAAAATAGCCATGAACGACCATTTTCAATGACACTGAAGGCTAACACCTATGGATTTTTGACCAAGAAATGGTCTCCAGCATAAATCTAAGAATTTGATCTATGGCCACACAACCCCCATTTTTGTCGAAAATAGCCATGAATGACCATTTTCAAGAATACCGAAGGCTAACACATTCGGATTTTTGCCCAAGAAATGGTCTCCACCAGAAATCCAAGAATGTGATCTATGGCAAGGAAACATATGTGGCGTGAGGTGTACGAGCCTCTAGTCGATGATCAATGGCCACACAACCCCCATTTTGTCGAAAATAGCCATGAACGACCATTTTCAATAATACCGAAGGCTAACACGTACGAATTTTTGACCAAGAAATGGTCTCCACCAGAAATCCAAGAATGTGATCTATGGCAAGGAAACATATGTGGGGTGAGGTGTACGAGCCTCTGGTCAATGATAAATGGCCACACAACCCCCATTTTTGATGAAAATAGCCATGAACGACCATTTTCAATAATACTAGAGGCTAACAACTACGGATTTTTTTACCAAGAAATGGTCTCCACCAGAAATCCAAGAATGTGATCTATGGCAAGGAATCATATGTGGGCTGAGGTGTATAAGCCTCTGGTTGATGATCAGTGGGCACACAACCCCATTTTTGTCGAAAATAGCCATGAACGACCATTTTCAATAATACCGAAGGCTAACACCTATGGATTTTTGACCAAGAAATGGTCTCCACTAGAAATCCAAGAATATGATCTATGGCAAGGAAACATATGTGGGGTGAGGTGTGCGAGCCTCTGGTCGATGATCAATGGCCACACAACCCCTATTTTTGTCGAAAATAGCCATGAACAACCATTTTCAATGACACTTAAGGCTAACACCTACGGATTTTTGACCAAGAAATGGTCTCCACCATAAATCCAAGAATGTGATCTATGGCAAAGAAACATATGTGTAGTGAGGTCTATGAGCCTCTGGTCGAATATCAATGGCCACACAACCCCCATTTTTGTCGAAAATAGCCATGAACGACCATTTTCTATAGTACCGAAGGCTAACACATTCGGATTTTTGACCAAAAAATGGTCTCCACCAGAAATCAAAGAATGTGATCTATGGCAAGGAAACATATGTGGGGTGAAGTGTACGAGCCTCTGGTCGATGATCAATGGCCACACAACCCCCATTTTTGTCGAAAATAGCCATGAACGACCATTTTCAATGACACTGAAGGCTAACACCTATGGATTTTTGACACGGAAATGGTCTCCACCATAAATCCAAGAATTTGATCTATGGCCACACAACCCCCATTTTTGTCGAAAATAGCCATGAATGACCATTTTCAAGAATACCGAAGGCTAACACATTCGGATTTTTGCCCAAGAAATGGTCTCCACCAGAAATCCAAGAATGTGATCTATGGCAAGGAAACATATGTGGGGTGAGGTGTACGAGCCTCTGGTCGATGATCAATGGCCACACAACCCCCATTTTGTCGAAAATAGCCATGAACGACCATTTTCCATAATACCGAAGGCTAACACGTACGAATTTTTGACCAAGAAATGGTCTCCACCAGAAATCCAAGAATGTGATCTATGGCAAGGAAACATATGTGGGGTGAGGTGTACGAGCCTCTGGTCAATGATAAATGGCCACACAACCCCCATTTTTGATGAAAATAGCCATGAACGACCATTTTCAATAATACTAGAGGCTAACACCTACGGATTTTTTTACCAAGAAATGGTCTCCACCAGAAATCCAAGAATGTGATCTATGGCAAGGAATCATATGTGGGCTGAGGTGTATAAGCCTCTGGTTGATGATCAATGGGCACACAACCCCATTTTTGTCGAAAATAGCCATGAACGACCATTTTCAATAATACCGAAGGCTAACACCTACGGATTTTTGACCAAGAAATGGTCTCCACTAGAAATCCAAGAATATGATCTATGGCAAGGAAACATATGTGGGGTGAGGTGTGCGAGCCTCTGGTCGATGATCAATGGCCACACAACCCCTATTTTTGTCGAAAATAGCCATGAACAACCATTTTCAATGACACTTAAGGCTAACACCTACGGATTTTTGACCAAGAAATGGTCTCCACCATAAATCCAAGAATGTGAGCTATGGCAAAGAAACATATGTGTAGTGAGGTCTATGAGCCTCTGGTCGAATATCAATGGCCACACAACCCCCATTTTTGTCGAAAATAGCCATGAACGACCATTTTCTATAGTACCGAAGGCTAACACATTCGGATTTTTGACCAAAAAATGGTCTCCACCAGAAATCAAAGAATGTGATCTATGGCAAGGAAACATATGTGGGGTGAAGTGTACGAGCCTCTGGTCGATGATCAATGGCCACACAACCCCCATTTTTGTCGAAAATAGCCATGAACGACCATTTTCAATGACACTGAAGGCTAACACCTATGGATTTTTGACACGGAAATGGTCTCCACCATAAATCCAAGAATTTGATCTATGGCCACACAACCCCCATTTTTGTCGAAAATAGCCATGAATGACCATTTTCAAGAATACCGAAGGCTAACACATTCGGATTTTTGCCCAAGAAATGGTCTCCACCAGAAATCCAAGAATGTGATCTATGGCAAGGAAACATATGTGGGGTGAGGTGTACGAGCCTCTGGTCGATGATCAATGGCCACACAACCCCCATTTTGTCGAAAATAGCCATGAACGACCATTTTCCATAATACCGAAGGCTAACACGTACGAATTTTTGACCAAGAAATGGTCTCCACCAGAAATCCAAGAATGTGATCTATGGCAAGGAAGCATATGTGGGGTGAGGTGTACGAGCCTCTGGTCAATGAAAAATGGCCACACAACCCCCATTTTTGATGAAAATAGCCATGAACGACCATTTTCAATAATACTAGAGGCTAACACCTACGGATTTTTTTACCAAGAAATGGTCTCCACCAAAAATCCAAGAATGTGATCTATGGCAAGGAATCATATGTGGGCTGAGGTGTATAAGCCTCTGGTTGATGATCAATGGGCACACAACCCCATTTTTGTCGAAAATAGCCATGAACGACCATTTTCATTAATACCGAATGCTAACACCTATGGATTTTTGACCAAGAAATGGTCTCCACTAGAAATCCAAGAATATGATCTATGGCAAGGAAACATATGTGGGGTGAGGTGTGCGAGCCTCTGGTCGATGATCAATGGCCACACAACCCCTATTTTTGTCGAAAATAGCCATGAACAACCATTTTCAATGACACTTAAGGCTAACACCTACGGATTTTTGACCAAGAAATGGTCTCCACCATAAATCCAAGAATGTGATCTATGGCAAAGAAACATATGTGTAGTGAGGTCTATGAGCCTCTGGTCGAATATCAATGGCCACACAACCCCCATTTTTGTCGAAAATAGCCATGAACGACCATTTTCTATAGTACCGAAGGCTAACACATTCGGATTTTTGACCAAAAAATGGTCTCCACCAGAAATCAAAGAATGTGGTCTATGGCAAGGAAACATATGTGGGGTGAAGTGTACGAGCCTCTGGTCGATGATCAATGGCCACACAACCCCCATTTTTGTCGAAAATAGCCATGAACGACCATTTTCAATGACACTGAAGGCTAACACCTATGGATTTTTGACACGGAAATGGTCTCCACCATAAATCCAAGAATTTGATCTATGGCCACACAACCCCCATTTTTGTCGAAAATAGCCATGAATGACCATTTTCAAGAATACCGAAGGCTAACACATTCGGATTTTTGCCCAAGAAATGGTCTCCACCAGAAATCCAAGAATGTGATCTATGGCAAGGAAACATATGTGGGGTGAGGTGTACGAGCCTCTGGTCGATGATCAATGGCCACACAACCCCCATTTTGTCGAAAATAGCCATGAACGACCATTTTCCATAATACCGAAGGCTAACACGTACGAATTTTTGACCAAGAAATGGTCTCCACCAGAAATCCAAGAATGTGATCTATGGCAAGGAAGCATATGTGGGGTGAGGTGTACGAGCCTCTGGTCAATGAAAAATGGCCACACAACCCCCATTTTTGATGAAAATAGCCATGAACGACCATTTTCAATAATACTAGAGGCTAACACCTACGGATTTTTTTACCAAGAAATGGTCTCCACCAAAAATCCAAGAATGTGATCTATGGCAAGGAATCATATGTGGGCTGAGGTGTATAAGCCTCTGGTTGATGATCAATGGGCACACAACCCCATTTTTGTCGAAAATAGCCATGAACGACCATTTTCATTAATACCGAATGCTAACACCTATGGATTTTTGACCAAGAAATGGTCTCCACTAGAAATCCAAGAATATGATCTATGGCAAGGAAACATATGTGGGGTGAGGTGTGCGAGTCTCTGGTCGATGATCAATGGCCACACAACCCCTATTTTTGTCGAAAATAGCCATGAACAACCATTTTCAATGACACTTAAGGCTAACACCTACGGATTTTTGACCAAGAAATGGTCTCCACCATAAATCCAAGAATGTGATCTATGGCAAAGAAACATATGTGTAGTGAGGTCTATGAGCCTCTGGTCGAATATCAATGGCCACACAACCCCCATTTTTGTCGAAAATAGCCATGAACGACCATTTTCTATAGTACCGAAGGCTAACACATTCGGATTTTTGACCAAAAAATGGCCTCCACCAGAAATCAAAGAATGTGATCTATGGCAAGGAAACATATGTGGGGTGAAGTGTACGAGCCTCTGGTCGATGATCAATGGCCACACAACCCCCATTTTTGTCGAAAATAGCCATGAACGACCATTTTCAATGACACTGAAGGCTAACACCTATGGATTTTTGACACGGAAATGGTCTCAACCATAAATCCAAGAATTTGATCTATGGCCACACAACCCCCATTTTTGTCGAAAATAGCCATGAATGACCATTTTCAAGAATACCGAAGGCTAACACATTCGGATTTTTGCCCAAGAAATGGTCTCCACCAGAAATCCAAGAATGTGATCTATGGCAAGGAAACATATGTGGGGTGAGGTGTACGAGCCTCTGGTCGATGATCAATGGCCACACAACCCCCATTTTGTCGAAAATAGCCATGAACGACCATTTTCAATAATACCGAAGGCTAACACGTACGAATTTTTGACCAAGAAATGGTCTCCACCAGAAATCCAAGAATGTGATCTATGGCAAGGAAACATATGTGGGGTGAGGTGTACGAGCCTCTGGTCAATGATAAATGGCCACACAACCCCCATTTTTGATGAAAATAGCCATGAACGACCATTTTCAATAATACTAGAGGCTAACACCTACGGATTTTTTTACCAAGAAATGGTCTCCACCAGAAATCCAAGAATGTGATCTATGGCAAGGAATCATATGTGGGCTGAGGTGTATAAGCCTCTGGTTGATGATCAATGGGCACACAACCCCATTTTTGTCGAAAATAGCCATGAACGACCATTTTCAATAATACCGAAGGCTAACACCTACGGATTTTTGACCAAGAAATGGTCTCCACTAGAAATCCAAGAATATGATCTATGGCAAGGAAACATATGTGGGGTGAGGTGTGCGAGCCTCTGGTCGATGATCAATGGCCACACAACCCCTATTTTTGTCGAAAATAGCCATGAACAACCATTTTCAATGACACTTAAGGCTAACACCTACGGATTTTTGACCAAGAAATGGTCTCCACCATAAATCCAAGAATGTGATCTATGGCAAAGAAACATATGTGTAGTGAGGTCTATGAGCCTCTGGTCAAATATCAATGGCCACACAACCCCCATTTTTGTCGAAAATAGCCATGAACGACCATTTTCTATAGTACCGAAGGCTAACACACTCGGATTTTTGACCAAAAAATGGTCTCCACCAGAAATCAAAGAATGTGATCTATGTCAAGGAAACATATGTGGGGTGAGGTTTACGAGCCTCTGGTTGATGATCATTGGCCACACAACCCCCATTTTTGTCGAAAATAGCCATGAATGACCATTTTCAATAATACCGAAGGCTAACACGTACGGATTTTTGACCAAGAAATGGTCTCCACCAGAAATCCAAGAATGTGATCTATGGCAAGGAAACATATGTGGGGTGAGGTGTATGAGCCTCTGGTCGATGATAAATGGCCACACAACCCCCATTTTAGTCGAAAATAGCCATGAACGACCATTTTCAATAATACCGAAGGCTAACACCAACGGATTTTTGACCAAGAAACGGTCTCCACCAAAAATCCTAGAATGTGATCTCTGGCAAGAAAACATATGTGGGGTGAAGTGTACGAGCCTCTGGTCGATGATCAATGGCCACATAAACCCCATTTTTGTCGAAAATAGCCATGAACGACCATTTTCAATGACACTGAAGGCTAACACCTACGGATTTTTGACCAAGAAATGGTCTCCACAATAAATCCAAGAATGTGATCTATGGCAAGGAAACATATGTGTAGTGAGGTGTATGAGCCTTTGGTCGAATATCAATGGCCACACAACCCCCATTTTTGTCGAAAATAGCCATGAACGACCATTTTCAATAGTACCGAATGCTAAACATTCAGATTTTTGACCAAGAAATGGTCTCCACCAGAAATCAAAGAATGTGATCTATGGCAAGGAAACTTATATGGGGTGAGGTTTACGAGCCTCTGGTCGATGATCAATGGCCACACAACCCCCATTTTTGTCGAAAATAGCCATGAAAGACCATTTTCAATAATACTAAAGGCTAACACGTACAGATTTTTGACCAATAAATGGTCTCCACAGCAAATCCAAGAATGTGATCTATGGCAAGGAAACATATGTGGGGTGAGGTGTACGAGCCTCAGGTCGATGATCATTGGCCACACAACCCCCATTTTTGTCGAAAATAGCCATGAATGACCATATTCAATAATACCGAAGGCTAACACGTACGGATTTTTGACCAAGAAATGGTCTCCACCAGAAATCCAAGAATGTGATCTATGGCAAGGAAACATATGTGGGGTGAATTGCACGAGCCTTTGGTCGATGATAAATGGCCACACAACCCCCATTTTAGTCGAAAATAGCCATGAACGACCATTTTCAATAATACCGAAGGCTAACACCAACAGATTTTTGACCAAGGAATGGTCTACTCCAGAAATCCAAGAATGTGATCTATGGAAAGAAAACATATGTGGGGTGAAGTGTACGAGCCTCTGGTCGATGATCAATGGCCACACAACCCCCATTTTATTCAAAAATAGCCATGAACGACCATTTTCAATGACACTAAAGGCTAACACCTATGGATTTCTGACCAAGAAATGGTCTCCACCATAAATCCAAGAATGTGATCTATGGCAAGGAAACATATGTGTAGTGAGGTGTATGAGCCTCTGGTCGAAGATCAATGGCCACACAACCCCCATTTTTGTCGAAAATAGCCATGAATGACCATTTTCAAAAATACCAAAGGCTAACACATTCGGATTTTTGCCCAAGAAATGGTCTCCACCAGAAATCCAAGAATGTGATCTATGGCAAGGAAACATATGTGGGGTGAGGTGTACGAGCCTCTGGTCGATGATCAATGGCCACACAACCCCCATTTTGCCGAAAATAGCCATGAACGACCATTTTCAATAATTCCGAAGGCTAACACGTACAAGTTTTTGACCAAGAAATGGTCTCCACCAGAAATCCAAGAATGTGATCTATGGCAAGGAAACATATGTGGGGTGAGGTTTATGAGCCTCTAGTCGATGATAAATGGCCACACAACCCCCATTTTTTATGAAAATAACCATGAGCGACCATTTTCAATAATACTAGAGGCTAACACCTACGGATTTTTGACCAAGAAATGGTCTCCACCAGAAATCCAAGAATGTGAACTATGGCAAGGAAACATATGTGGGGTGAGGTGTATGAGCCTCTGGTCGATGATCAATGGCCACACAACCCCCATTTTTGTCGAAAATAGCCATGAACGACCATTTTCAATAATACTGAAGGCTAACACCTACGGATTTTTGACCAAGAAATGGTCTCCACCAGAAATCCAAGAATGTGATCTACGACAAGGAAACATATGTGGGGTGAGGTGTATGAGCCTCTGGTCGACGATCAATGGCCACACAACCCTAATTTTTGTCGAAAATAGCCATGAACGACCATTTTCAATGACACTGAAGGCTAACACCTACGGATTTTTGACCAAGAAATGGTCTCCACCATAAATCCAAGAATGTGATCTATGGCAAGGAAACATATTTGTGGTGAGGTGTATGAGCCTCTGATCGAAGATCAATGGCCACACAACCCCCATTTTTGTCGAAAATAGCCATGAATTACCATTTTCAAAAATACCAAAGGCTAACACATTCGGATTTGTGCCCAAGAAATGGTCTCCACCAGAAATCCAAGAATGTGATCTATGGCAAGGAAACATATGTGGGGTGAGGTGTACGAGCTTCTGGTCGATGATTAATGGCCACACAACCCACATTTTGCCGAAAATAGCCATGAACGACCATTTTCAATAATACCGAAGGCTAACACGTACGAGTTTTTGACCAAGAAATGGTCTCCACCAGAAATCCAAGAATGTGATCTATGGCAAGGAAACATATGTGGGGTGAGGTTTATGAGCCTCTAGTCGATGATAAATGGCCACACAACCCCCATTTTTTATGAAAATAGCCATGAGCGACCATTTTCAATAATACTAGAGGCTAACACCTACGGATTTTTGACCAAGAAATGGTCTCCACCAGAAATCCAAGAATGTGATCTATGGCAAGAAAACATATGTGGGGTGAATTGTATGAGCCTCTGGTCGATGATCAATGGCCACAAACCCCCAATTTTGTCGATAATAGCCATGAACGACCATTTTCAATGACACTGAAGGCTAACACCTACGGATTTTTGACCAAGAAATGGTCTCCACCATAAATCCAAGAATTTGATATATGGGAAGGAAACAAATGTGTAGTGAGGTGTATGAGCTCTGGTCGAAGATCAATGGCCACACAACCCCGATTTTTGTCGAAAATAGCAATGAATGACCATTTTCAAAAATACCGAAGGCTAACACATTCAGATTTTTGCCAAAGAAATGGTCTCCACCAGAAATCCAAGAATGTGATCTATGGCAAGGAAACATATGTGGGGTGAGGTGTACGTTCCTCTGGTCGATGATCCATGGCCACACAACCCCCATTTTGTCGAAAATAGCCATGAACGACCATTTTCAATAATACCGAAGGCTAACACGTACGAATTTTTGACCAAGAAATGGTCTCCACTAGAAATCCAAGAATTTGATCTATGGCAAGGAAACATATGTGGGGTGAGGTGTACGAGCCTCTGGTCAATGATAAATGGCCACACAACCCCCATTTTTGATGAAAATAGCCATGAACGACCATTTTCAATAATACCAGAGGCTAACACCTACGGATTTTTTACCAAGAAATGGTCACCACCAGAAATCCAAGAATGTGATCTATGGCAAGGAAACATATGTGGGGTGAGGTGTATGAGCCTCTGGTCTATGATAAATGGCCACACAACCCCATTTTTGTCGAAAATAGCCATGAACGACCATTTTCAATAATACCGAAGGCTAACACCAACGGATTTTTGACCAAGAAATGGTCCCCACCAGAAATCCAAGAATGTGATCTATGGCAAGAAAACATATGTGGGGTGAAGTGTACGAGCCTCTGGTCGATGATCAATGGCCACACAAACCCCATTTTTGTCGAAAATAGCCATGAACGACCATTTTCAATGACACTAAACGCTAACACCTACGGATTTTTGACCAAGAAATGGTCTCCACCATAAATCCAAGAATGTGATCTATGGAAAGGAAACATGTGTAGTGAGGTGTATGAGCCTTTGGTCGAATATCAATGGCCACACAACCCCCATTTTTGTCGAAAATAGCCATGAACGACCATTTTCAATATTACCGAAGGCTAAAACATTCAGATTTTTGACCAAGAAATGGTCTCCACCAGAAATCAAAGAATGTGATCTATGGCAAGGAAACATATGTGGGGTGAGGTTTACGAGCCTCTGGTCGATGATCAATGGCCACACAACCCCCATTTTTGTCGAAAATAACCATGAATGACCATTTTCAATAATACTAAAGGCTAACACGTACAGATTTTTGACCAATAAATGGTCTCCACCAGAAATCCAAGAATGTGATCTATGGCAAGGAAACATATGTGGGGTGAGGTGTACGAGCCTCTGGTCGATGATAAATGGTCACACAACCCCCATTTTAGTCAAAAATAGCCATGAACGACCATTTTGAATAATACTGAAGGCTAACACCAATAGATTTTTGACTAAGAAATGGTCTCCACCAGAAATCCAAGAATGTGATCTATGGCAAGAAAACCTATGTGGGGTGAAGTGTACGAGCCTCTGGTCGATGATCAATGGCCACACAACCCCCATTTTTGTCGGAAATAGCCATGAACGACCATTTTCAATGACACTGAAGGCTAACACCTACGGATTTTTGACCAAGAAATGGTCTCCACCATAAATTCAAGAATGTGATCTATGGCAAGGAAACATATGTGTCGTGAGGTGTATGAGCCTCTAGTCAAAGATCAATGGCCACACAACCCCCATTTTTGTCGAAAATAGCCATGAATGACAATTTTCAATAATACCGAAGGCTAACACATTCGGATTTTTGCCCAAGAAATGGTCTCCACTAGAAATCCAAGAATTTGATCTATGGCAAGGAAACATATGTGGGGTGAGGTGTACGAGCCTCTGGTCGATGATAAATGGCCACACAACCCCCATTTTTGATGAAAATAGCCATGAACGACCATTTTCAATAATACCAGAGGCTAACACCTACGGATTTTTTACCAAGAAATGGTCACCACCAGAAATCCAAGAATGTGATCTATGGCAAGGAAACATATGTGGGGTGAGGTGTATGAGCCTCTGGTCTATGATAAATGGCCACACAACCCCATTTTTGTCGAAAATAGCCATGAACGACCATTTTCAATAATACCGAAGGCTAACACCAACGGATTTTTGACCAAGAAATGGTCCCCACCAGAAATCCAAGAATGTGATCTATGGCAAGAAAACATATGTGGGGTGAAGTGTACGAGCCTCTGGTCGATGATCAATGGCCACACAAACCCCATTTTTGTCGAAAATAGCCATGAACGACCATTTTCAATGACACTAAACGCTAACACCTACGGATTTTTGACCAAGAAATGGTCTCCACCATAAATCCAAGAATGTGATCTATGGAAAGGAAACATGTGTAGTGAGGTGTATGAGCCTTTGGTCGAATATCAATGGCCACACAACCCCCATTTTTGTCGAAAATAGCCATGAACGACCATTTTCAATATTACCGAAGGCTAAAACATTCAGATTTTTGACCAAGAAATAGTCTCCACCAGAAATCAAAGAATGTGATCTATGGCAAGGAAACATATGTGGGGTGAGGTTTACGAGCCTCTGGTCGATGATCAATGGCCACACAACCCCCATTTTTGTCGAAAATAACCATGAATGACCATTTTCAATAATACTAAAGGCTAACACGTACAGATTTTTGACCAATAAATGGTCTCCACCAGAAATCCAAGAATGTGATCTATGGCAAGGAAACATATGTGGGGTGAGGTGTACGAGCCTCTGGTCGATGATAAATGGCCACACAACCCCCATTTTAGTCAAAAATAGCCATGAACGACCATTTTGAATAATACCGAAGGCTAACACCAATAGATTTTTGACTAAGAAATGGTCTCCACCAGAAATCCAAGAATGTGATCTATGGCAAGAAAACCTATGTGGGGTGAAGTGTACGAGCCTCTGGTCGATGATCAATGGCCACACAACCCCCATTTTTGTCGGAAATAGCCATGAACGACCATTTTCAATGACACTGAAGGCTAACACCTACGGATTTTTGACCAAGAAATGGTCTCCACCATAAATTCAAGAATGTGATCTATGGCAAGGAAATATATGTGTCGTGAGGTGTATGAGCCTCTAGTCAAAGATCAATGGCCACACAACCCCCATTTTTGTCGAAAATAGCCATGAATGACAATTTTCAATAATACCGAAGGCTAACACATTCGGATTTTTGCCCAAGAAATGGTCTCCACTAGAAATCCAAGAATTTGATCTATGGCAAGGAAACATATGTGGGGTGAGGTGTACGAGCCTCTGGTCGATGATAAATGGCCACACAACCCCCATTTTTGATGAAAATAGCCATGAACGACCATTTTCAATAATACCAGAGGCTAACACCTACGGATTTTTTACCAAGAAATGGTCACCACCAGAAATCCAAGAATGTGATCTATGGCAAGGAAACATATGTGGGGTGAGGTGTATGAGCCTCTGGTCTATGATAAATAGCCACACAACCCCCATTTTTGTCGAAAATAGCCATGAATGACCATTTTCAATAATACCGAAGGCTAACACCAACGGATTTTTGACCAAGAAATGGTCCCCACCAGAAATCCAAGAATGTGATCTATGGCAAGAAAACATATGTGTGGTGAAGTGTACGAGCCTCTGGTCGATGATCAATGGCCACACAAACCCCATTTTTGTCGAAAATAGCCATGAACGACCATTTTCAATGACACTGAACGCTAACACCTACGGAATTTTGACCAAGAAATGGTCTCCACCATAAATCCAAGAATGTGATCTATGGAAAGGAAACATGTGTAGTGAGGTGTATGAGCCTTTGGTCGAATATCAATGGCCACACAACCCCCATTTTTGTCGAAAATAGCCATGAACGACCATTTTCAATAGTACCGAAGGCTAAAACATTCAGATTTTTGACCAAGAGGGTCTCCACCAGAAATCAAAGAATGTGATCTATGGCAAGGAAACATATGTGGGGTGAGGTTTACGAGCCTCTGGTCGATGATCAATGGCCACACAACCCCCATTTTTGTCGAAAATAACCATGAATGACCATTTTCAATAATACTAAAGGCTAACATGTACAGATTTTTGACCAATAAATGGTCTCCACCAGAAATCCAAGAATGTGATCTATGCCAAGGAAACATATGTGGGGTGAGGTGTACGAGCCTCTGGTCGATGATAAATGGTCACACAACCCCCATTTTAGTCAAAAATAGCCATGAACGACCATTTTGAATAATACCGAAGGCTAACACCAACAGATTTTTGACTAAGAAATGGTCTCCACCAGAAATCCAAGAATGTGATCTATGGCAAGAAAACCTATGTGGGGTGAAGTGTACGAGCCTCTGGTCGATGATCAATGGCCACACAACCCCCATTTTTGTCGGAAATAGCCATGAACGACCATTTTCAATGACACTGAAGGCTAACACCTACGGATTTTTGACCAAGAAATGGTCTCCACCATAAATTCAAGAATGTGATCTATGGCAAGGAAACATATGTGTCGTGAGGTGTATGAGCCTCTAGTCAAAGATCAATGGCCACACAACCCCCATTTTTGTCGAAAATAGCCATGAATGACAATTTTCAATAATACCGAAGGCTAACACATTCGGATTTTTGCCCAAGAAATGGTGTCCACTAGAAATCCAAGAATTTGATCTATGGCAAGGAAACATATGTGGGGTGAGGTGTACGAGCCTCTGGTCGATGATAAATGGCCACACAACCCCCATTTTTGATGAAAATAGCCATGAACGACCATTTTCAATAATACCAGAGGCTAACACCTACGGATTTTTTACCAAGAAATGGTCACCACCAGAAATACAAGAATGTGATCTATGGCAAGGAAACATATGTGGGGTGAGGTGTATGAGCCTCTGGTCTATGATAAATGGCCACACAACCCCCATTTTTGTCGAAAATAGCCATGAACGACCATTTTCAATAATACCGAAGGCTAACACCAACGGATTTTTGACCAAGAAATGGTCCCCACCAGAAATCCAAGAATGTGATCTATGGCAAGAAAACATATGTGGGGTGAAGTGTACGAGCCTCTGGTCGATGATCTATGGCCACACAAACCCCATTTTTGTCGAAAATAGCCATGAACGACCATTTTCAATGACACTGAACGCTAACACCTACGGATTTTTGACCAAGAAATGGTCTCCACCATAAATCCAAGAATGTGATCTATGGAAAGGAAACATGTGTAGTGAGGTGTATGAGCCTTTGGTCGAATATCAATGGCCACACAACCCCCATTTTTGTCGAAAATAGCCATGAACGACCATTTTCAATAGTACCGAAGGCTAAAACATTCAGATTTTTGACCAAGAGGGTCTCCACCAGAAATCAAAGAATGTGATCTATGGCAAGGAAACATATGTGGGGTGAGGTTTACGAGCCTCTGGTCGATGATCAATGGCCACACAACCCCCATTTTTGTCGAAAATAACCATGAATGACCATTTTCAATAATACTAAAGGCTAACACGTACAGATTTTTGACCAAGAAATGGTCCCCACCAGAAATCCAAGAATGTGATCTATGGCAAGAAAACATATGTGGGGTGAAGTGTACGAGCCTCTGGTCGATGATCTATGGCCACACAAACCCCATTTTTGTCGAAAATAGCCATGAACGACCATTTTCAATGACACTGAACGCTAACACCTACGGATTTTTGACCAAGAAATGGTCTCCACCATAAATCCAAGAATGTGATCTATGGAAAGGAAACATGTGTAGTGAGGTGTATGAGCCTTTGGTCGAATATCAATGGCCACACAACCCCCATTTTTGTCGAAAATAGCCATGAACGACCATTTTCAATAGTACCGAAGGCTAAAACATTCAGATTTTTGACCAAGAGGGTCTCCACCAGAAATCAAAGAATGTGATCTATGGCAAGGAAACATATGTGGGGTGAGGTGTACGAGCCTCTGGTCGATGATAAATGGTCACACAACCCCCATTTTAGTCGAAAATAGCCATGAACGACCATTTTGAATAATACCGAAGGCTAACACCAACAGATTTTTGACTAAGAAATGGTCTCCACCAGAAATCCAAGAATGTGATCTATGGCAAGAAAACCTATGTGGGGTGAAGTGTACGAGCCTCTGGTCGATGATCAATGGCCACACAACCCCCATTTTTGTCGGAAATAGCCATGAACGACCATTTTCAATGACACTGAAGGCTAACACCTACGGATTTTTGACCAAGAAATGGTCTCCACCATAAATTCAAGAATGTGATCTATGGCAAGGAAACATATGTGTCGTGAGGTGTATGAGCCTCTAGTCAAAGATCAATGGCCTCACAACCCCCATTTTTGTCGAAAATAGCCATGAATGACAATTTTCAATAATACCGAAGGCTAACACATTCGGATTTTTGCCCAAGAAATGGTCTCCACTAGAAATCCAAGAATGTGATCTATGGCAAGGAAACATATGTGGGGTGAGGTGTACGAGCCTCTGGTCAATGATCAATGGCCACACAACCCCCATTTTGTCGAAAATAGCCATGAACGATCATTTTCAATATTACTGAAGGCTAACACGTATGAATTTTTGACCAAGATATGGTCTCCACCAGAAATCCAAGAATGTCATCTATAGCAAGGAAACATATGTGGGGTGAGGTGTACAGCCTCTGGTCGATGATAAATGGCCACACAACCCCCATTTTTGATGAAAATAGCCATGAACAACCATTTTCAATAATACCGAAGGCTAACACCTACGGATTTTTGACCAAGAAATGGTCTCCACCAGAAATCCAAGAATGTGATCTATGGAAAGGAAACATATGTGGGGTGAGGTGTATGAGCCTCTGGTCGGAATTATTGAAAATGGTCGTTCATGGCTATTTTCGACAAAAATGGGGGTTGTGTGGCCATTGATCATCGACCAGAGGCTCCTACACCTCACCCCACATATGTTTTCTTGCCATATATCACATTCTTGGATTTCCAGTGCAGACTGTTTCTTGGTCAAAAATCCGTAGGTGTTAGCCTTCATTATTATTGAAAATGGTCGTTCATGGCTATTTTCGAAAAAATGGGGGTTGTGTGGCCGTTGATCATCGACCAGAGGCTCGAACACCTCACCCCACATATGTTTCATTGCCATAGATCACATGCTTGGATTTCTGGTGGAGACCATTTATTGGGCAAAAATCTGAATGTGTTAGCCTTCGGTATTATTGAAAATGGTCATTCATGGCGATTTTCGACAAAAATGGGTGTTGAGTGGCCATTGAGCTTCGACAAGAGGCTCATACACCTCACTACACATATGTTTCCTTTCCATAGATCGCATTCTTGGATTTATGGTGGAGACCATTTCTTCGTCAAAATTCCGTAGGTGTTAGCCTTCAGTGTCATTGAAAATGGTCGTTCATGGCTATTTTCCACAAAAATGGGGGTTGTGTGGCTATTGATCATCGACTAGAGGCTCGTACACCTCACCCCACATATGTTTCCTTGCCATATATCACATTCTCGGATTTCTGGTGGAGACCATTTCTTGGTCAAAAATCCATACGTGTTAGCCTTCTGTATTATTGAAAATGGTCGTTGATCGCTATTTTCGACAAAAAATGGGCGTTGTGTGGCCATTGATCAACGACCAGAGGCCCATACACCTCACCCCACATATGTTTCCTTGCCATAGATCACACTCTTGGACTTATGGTGGAGACCATTTCTTGGTAAAAAATCCGTAGGTGTTAGCCTTCGGTATTATTGAAAATGGTCGTTCATGGCTATTTTCGACAAAAATGGGGGTTATGTGGCCATTGATCATCGACCAAAGGCTCGTACACCTCACCCCGCATATGTTTCCTTTCCATAGATCACATTTTGGATTTCTGGTGGAGACCATTTCTTGGTCAAAAATCCGTAGGTGTTAGCCTTCGGTATTATTGAAAATGGTCGTTCATGGCTATTTTCATCAAAAATGGGGGTTGTGTGGCCATTTATCATCGACCAGAGGCTCGTACACCTCACCCCACATATGTTTCCTTGCTATAGATCACATTCTTGGATTTCTGGTGGAGACCATTTCTTGTTAAAAAATTCGTACGTGTTAGCCTTCAGTATTATTGAAAATGACCGTTCATGGCTATTTTCGACAAAATGGGGGTTGTGTGGCCATTGATCATCGACCAGAGGCTCGTACACCTCACCCACATATGTTTCCTTGCCATAGATCACATTCTTGGATTTCTGGTGGAGACCATTTCTTGGTAAAAAATCCATAGGTGTTAGCCTCTGGTAATATTGAAAATGGTCGTTCATGGCTATTTTCATCAAAAATGGGGGTTGTGTGGCCATTTATCATCGACCAGAGGCTTGTATACCTCACCCCACATATGTTTCCTTGCCATAGATCACATTCTTGGATTTCTGGTGGAGACCATTTCTTGGTTAAAAATTCGTACGTGTTAGCCTTCGGTATTATTGAAAATGGTCGTTTATGGCTATTTTCGACAAAATGGGGGTTGTGTGGCCATTGATCATCGACCAAAGGCTCGTACACCTCACCCCACATATGTTTCCTTGCCATAGATCACATTCTTGGATTTCTGGTGGAGACCATTTCTTGGGCAAAAATCTGAATGTGTTAGCCTTCGGTATTTTTGAAAATGGTCATTCATGGCTATTTTCGACAAAAATGGGGGTTGTGTGGCCATTGATCTTCGACCAGAGGCTCATACACCTCACTACACATATGTTTCCTTGCCATAGATCAAATTCTTGGATTTATGGTGGAGACCATTGCTTGGTCAAAAATGCATAGGTGTTAGCCTTCAGTGTCATTGAAAATGGTCGTTCATGGCTATTTTCGACAAAAATGGGGGTTGTGTGGCCATTGATCATCGACCAGAGGCTCGTACACTTCACTCCACATATGTTTTCTTGCCATAGATCACATTCTTGGATTTCTGGTGGAGACCATTTCTTGGTCAAAAATCTGTTGGTGTTAGCCTTCGGTATTATTGAAAATTGTCGTTCATGGCTATTTTCGACTGAAATGGGGGTTGTGTGGCCATTTATCATCGACCAGAGGCTCATACACCTCACCCCACATATGTTTCCTTGCCATAGATCACATTCATGGATATCTGGTGGAGACCATTTCTTGGTCAAAAATCTGTACGTGTTAGCCTTCGGTATTATTGAAAATGGTTATTCATGGCTATTTTCGACAAAAATGGGGGTTGTGTGGCCATTGATCATCGACCAAGGGCTCGTACACCTCACCCCACATATGTTTCCTTGCCATAGATCACATTCTTGGATTTCTGGTGGAGACCATTTCTTGGTCAAAAATCCGAATGTGTTAGCCTTCGGAACTATTGAAAATGGTCGTTCATGGCTATTTTCGATAAAAATGGGGGTTGTGTGGCCATTGATATTGGACCAGAGGCTCATACACCTCACTACACATATGTTTCCTTGCCATAGATCACATTCTTGGATTTATGGTGGAGACCATTTCTTGGTCAAAAATCCGTAGGTGTTAGCCTTCAGTGTCATTGAAAATGGTCGTTCATGGCTATTTTCGACAAAAATTAGGGTTGTGTGGCCATTGATCGTCGACCAGAGGCTCATACACCTCACACCACATATGTTTCCTTGCCGTAGATCACATTCTTGGATTTCTGGTGGAGACCATTTCTTGGTCAAAAATCCGTAGGTGTTAGCCTTCGGTATTATTGAAAATGGTTGTTCATGGCTATTTTCGACAAAAATGGGGGTTGTGTGGCCATTGATCATCGACCAGAGGCTCATACACCTCACCCCACATATGTTTCCTTGCCATAGATCACATTCTTGGATTTCTGGTGGAGACCATTTCTTGGTCAAAAATCCGTAGGTGTTAGCCTCTAGTATTATTGAAAATGGTCGCTCATGGCAATTTTCATAAAAAATGGGGGTTGTGTGGCCATTTATCATCGACTAGAGGCTCATAAACCTCACCCCGCATATGTTTCCTTGCCATAGATCACATTCTTGGATTTCTGGTGGAGACCATTTCTTGGTCAAAAACTCGTACGTGTTAGCCTTCGGTATTATTGAAAATGGTCGTTCATGGCTATTTTCGGCAAAATGGGGGTTGTGTGGCCATTGATCATCGACCAGAGGCTCGTACACCTCACCCCACATATGTTTCCTTGCCATAGATCACATTCTTGGATTTCTGGTGGAGACCATTTCTTGGTCAAAAATCCGTAGGTGTTAGCCTCTAGTATTATTGAAAATGGTCGCTCATGGCAATTTTCATAAAAAATGGGGGTTGTGTGGCCATTTACTAGAGGCTCATAAACCTCACCCCGCATATGTTTCCTTGCCATAGATCACATTCTTGGATTTCTGGTGGAGACCATTTCTTGGTCAAAAACTCGTACGTGTTAGCCTTCGGTATTATTGAAAATGGTCGTTCATGGCTATTTTCGGCAAAATGGGGGTTGTGTGGCCATTGATCATCGACCAGAGGCTCGTACACCTCACCCCACATATGTTTCCTTGCCAAAGATCACATTCTTGGATTTCTGGTGGAGACCATTTCTTGGGCAAAAATCTGAATGTGTTAGCCTTTGGTATTTTTGAAAATGGTTGTTCATGGCTATTTTCGATAAAAATGGGGGTTGTGTGGCCATTGATATTGGACCAGAGGCTCATACACCTCACTACACATACGTTTCCTTGCCATAGATCACATTCTTGGATTTATGGTGGAGACCATTTCTTGGTCAAAAATCCGTAGGTGTTAGCCTTCAGTGTCATTGAAAATGGTCGTTCATGGCTATTTTCGACAAAAATTAGGGTTGTGTGGCCATTGATCATCGACCAGAGGCTCATACACCTCACACCACATATGTTTCCTTGCCGTAGATCACATTCTTGGATTTCTGGTGGAGACCATTTCTTGGTCAAAAATCCGTAGGTGTTAGCCTTCGGTATTATTGAAAATGGTTGTTCATGGCTATTTTTGGCAAAAATGGGGGTTGTGTGGCCATTGATCATCGACCAGAGGCTCATACACCTCACCCCACATATGTTTCCTTGCCATAGATCACATTCTTGGATTTCTGGTGGAGACCATTTCTTGGTCAAAAATCCGTAGGTGTTAGCCTCTAGTATTATTGAAAATGGTCGCTCATGGCAATTTTCATAAAAAATGGGGGTTGTGTGGCCATTTATCATCGACTAGAGGCTCATAAACCTCACCCCGCATATGTTTCCTTGCCATAGATCACATTCTTGGATTTCTGGTGGAGACCATTTCTTGGTCAAAAACTCGTACGTGTTAGCCTTCGATATTATTGAAAATGGTCGTTCATGGCTATTTTCGGCAAAATGGGGGTTGTGTGGCCATTGATCATCGACCAGAGGCTCGTACACCTCACCCCACATATGTTTCCTTGCCATAGATCACATTCTTGGATTTCTGGTGGAGACCATTTCTTGGTCAAAAATCCGTAGGTGTTAGCCTCTAGTATTATTGAAAATGGTCGCTCATGGCAATTTTCATAAAAAAATGGGGGTTGTGTGGCCATTTATCATCGACTAGAGGCTCATAAACCTCACCCCGCATATGTTTCCTTGCCATAGATCACATTCTTGGATTTCTGGTGGAGACCATTTCTTGGTCAAAAACTCGTACGTGTTAGCCTTCGGTATTATTGAAAATGGTCGTTCATAGCTATTTTCGGCAAAATGGGGGTTGTGTGGCCATTGATCACCGACCAGAGGCTTGTGCACCTCACCCCACATATGTTTCCTTGCCATAGATCACATTCTTGGATTTCTGGTGGTGACCATTTCTTGGGCAAGAATGTGTTAGCCTTTGGTATTTTTGAAAATGGTCATTCATGGCTATTTTTGACAAAAATGGGGGTTGTGTGGCCATTGATCTTCGACCAGAGGCTCATACACCTCACTACACATATGTTTCCTTGCCATAGATCACATTCTTGGATTTATGGTGGAGGCCATTTCTTGGTCAAAAATCCGTAGGTGTTAGCCTTTAGTGTCATTGAAAATGGTCGTTCATGGCTATTTTCGACAAAAATTAGGGTTGTGTGGCCATTGATCGTCGACCAGAGGCTCATACACCTCACCCCACATATGTTTCCTTGCTGTAGGTCACATTCTTGGATTTCTGGTGGAGACCATTTCTTGGTCAAAAATCCGTAGGTGTTAGCCTTCGGTATTATTGAAAATGGTCGTTCATGGCTATTGTCGACAAAAATAAGGGTTGTGTGGCCATTGATCATCGACCAGAGGCTCATACACCTCACCCCACATATGTTTCCTTGCCATAGATCACATTCTTGGATTTCTGGTGGAGACCATTTCTTGGTCAAAAATCCGAAGGTGTTAGCCTCTAGTATTATTGAAAATGGTCGCTCATGGCTATTTTCATAAAAATGGGGGTTGTCTGGCCATTTATCATTGACTAGAGGCTCATAAACCTCACCCACATATGTTTCCTTGCCATAGATCACATTCTTGGATTTCTGGTGGAGACCATTTCTTGGTCAAAAACTCGTACATGTTAGCCTTCGGTATTATTGAAAATGGTCGTTCATGGCTATTTTCGGCAAAATGGGGGTTGTGTGGCCATTGATCATCGACCAGAGGCTCGTACACCTCACCCCACATATGTTTCCTTGCCAAAGATCACATTCTTGGATTTCTGGTGGTGACCATTTCTTGGGCAAAAATCTGAATGTGTTAGCCTTTGGTATTTTTGAAAATGGTCGTTCATGGCTATTTTCGATAAAAATGGGGGTTGTGTGGCCATTGATATTGGACCAGAGGCTCATACACCTCACTACACATATGTTTCCTTGCCATAGATCACATTCTTGGATTTATGGTGGAGACCATTTCTTGGTCAAAAATCCGTAGGTGTTAGCCTTCAGTGTCATTGAAAATGGTCGTTCATGGCTATTTTCGACAAAAAATAGGGTTGTGTGGCCATTGATCGTCGACCAGAGGCTCATACACCTCACCCCACATATGTTTTCTTGCCGTAGATCACATTCTTGGATTTCTGGTGGAGACCATTTCTTGGTCAAAAATCCATAGGTGTTAGCCTTCGGTATTATTGAAAATGGTTGTTCATGGCTATTTTCGACAAAAATGGGGGTTGTGTGGCCATTGATCATCGACCAGAGGCTCATACACCTCACCCCACATATGTTTCCTTGCATAGATCACATTCTTGGATTTCTAGTGGAGACCATTTCTTGGTCAAAAATCCGTAGGTGTTAGCCTCTAGTATTATTGAAAATGGTCGCTCATGGCTATTTTCATAAAAAATGGGGGTTGTGTGGCCATTTATCATCGACTAGAGGCTCATAAACCTCACCCCACATATGTTTCCTTGCCATAGATCACATTCTTGGATTTCTGGTGGAGACCATTTCTTGGTCAAAAACGCGTACGTGTTAGCCTTCGGTATTATTGAAAATGGTCGTTCATGGCTATTTTCGGCAAAATGGGGGTTGTGTGGCCATTGATCATCGACCAGAGGCTCGTACACCTCACCCCACATATGTTTCCTTGCCATAGATCACATTCTTGGATTTTGTGGAGACCATTTCTTGGGCAAAAATCTGAATGTGTTAGCCTTTGGTATTTTTGAAAATGGTCATTCATGGCTATTTTCGACAAAAATGGGGGTTGTGTGGCCATTGATCTTCGACCAGAGGCTCATACACCTCACTACACATATGTTTCCTTGCCATAGATCACATTCTTGGATTTATGGTGGAGACCATTTCTTGGTCAAAAATCCGTAGGTGTTAGCCTTCAGTGTCATTGAAAATGGTCGTTCATGGCTATTTTCGACAAAAATTAGGGTTGTGTGGCCATTGATCGTCGACCAGAGGCTCATACACCTCACACCACATATGTTTCCTTGCCGTAGATCACATTCTTGGATTTCTGGTGGAGACCATTTCTTGGTCAAAAATCCATAGGTGTTAGCCTTCGGTATTATTGAAAATGGTTGTTCATGGCTATTTTTGACAAAAATGGGGATTGTGTTGCCATTGATCATCGACCAGAGGCTCATACACCTCACCCCACATATGTTTCCTTGCCATAGATCACATTCTTGGATTTCTAGTGGAGAGCATTTCTTGGTCAAAAATCCGTAGGTGTTAGCCTCTAGTATTATTGAAAATGGTCGCTCATGGCTATTTTCATAAAAAATGGGGGTTGTGTGGCCATTTATCATCGACTAGAGGCTCATAAACCTCACCCCACATTTTTTCCTTGCCATAGATCACATTCTTGGATTTCTGGTGGAGACCATTTCTTGGTCAAAAACTCATACGTGTTAGCCTTCGGTATTATTGAAAATGGTCGTTCATGGCTATTTTCGGCAAAATGGGGGTTGTGTGGCCATTGATCATCGACCAGAGGCTCGTACACCTACCCCCACATATGTTTCCTTGCCATAGATCACATTCTTGGATTTCTGGTGGAGACCATTCTTGGCCAAAAATCCGAATGTGTTAGCCTTTGGTATTTTTGAAAATGGTCATTCATGACTATTTTGGACAAAAATGGGGGTTGTGTGGCCATTGAACTTCGACCAGAGGCTCATACACCTCACTACACATATGTTTCCTTGCCATAGATCACATTCTTGGATTTATGGTGGAAACCATTTCTTGGTCAAAAATCCGTAGGTGTTAGCCTTCAGTGTCATTGAAAATGGTCGTTCATGGCTATTTTCGACAAAAATTAGGGTTGTGTGGCCATTGATCGTCGACCAGAGGCTCATACACCTCACCCCACATATGTTTCCTTGCTGTAGATCAGATTCATGGATTTCTGGTGGAGACCATTTCTTGGTCAAAAACTCGTACATGTTAGCCTTCGGTATTATTGAAAATGGTCGTTCATGGCTATTTTCGGCAAAATGGGGGTTGTGTGGCCATTGATCATCGACCAGAGGCTCGTACACCTCACCCCACATATGTTTCCTTGCCAAAGATCACATTCTTGGATTTCTGGTGGAGACCATTTCTTGGGCAAAAATCTGAATGTGTTAGCCTTTGGTATTTTTGAAAATGGTCGTTCATGGCTATTTTCGATAAAAATGGGGGTTGTGTGGCCATTGATATTGGACCAGAGGCTCATACACCTCACTACACATATGTTTCCTTGCCATAGATCACATTCTTGGATTTATGGTGGAGACCATTTCTTGGTCAAAAATCCGTAGGTGTTAGCCTTCAGTGTCATTGAAAATGGTCGTTCATGGCTATTTTCGACAAAAAATAGGGTTGTGTGGCCATTGATCGTCGACCAGAGGCTCATACACCTCACCCCACATATTTTTCCTTGCCGTAGATCACATTCTTGGATTTCTGGTGGAGACCATTTCTTGGTCAAAAATCCATAGGTGTTAGCCTTCGGTATTATTGAAAATGGTTGTTCATGGCTATTTTCGACAAAAATGGGGGTTGTGTGGCCATTGATCATCGACCAGAGGCTCATACACCTCACCCCACATATGTTTCCTTGCCACACATCACATTCTTGGATTTCTGGTGGAGACCATTTCTTGGTAAAAAATCCGTAGGTGTTAGCCTCTAGTATTATTGAAAATGGTCGCTCATGGCTATTTTCATAAAAAATGGGGGTTGTCTGGCAATTTATCATTGACTAGAGGCTCATAAACCTCACCCACATATGTTTCCTTGCCATAGATCACATTCTTGGATTTTTGGTGGAGACCATTGCTTGGTCAAAAACTCGTACATGTTAGCCTTCGGTATTATTGAAAATGGTCGTTCATGGCTATTTTCGGCAAAATGGGGGTTGTGTGGCCATTGATCATCGACCAGAGGCTCGTACACCTCACCCCACATATGTTTCCTTGCCATAGATCACATTCTTGGATTTCTGGTGGAGACCATTTCTTGGGCAAAAATCTGAATGTGTTAGCCTTTGGTATTTTTGAAAATGGTCATTCATGGCTATTTTCGACAAAAATGGGGGTTGTGTGGCCATTGATCTTCGACTAGAGGCTCATACACCTCACTACACATATGTTTCCTTGCCATAGATCACATTCTTGGATTTATGGTGGAGACCATTTCTTGGTCAAAAATCCGTAGGTGTTAGCCTTCAGTGTCATTGAAAATGGTCGTTCATGGCTATTTTCGACAAAAATTAGGGTTGTGTGGCCATTGATCGTCGACCAGAGGCTCATACACCTCACACCACATATGTTTCCTTGCCGTAGATCACATTCTTGGATTTCTGGTGGAGACCATTTCTTGGTCAAAAATCCATAGGTGTTAGCCTTCGGTATTATTGAAAATGGTTGTTCATGGCTATTTTCGACAAAAATGGGGGTTGTGTGGCCATTGATCATCGACCAGAGGCTCATACACCTCACCCCACATATGTTTCCTTGCCATAGATCACATTCTTGGATTTCTAGTGGAGACCATTTCTTGGTCAAAAATCCGTAGGTGTTAGCCTCTAGTATTATTGAAAATGGTCGCTCATGGCTATTTTCATAAAAAATGTGGGTTGTGTGGCCATTTATCATCGACTAGAGGCTCATAAACCTCACCCCACATATGTTTCCTTGCCATAGATCACATTCTTGGATTTCTGGTGGAGACCATTTCTTGGTCAAAAACTCGTACGTGTTAGCCTTCGGTATTATTGAAAATGGTCGTTCATGGCTATTTTTGGCAAAATGGGGGTTGTGTGGCCATTGATCATCGACCAGAGGCTCGTACACCTACCCCCACATATGTTTCCTTGCCATAGATCACATTCTTGGATTTCTGGTGGAGACCATTTCTTAGGCAAAAATCCGAATGTGTTAGCCTTTGGTATTTTTGAAAATGGTCATTCATGGCTATTTTCGACAAAAATGGGGGTTGTGTGGCCATTGAACTTCGACAAGAGGCTCATACACCTCACTACACATATGTTTCCTTGCCATAGATCACATTCTTGGATTTATGGTGGAAACCATTTCTTGGTAAAAAAATCCGTAGGTGTTAGCCTTCAGTGTCATTGAAAATGGTCGTTCATGGCTATTTTCGACAAAAATTAGGGCTGTGTGGCCATTGATCGTCGACCAGAGGCTCATACACCTCACCCCACATATGTTTCCTTGCTGTAGATCAGATTCATGGATTTCTGGTGGAGACTATTTCTTGGTCAAAAATCCGTAGGTGTTAGCCTTCGGTATTATTGAAAATGGTTGTTCATGGCTATTTTCGACAAAAATGGGGGTTGTGTGGCCATTGATCATCGACCAGAGGCTCATACACCTCACCCCACATATGTTTCCTTGCATAGATCACATTCTTGGATTTCTAGTGGAGACCATTTCTTGGTCAAAAATCCGTAGGTGTTAGCCTCTAGTATTATTGAAAATGGTCGCTCATGGCTATTTTCATAAAAAATGGGGGTTGTGTGGCCATTTATCATCGACTAGAGGCTCATAAACCTCACCCCACATATGTTTCCTTGCCATAGATCACATTCTTGGATTTCTGGTGGAGACCATTTCTTGGTCAAAAACGCGTACGTGTTAGCCTTCGGTATTATTGAAAATGGTCGTTCATGGCTATTTTCGGCAAAATGGGGGTTGTGTGGCCATTGATCATCGACCAGAGGCTCGTACACCTCACCCCACATATGTTTCCTTGCCATAGCTCATATTCTTGGATTTCTGGTGGAGACCATTTCTGGGCAAAAATCCGAATGTGTTAGCCTTTGGTATTTTTGAAAATGGTCATTCATGGCTATTTTCGACAAAAATGGGTGTTGTGTGGCCATTGATCTTTGACCAGAGGCTCATACACCTCACTACACATATGTTTCCTTTCCATAGATCACATTCTTGGATTTATGGTGGAGACCATTTCTTGGTCAGAAATCCATAGGTGTTAGCGTTTAGTGTCATTGAAAATGGTCGTTCATGGCTATTTTCGACAAAAATGGGGGTTGTGTGGCCATTGATCATCGACCAGAGGCTCGTACACTTCACCCCACATATGTTTTCTTTCCATAGATCACATTCTTGGATTTCTGGAGGAGACCATTCCTTGGTCAAAAATCTGTTGGTGTTAGCCTTCGATATTATTGAAAATGGTCGTTCATGGCTATTTTCGACTAAAATGGGGGTTGTGTGGCCATTTATCATCGACCAGAGGCTCGTGCAATTCACCCCACATATGTTTCCTTGCCATAGATCACATTCTTGGATTTCCGGTGGAGACCATTTCTTGGTCAAAAATCGGTACGTGTTAGCCTTCGGTATTATTGAATATGGTCATTCATGGCTATTTTCGACAAAAATGGGGGTTATGTGGCCAATGATCATCGACCAGAGGCACGTACACCTCACCCCACATATGTTTCCTTGCCATAGATCACATTCTTGGATTTCCGGTGGAGACCATTTATTGGTCAAAAATCTGTACGTGTTAGCCTTCAGTATTACTGAAAATGGTCATTCATGGCTATTTTCGACAAAAATGGGGGTTGTGTGGCCATTGATCATCGACCAGAGGCTCGTAAACCTCACCCCACATATGTTTCCTAGCCATAGATCACATTCTTTGATTTTTGGTGGAGACCATTTCTTGGTAAAAAATCTGAATGTTTTAGCCTTCGGTACTATTGAAAATGGTCGTTCATGGCTATTTTCGACAAAAATGGGGGTTGTGTGGCCATTGATATTCGACCAAAGGCTCATACACCTCACTACACATATGTTTCCTTGCCATAGATCACATTCTTGGATTTATTGTGGAGACCATTTCTTGGTCAAAAATCCGTTGGTGTTAGCCTTCAGTGTCATTAAAAATGGTCGTTCATGGCTAGTTTCGACAAAAATGGGGTTTGTGTGGCCATTGATCATCGACCAAAGGCTCGTACACTTCACCCCACATATGTTTTCTTGCTAGAGATCACAATCTAGGATTTCTGGTGGAGACCATTTCTTGGTCAAAAATCCCTTGGTGTTAGCCTTCGGTATTATTGAAAATGCTCGTTCATGGATATTTTCGACTAAAATGGGGGTTGTGTGGCCATTTATCATCGACCAGAGGCTCATACACCTCACCCCACATATGTTTCCTTGCCATAGATCACATTCTTGGATTTCTGGTGGAGACCATTTCTTGGTCAAAAATCCGTACGTGTTAGGCTTCGGTATTATTGAAAATGGTCATTCATGGCTATTTTCGACAAAAATGGGGGTTGTGTGGCCAATGATCATCAACCAGAGGCTCGTAAACCTCACCCCACATATGTTTCCTTGCCATAGATCACATTCTTTGATTTCTGGTGGAGACCATTTTTTGGTCAAAAATCCGAATGTGTTAGCCTTCAGTGTCATTGAAAATGGTCGTTCATGGCTATTTTTGACAAAAATTAAGGTTGTGTGGCCATTGATCATCGACCAGAGGCTCGTACACCTCAACCCACTTATGTTTCCTTGCCATAGATCACATTCTTGGATTTATGGTGGAGACCATTTTTTGGTCAAAAATCCGTAGTTGTTAGCCTTCAGTGTCATTGAAAATGGTTGTTCATGGCTATTTTCGACAAAAATAGGGGTTGTGTGGCCATTGATCATCGACTAGAGGCTCGTACACCTCACCCCACATATGTTTCTTTGCCGTAGATCACATTCTTGGATTTCTGGTGGAGACCATTTCTTGGTCAAAAATCCGTACGTGTTAGCCTTCGGTATTGTTGAAAATGGTCGTTCATGGCTATTTTCGACAAAATGGGGGTTGTGTGGCCATTGATCATCGACCTGAGGCTCATAAACCTCACCCCACATATGTTTCCTTGCCATAGATCACATTCTTGGATTTCTGGTGGAGACCATTTGATAGTCGCCTAGAGGGGGGGTGAATAGGGCGAAACTGAAATGCATAAAAATAATCACAACTACAAGCCGGGTTAGCGTTAGAAATATAGTCGAGTCCACGAGAGAGGGTGCAAAACAAATCGCAAGCGAATAGAGAGGGTGACACGCGGATTTGTTTTACCGAGGTTCGGTTCTCGCAAACCTACTCCCCGTTGAGGTGGTCACAAGGACCGGGTCTCTTTCAACCCTTTCCCTCTCTCAAACGGTCCCTCGGACCGAGTGAACTTTCTCTTCTCAATCACTTGGAACACAAAGTTCCTACAAGGACCACCACAAGATTGGTGTCTCTTGCCTCAATTACAAGTGAGTTTGATCGCAATAACGAATCAAGAAAGAAGAAAGCAATCCAAGCGCAAGAGCTCGAAAGAACACAAACAAATCTCTCTCACTAGTCACTAAAGCTTTGTGTGGAATTTTGGGAGAGGATTTGAACTCTTGAGTGTGTCTAGAATTGAATGCCTAGCTCTTGTAAGTGGTTGGAAGTGTGAAAACTTGGATGCAATGAATGGTGGGTGGTTGGGGGTATTTATAGCCCCAACCACCAAACTAGCCGTTTGGTGGGGCTGACTGTCGTATGGTGCACCGGACAGTCCGGTGCACACCGGACATGTCCGGTGCGCCAACCACGTCACCAAAGCCGTTGGGTTCCGACCGTCGGAGCTCTGTCTTCTAGGCCCGCCTAGATGTCCGGTGGCGCACCGGACATGTACTGTAGAGTGTCCGGTGTTCCAGTATGGGCGTGCCTGACATCTGCGCGCGCTGGCGCGCATTTAATGCGCTGCAGGTAGCCGTTGGCGCCGAAATATTCGTTGCTCCGTTATCACACCGGACAGTCCGGTGTACACCGGACATGTCCGGTGAATTATAGCGGACTACCCGTTGCGAATTCCCGAAGATGGCGAGTTCCTGAGGCGCCGCTCCTTGGAGCACCGGACACTGTCCGGTGCACACCGAACAGTCCGGTGAATTATAGCGGAGCGCCTCTGGATTTTCCCGAAGGTGACGAGTTTGAGTTGGAGTCCTCTGGTGCACCGGACACTGTCCGGTGGCACACCGGACAGTCCGGTGCGCCAGACCAGAGGTGCCTTCGGTTGTCCCTTTGCTCTTTTGTTGAACCCCATACTTGGTCTTTTTATTGGCTAAGTGTGAACCTTTGGCACCTGTATAACTTATACACTAGAGCAAACTAGTTAGTCCAATTATTTGTGTTGGGCAATTCAACCACCAAAATTAATTAGGAAAATAGGTGTAAGCCTAATTCCCTTTCAATGTCCCCCTTTTTGGTGATTGATGCCAACACAAACCAAAGCAAGTATAGAAATGCATAATTGAACTAGTTTGCATAATGTAAGTGCAAAGATTGCTTGGAATTTGAGCCAATATAAATACTTACAAGATATGCATGGATTGTTTCTTTGTTTTTAACATTTTGGACCACACTTGCACCACATGTTTTGTTTTTGCAAATTCTTTTGTAAATCCTTTTCAAAGTTCCTTTGCAAATAGTCAAAGGTGAGTGAATAAGATTTTGCAAAGCATCTTCAAGATTTGAAATTTTCTCCCCCTGTTTCAAATGCTTTTCCTTTGACTAAACAAAACTCCCCCTTAATGAAATCCTCCTCTTAGTGCTCAAGAGGGTTTTGATATTAATTTTGAAGAGGGTATACTAATTTGAAAATACTCTTTGAAAAGCTAAAATTTTAGAAATTGGTGGTGGTGCGGTCCTTTTGCTTTGGGCTCATACTCTCTCCCCCTTTGGCATGAATCGCCAAAAACTGAATCATTAGAGCCCTTTGCTTTACTTTCTCCCCCTTTGGTCATAAATAAATGAGTGAAGATTATACCAAAGAGCGGAGTCATCTTGCTTTGGATTCTCTCCCAAAATATGGAGAGATGCGCGGAGTGACGGCGAATGATGAGTTACGGAGTGGAAGCCTGTTGTCTTTGCCGAAGACTCCAATTCCCTTTCAATATACCTATGACTTGGTTTGAAATAAACTTGAAACCACATTAGTCATATCACATGAAAGAGACATGATCAAAGGTATATAAATTAGCTATGTGTGCGAATTAACGGAAGAAGTTCCTAGAATCAAGAATATTTAGCTCATGCCTATGTTTGTTAAAAGTTTGTTCATCAAGTGGCTTGGTAAAGATATCGGCTAATTGATCTTTAGAATTAATGTAAGAAATCTCGATATCTCCCTTTTGTTGGTGATCCCTTAAAAAGTGATACCGAATGGCTATGTGTTTAGTGCGACTATGCTCAACGGGATTATCCACCATGCGGATTGCACTCTCATTATCACATAGAAGAGGAACTTTGGTTAATTTGTAACCATAGTCCCTAAGGGTTTGCCTCATCCAAAGTAGTTGCGCGCAACAATGGCCTGCGGCAATGTACTCGGCTTCGGCGGTAGAAAGAGCTACGGAATTTTGCTTCTTTGAAGCCCAAGACACCAAGGATCTTGCCAAGAACTGGCAAGTCCTCGATGTGCTCTTTCTATTGATTTTACACCCCGCCCAATCGGCATCCGAATAACCAATCAAATCAAATGTGGATCCCCTAGGATACCAAAGCCCAAACTTAGGAGTATAAACTAAATATCTCAAGATTCGTTTTACGGCCGTAAGGTGAGCTTCCTTAGGGTCGGCTTGGAATCTTGCACATATGCATACGGAAAGCATAATATCCGGTCGAGATGCACATAAATATAGCAAAGAACCTATCATCGACCGGTATACCTTTTGATCGACGGATTTACCTCCCTCGTCGAGGTCGAGATGCCCATTGGTTCCCATGGGTGTCTTGATGGGTTTGTCATCCTTCATCCCAAACTCGCTTAGAATATCTTGAGTATACTTTGTTTGGCTTAGGAAGGTGCCTTCTTGGAGTTGCTTCACTTGAAATCCTAAGTAATACTTCAACTCCCCCATCATAGACATCTCGAACTTTTGTGTCATGATCCTACTAAATTCTTCACATGTAGACTCGTTAGTAGACCCAAATATAATATCATCAACATAAATTTGGCATACAAACAAGTCATTTTCAAGAGTTTTAGTGAATAAAGTAGGATCGGCCTTTCCGACTTTGAATCCATTAGTGATAAGGAAATCCCTAAGGCATTCATACCATGCTCTTGGGGCTTGCTTGAGCCCATAAAGCGCCTTAGAGAGCTTATAGACATGGTTAGGATACTCACTGTCTTCAAAGCCGGGAGGTTGCTCAACATTGACCTCTTCCTTGATTGGTCCATTGAGGAAGGCACTTTTCACGTCCATTTGATAAAGCTTAAAGCCATGGTAAGTAGCATAAGCTAATAATATGCGAATTGACTCAAGCCTAGCTACGGGTGCATAGGTTTCACCGAAATCCAAACCTTCGACTTGGGAGTATCCCTTGGCCACAAGTCAAGCTTTGTTCCTTGTCACCACACCATGCTCATCTTGCTTGTTGCGGAAAACCCATTTGGTTCCTACAACATTTTGGTTAGGGCGTGGAACTAAATGCCATACCTCATTCCTAGTGAAGTTGTTGAGCTCCTCTTGCATCGCCACCACCCAATCTGAATCTTGTAGTGCTTCTTCTACCCTGTGTGGCTCAATAAAGGAAACAAAAGAGTAATGCTCACAAAAATGTGCAACACGAGATCTAGTGGTTACCCCCTTTTGAATGTCGCCGAGGATGGTGTCGACGGGGTGATCTCGTTGGATTGCTTGGTGGACTCTTGGGTGTGGCGGCCTTGGTTCTTCATCCTCCTTGTCTTGAGTATTTGCATCTCCCCCTTGATCATTGCCGTCTTCTTGAGGTGGCTCATCTTCCTGATCATTTTGTTCATCAATTTGAGCCTCATCCTCAATTTGAGTTGGTGGAGATGCTTGCGTGGAGGAGGATGGTTGATCTTGTGCATTTGGAGGCTCTTCGGATTCTTTAGGACACACATCCCCATTGGACATGTTCCTTAGCGCGATACATGGAGCCTCTTCAATACCTATCTCATCAAGATCAACTTGCTCTACTTGAGAGCCGTTAGTCTCATCAAACACAACGTCACAAGAAACTTCAACTTGTCCGGAGGACTTGTTAAAGACTCTATATGCCCTTGTGTTTGAATCATATCCTAGTAAAAAGCCTTCTACTGTCTTAGGAGCAAATTTAGATTTTCTACCTCTTTTAACAAGAATAAAGCATTTGCTACCAAAGACACTAAAATATGAAATGTTGGGCTTTTTACCAGTAAGGAGTTCATAAGATGTCTTCTTGAGGATTCAGTGTAGATATAACCGGTTGATGGCGTAGCAGGCGGTGTTGACGGCCTCGGCCCAAAACCGATCCGAAGTCTTGTACTCATCAAGCATGGTTCTTGCCATGTCCAATAGAGTTCTATTCTTCCTCTCCACTACACCATTTTGTTGTGGCGTGTAGGGAGAAGAGAACTCATGCTTGATGCCCTCCTCCTCAAGGAAGCCTTCAATTTGTGAGTTCTTGAACTCCGTCCCGTTGTCGCTTCTAATTTTATTGATCCTTAGGCCGAACTCATTTTGAGCCCGTCTCAAGAATCCCTTTAAGGTCTCTTGGGTTTGAGATTTTTCTTGCAAAACGAATACCCAAGTGAAGCGATAATAATCATCCACTATTACAAAGACAATACTTACTCTCGCCGATGCTTATGTAAGCAATCGGGCCGAATAGATCCATGTGGAGTAGCTCAAGCGGCCTGTCGGTCGTCATGATGTTCTTGTGTGGATGATGGGCACCAACTTGCTTTCCTGCTTGGCATGCGCTACAAACTCTGTCTTTCTCAAAATGAACATTGGTTAGTCCTAAAATGTGCTCTCCCTTTAGAAGCTTATGAAGATTCTTCATCCCAACATGGGCTAGTCGGCGGTGCCAGAGCCAACCCATGTTAGTCTTAGCAATTAAGCAAGTGTTGAGTTCAGCTCTATCAAAATCTACTAATTATAGCTGACCCTCCAACACTCCCTTAAATGCTATTGAATCATCACTTCTTCTAAAGACAGTGACACCTACATCAGTGAAAAGACAGTTGTAACCCATTTTGCATAATTGAGATACATAAAGCAAATTGTAATCTAATGAATCTACAAGAAAAACATTGGAAATAGAATGGTCAGGTGATATAGCAATTTTACCCAATCCTTTGACCAAACCTTGGTTTCCATCCCTGAATGTGATAGCTCGTTGGGGATCTTGGTTTTTCTCGTAGGAGGAGAACATCTTTTTCTCCCCTGTCATGTGGTTCGTGCATCCGCTGTCGATAATCCAACTTGAGCCCCCGGATGCATAAACCTACAAAACAAGTTTAGTTCTTGACGTTAGGTACCCAAACGGTTTTGGGTCCTTTGGCATTAGAAACAAGAACTTTGGGTACCCAAACACAAGTCTTGGAGCCCTTGTGTTTGCCCCCAACAAACTTGGCAACTACCTTGCCGGATTTGTTAGTCAGAACATATGATGCATCAAACGTTTTAAATGAAAAGCTATGTTCATTTGATGCACTAGGAGTTTTCTTCTTAGGAAACTTAGCACGGGTTGGTTGCCTAGAGCTAGATGTCTCACCCTTATACATAAAAGCATGGTTAGGGCCAGAGTGAGACTTCCTAGAATGAATTCTCCTAATTTTGTCCTCGGGATAACCGGCAGGGTATAAAATGTAACCCTCGTTATCCTGAGGCATGGGAGTCTTGCCCTTAACAAAGTTGGACAATTTCTTAGGAGTGGCACTAAGTTTGACATTGCCTCCCTGTTGGAAGCCAATGCCATCCTTGATGCCAGGGCGTCTCCCACTATAGAGCATACTTCTAGCAAATTTAAATTTTTCATTTTCTAAGTTATGCTCGGCAATTTTAGCATCTAATTTTGCTATATGATCATTTTGTTGTTTAATTAAAGCCATGTGATCATGAATAGCATTAACATCAACATCTCTACATCTAATACAAATAGAAGTGTGCTCAATGGTAGATGTAGAGGGTTTGCAAGATTTTAATTCTACAACCTTAGCATGCAAAATATCATTCTTAGTTCTAAGGTCGGAAATAGTAGCATTGCAAATATCAAAATCTTTAGCCCTAGCAGTTAATTTCTCATTTTCAATCCTAAGGCTAGCAAGAGAAATATTTAGTTCTTCAATCCTAGCAAGCAAATCATCATTATTATCTCTAGGATTGGGATTTGAAACATCACAAACATGAGAATCAAACTTAGCATTTAAACTAGCATTTTCATTTCTAAGGTTATCTATTGTCTCATGGCAAGTGCTTAGCTCACTAGATAATTTTTCACATTTCTCAACTTCTAGAGCATAAGCATTTTTGACTTTAACATGCTTCTTATTTTCTTTAATAAGGAATTCCTCTTGGGAGTCCAAGAGATCATCCTTTTCATGAATAGCACTAATTAATTCATTTAATTTCTCTTTTTGTTGCATGTTTAAGTTGGCAAAAAGAGTGCGCAAGTTATCTTTCTCATCACTAGCATTTTCATCACTAGAGGATTCATATCTAGTGGAGGATTTAGATTTAACCTTCTTTTTGCCGTCCTTTGCCATGAGGCACTTATGGCCGACGTTGGGGAAGAGAAGGCCCTTGGTGACGGCGATGTTGGCGGCGTCCTCGTCGTCGGAGGAGTCGCTAGAGCTTTCGTCGGAGTCCCATTCCCGACAAACATGGGCATCGCCGCCCCTCTTCTTGTAGTATCTCTTCTTCTCCTTTCTTCTCCCCTTCTTGTCGTCACCCCTGTCACTGTCACTAGAAATAGGACATTTAGCTATAAAGTGACCGGGCTTACCACACTTGTAGTAAACCTTCTTGGAGCGGGGCTTGTAATCCTTCCCCCTCCTTTGCTTGAGGATTTGGCGAAAGCTTTTGATGACAAGTGTCATCTCCTTGTTGTCGAGCTTGGAGGCGTCGATTGGTTGTCTACTTGGTGTAGACTCCTCCTTCTCCTCCATGGCCTTGAATGCAACCGGTTGAGCTTCGGACGTGGAGGGGCCGTCAAGCTCGTTGATCTTCCGTGAGCCCTTGATCATAAATTCAAAGCTCACAAAATTCCCGATTACTTCCTCGGGAGTCATTAGTGTATATCTTGGGTTGCCACGAATTAATTGAACTTGAGTAGGGTTAAGGAAAATAAGAGATCTTAGAATAACCTTAACCACCTCGTGGTCATCCCACTTTTTGCTCTCGAGGTTGTGCACTTGGTTCACCAAGGTTTTGAGCCGGTTGTACATGTCTTGTGGCTCCTCCCCTTGGCGAAGACGGAAGCGACCGAGCTCCCCCTCGATCGTTTCCCGCTTGGTGATCTTGGTGAGTTCATCACCCTCGTGCGCGGTCTTGAGTAAGTCCCAAATCTCCTTCGCACTCTTCAACCCTTGCACCTTGTTATATTCCTCTCTACTTAGAGAGGCGAGAAGTATGGTTGTGGCTTGGGAGTTGAAGTGGTCGATTTGGGCCACTTCATCCTCATCATAATCTTCATCCCCTATGGATGGTACCTGTGCACCAAACTCAACAACATCCCATATACTTTTGTGGAGCGAGGTTAGATGAAATCGCATTAAATCACTCCACCTAGCGTAATCTTCACCATCAAAAGTTGGTGGTTTGCCTAATGGGACGGAAAGTAAAGGTGTATGTTTAGAAATGCGAGGGTAGCGTAGGGGAATCTTACTATACTTCTTGCGCTCTTGGCGCTTAGAAGTGACGGATGCCGCGTCGGAGCCGGAGGTGGATGTCGATGAAGAATCGGTGTCGTAGTAGACCACCTTCCTCATTCTCTTTTTCTTGTCCCCACTCCGATGCAGCTTGTGGGAAGAGGATTTCTCCTTCTTCTCTTTGTGGGGTGAAGAAGACTTCTTCTCCTTCCCTTTGGAGGAGTCTTTCTTCTCCTTCCTCTTGTTGCGAGACTCTTCCGATGAAGTCTTCCCGTGGCTTGTAGTGGGCTTTTCGCCGGTCTCCATCTCCTTCTTGGCGTGATCTCCCGACATCACTTCAAGCGGTTAGGCTCTAAAGAAGCACCGGGCTCTGATACCAATTGATAGTCGCCTAGAGGGGGGGGGGTGAATAGGGCGAAACTGAAATTCTCAAAAATAATCACAAGTACAAGCCGGGTTAGCGTTAGAAATATAATCGAGTCCACGAGAGAGGGTGCAAAACAAATCTCAAGCGAATAGAGAGTGTGACACGCAGATTTGTTTTACCGAGGTTCGGTTCTCGCAAACCTCCTCCCCGTCGAGGTGGTCACAAAGACCGGGTCTCTTTCAACCCTTTCCCTCTCTCAAACGGTCCCTCAGACCGAGTGAGCTTTCTCTTCTCAATCACTTGGAACACAAAGTTCCTACAAGGACCACCACAAGATTGGTGTCTCTTGCCTCAATTACAAGTGAGTTTGATCGCAATAACGAATAAAGAAAGAAGAAAGCAATCCAAGCGCAAGAGCTCGAAAGAACACAAGCAAATCTCTCTCACTAGTCACTAAAGCTTTGTGTGGAATTTTGGGAGAGGATTTGATCTCTTGAGTATGTCTAGAATTGAATACTTAGCTCTTGTAAGTGGTTGGAAGTGTGAAAATTTGGATGCAATGAATGGTGGGTGGTTGGGGGTATTTATAGCCCCAACCACCAAACTAGCCGTTTGGTGGGGCTGACTATCGTATGGTGCACCGGACAGTCCGGTGCACACCGGACATGTCTGGTGCGCCAGCCACGTCACCAAAGCCGTTGGGTTCCGACCGTTGGAGCTCTGTCTTCTGGGCCCGCCTGGATGTCCGGTGGCGCACCGGACATGTACTGTAGAGTGTCCGGTCCGCCAGTATGGGCGTGCCTTACTTCTGCGCGCGCTGGCGCGTATTTAATGCGCTGCAGGTAGCCGTTGGCGCCGAAATATCCGTTGCTCCGTTGTCACACCAGATAGTCCGGTGTACACCGGACATGTCCGGTGAATTATAGCGGACTAGCCGTTGCGAATTCCCGAAGCTGGCGAGTTCCAGAGGTGCCGCTCCTTGGAGCACCGGACAGTCCGGTGAATTATAGCGGAGCGCCTCTGGATTTTCCCGAAGGTGACGAGTTTGAGTTGGAGTCCTCTGGTGCACCGGACACTGTCCGGTGGCGCACCGGACAGTCCGGTGCGCCAGACCAGAAGTGCCTTCGGTTGTCCCTTTGCTCTTTTGTTGAACCCAATACTTGGTCTTTTTATTGGCTAAGTGTGAACCTTTGGCACCTGTATAACTTATACACTAGAGCAAACTAGTTAGTCCAATTATTTGTGTTGATAAATTCAACCACCAAAATTAATTAGGAAAATAGGTGTAAGCCTAATTCCCTTTCACCATTTCTTGGGAAAAAAATCCGAATGTGTTAGCCTTCGATATTTTTGAAAATGGTCATTCATGGCTATTTTCGACAAAAATGGGGGTTGTGTGGCCATTGATCTTCGACCAGAGGCTCATACACCTCACTACACATATGTTTCCTTGCCATAGATCACATTCTTGGATTTATGGTGGATACCATTTCTTGGTCAGAAATCCATAGGTGTTAGCCTTTAGTGTCATTGAAAATGGTCGTTCATGGCTATTTTCGACAAAAATGGGGGTTGTGTGGCCATTGATCATCGACCAGAGGCTCGTACACTTCACCCCACATATGTTTTCATGCCATAGATCACATTCTTGGATTTCTGGAGGAGACCATTTCTTGGTCAAAAATCTGTTGGTGTTAGCCTTCGGTATTATTGAAAATGGTCGTTCATGGCTATTTTCGACTAAAATGGGGGTTGTGTGGCCATTTATCATCAACCAGAGGCTCGTACAATTCACCCCACATATGTTTCCTTGCCATAGATCACATTCTTGGATTTCTGGTGGAGACCATTTCTTGGTCAAAAATCCGTACGTGTTAGCCTTCGGTATTATTGAAAATGGTCATTCATGGCTATTTTCGACAAAAATGGGGGTTGTGTGGCCATTGATCTTCGACCAGAGGCTCATACACCTCACTACACTTATGTTTACTTGCCATAGATAACATTCTTGGATTTATGGTGGAGACCATTTCTTGGTCAAAAATCCATAGGTGTTAGCCTTCAGTGTCATTGAAAATGGTCGTTCATGGCTATTTTTGACAAAAATGGGGGTTGTGTCGCCATTGATCATCGACCAGAGGCTCGTACACTTCACCCCACATATGTTTTCTTGCCATAGATCACATTCTTGGATTTCTAGAGGAGGCCATTTCTTGGTCAAAAATCTGTTGGTGTTAGCCTTCGGTATTATTGAAAATGGTCGTTCATGGCTATTTTTGACTAAAATGGGGGTTGTGTGGCCATTTATCATCGACCGGAGGCTCGTACAATTCACCCCACATATCTTTCCTTGCCATAGATCACATTCTTGGATTTCTGGTGGAGACCATTTCTTGGTCAAAAATCCATAGGTGTTAGCCTTCAGTGTCATTGAAAATGGTCGTTCATGGCTATTTTCGACAAAAATGGGGGTTGTGTGGCCATTGATAATCGACCAGAGGATCGTACACTTCATCCCACATATGTTTTCTTGCCATAGATCAGAATCTTGGATTTCTCGTGGAGACCATTTGTTGGTCAAAAATTCGTAGGTGTTAGCCTTCAGTGTCAATGAAAATGGTCATTCATGGCTATTTTCGACAAAAATCGGGGTTGTGTCGCCATTGATCATCGACCAGAGGATCGTACACCTCACCCCACATGTGTTTCCTTGCCATAGACCACATTCTTGGATTTCTGGTGGTGACCATTTCTTGGTCAAAAATCCGTAGGTGTTAGCCTTCGGTATTATTGAAAATGGTCGTTCATGGCTATTTTCGACAAAAATGGGGGTTGTGTGGCCATTGATCATCGACCAAAGGATCATACACCTCACCCCACATATGTTTCCTTGCCATAGACCACATTCTTGGATTTCTGGTGGAGACCATTTGTTGGTCAAAAATCCGTAGGTGTTAGCTTTCGGTATTATTGAAAATGGTCGTTCATGGCTATTTTCATCAAAAATGGGGGTTGTGTGGCCATTTATCATCGACCAGAGGCTCGTACACCTCACCCCACATATGTTTCCTTGCCATAGAGCACACTCTTGGATTTCTGGTGGAGACCATTTCTTGGTCAAAAATTCGTACGTGTTAGTCTTCGGTATTATTGAAAATGGTCGTTCATGGCTATTTTCGACAAAATGGGGGTTGTGTGGCCATTGATCATCGACCAGAGGCTCGTACACCTCACCCACATATGTTTCCTTGCCGTAGATCACATTCTTGGATTTCTGGTGGAGACCATTTCTTGGTCAAAAATCCGTACGTGTTAGCCTTCGGTATTATTGAAAATGGTCGTTCATGGCTATTTTTGACAAAATAGAAGTTCTGTGGCCATTGATCATCGACCAGAGGCTCATACACCTCACCCCACATATTTTTCCTTGACATAGATCACATTTTTGGATTTCTGTTGGTGACCATTTCTTGGGCAAAAATCCGAATGTGTTAGCCTTCGATATTATTGAAAATGGTCATTCATGGCTATTTTCGACAAAAATGGGGGTTGTGTGGCCATTTATCTTCAACCAGAGGCTCATACACCTCACTACACATATGTTTTCTTGCCATAGATCACATTCTTGGACATATGTCTCCACCAGAAATCCAGGAATGTGATCTATGGCAAGAAAACATATGTGGGGTGAAGTGTACGAGCCTCTGGTCGATGATCAATGGCCACACAACCCCCATTTTTGTCGAAAATAGCCATGAACGACCATTTTCAATGACACTGAAGGCTAACACCTATGGAGTTTTGACCAAGAAATGGTCTCCACCATTGTTGGGGACTTGTTCTCAAAAGCTATGAATTAAGAACAAGGCAACATAAAATGTTAAATATTAATGCCCATCGTCCGCTGAAGCATTATCTCCCCAAGTATTTAATGAACTTCGGACGAAGACCACGAGTAGAATATCACGAAGGTTATACCTTCGTGATTAAACTTACAAAATAATACAAAGTAATATAAAATATGAAACATTAAAGATAAATATATCAGAAATAGATGAATCTAAAATGTTAGAACATAATGTTTAGGTACATTTATACCATTGCCTTGACAAATAATAATTCCCGAGTGATGCGTTTGCAATTACAGGAATGCGTGAACAGTAAAGGAATAATGTTCACTATTTATAAGCACAGGACACAGCCTGTAAGGAATTACAATTATGCCCCTTATAAAAGTTTACAACAATGACTCAGACCCTTATGGACTAAACTGTCATTCTATCTTTAAGTCGGTTTGACCCTTCATCTTCGGATACTCCATAACACCGAAGCTTCATGAGTGGTAGCTTCGGTCATCATGTATAAGCAGCTTTAGCCGAAGCTGTTTCTTCTTGCAGGACCTTCGGCGACGAAGCATGGTCCCAACAGTAGCCCCTTCGTGGTGCTAGATCGTTTTTCGTAACGAGCTTGATCCGTGAAAAAAGTCTCTTAGGCTTCGGGAAGCCGAAGGTCCGAAAAACACCTTCCTTGAGCTCGTTGCCGAGAAACGATGCAGTTTCCGAGCGCGGAGCGGTCCCACCATGCAGGTTCACTTTCTTGGTTTTTGTGGCCCACCATGCAGTGGGTGCGGGTGACTGTTTGCCCGGGGAAAAAAATCCTGACGATTCACCTTCTTACCTGCAGCACTATATAAACAGACATGTAGGTGTGAAGTTACCACAGCATTCATTGCTATTGCACTGTTTTGCTGCCAAAAATTTAACCATAGCCGAGCTTGATTTTTGCATTCAAATGAAGCTCCAGTTTGGATTGTGCTTCGTCACGATAAGAGCTTCGGAAAAAAGGTTATTGACTTCCAAAGAATTTTTGAAGAAAATTTAAAATCAAATGGCCAGAATACGCTCCACTGCTAGGGTTGAGCATGATGGAGACGAGACCGAAGCCATTGAAACTGTTCCGATTTCTGAAGCAATGAGGCGCTCTGGGCTGGTTCCATCAGAGGATACACCTGCTGCCGAAGCAACGCAAGCTGACATCGAAGAAGTTGGTTCCGAAGATGAATACAGCTGCGGGATGCCAAGCAAACCTAGTCATTTGGACTTTGGAAAGTCCACCATCTCTGAAGCTGGTCTTCCAAAAATGGTGAAGCTGGGCTACTTTAGTGAGGCAAAAAAGGAGCTGGTTCATTTCGGCGGGGAGGAAACTATTCCGAAGCCGGAAAAGAATGAGGTTGTGGTGTTCAAAAGATTCTTTAAAGCTGGCCTAAGATTCCCCCTGAATGGGATGATTGCTATTGTGTTGAAGAAGTTTGGGGTTTACCTTCATCAGCTGACCCCTAACGCTATTGTTAGATTAAGTGTTTATATTTGGGCCCGTTGTAGCCAGGGAGTAGAACCGTTTGGTGAAGGTTTCTGCCGAGTCCATGAACTACACTATCAGACTAAAGCCAGAGGAGATGGTCTTCATGAGAATTTTGGATGTTACAACTTTGCTTATCGCAAGACTACGAAGTTTCCAGTGATAAGCTACCGAAGCAAATGGCCAGCCGGATGGAAATCTGAGTGGTTTTATGTTAAAGTTGATAAAGATGAAGATAAATTGGTCCAGAGTCCACTAGAGCTAACCTTCGGAGAAACGAGGCCCCGATGCAACATGATAAGGGGGAGCCCGAGCCAAATTGCTATGGCTGAATTTCGCGTGATTTCAGATCACATTGGCACTAGAGACTTGGTGCAGGAATTTCTGGCTTTTAAAGTGTTCCCAACAATGATGGATTGGGAGATGCCGAAGCTGGAGGGAGAAAAGAAAAAGGGAGAACTTGTTCGATTGCCTTATTATTACAAGTTTAAGAAACACTTTAAAAAACCCTGCCAGGAGTGGTTGGACACAATCGAGATTATGTGCAACGATATCCTCGGAAATTATTCTAAGAAAGAAGATCAGTTGATGACAGCAGCCTTCGGCAGTCGCCCCAAACGAAGGTTGAATCGGGTGCTAGATGCCTTGAACTTTGACTATCCTGATTATGAGCAACTGGGCGGAGATGCCGAAGGCCCAAAGAAGAAAAGAATTGCCAGCGCAATTGACGAAGAAAGCACCAAACTGGCCAAAAAGGAACAAGAAATTTCTAAAAAACTGAGCCCAGAGCCGAAGGTAACTGCTCCAAGGAAAAGAAAAGCTGTATCTCCAAAACCTGCATCTCCAAAACCAAAGACATTGGTCCGAGAGGAGGAAACTCCTGCGACACCTTCTACTGCCGAAGTAGAAGAGATTCCGAAGGTAATGACTGAACATTTTCCTGTCAAGCTAAGTCCGCTGGCGCCAGAACTGACGAAGTTTTTTCAGAAGGATAAAGAAGCTTCGGCAACAGAAAGTCCTGCAAAGCCGAAAAAACGAAGAATTATCCAAGTGGCAGATGTGATTCATCAGACACCGCCACCGACATCGGTGTCAAAAATTGTCATTGCCGAGACCACCGAAGCCGAAGCCACCACAACCGAAGCTACCGGAGCCGAAACCACTGAGGCTGAAACCGTCGGAGCCGAAGCTACCGGAGCCGAAGCCACCGGAGCCGAAGCCGGGACCACCGAAGATCTTAACCTGGAAACCACACTTGATGATATTGACAATATACTTCTGAAAATGGCAGAAGAAGAAGCTGCTGTGGTTGCGGTGAACACGGCAACTGAAAAAGGAAAAGAGCAGATTGAAGACATTTTGGAAGAAGGAAATTTTAACTTTCAAGATTTACTTGGACAAGAGTTAACAGGCGCTGAAAAAGAAGAGCTGAAGAAATATGCCATATCTTGTGGATACAAACCAGGGTCTCTTCTATTTGGTGGGGTCAACGAAGGGAAGCTAAGATGCCTTCGGAATCGAACCGAGGCCAAAGTTGTTAGAACCTTCTCCAAAAGTGTTGGCCTGCCGAAGATAGAAGTGAACCTCTGCAGGTATCAACGACAACATATCGCCGATAGCCTGCTCTATGCTAATTTCAAGGTAACAAACTCTCAATTTTTTATTATTGTTATTATTATAAGAAGGAAATTTGAGTTGTTTTCTGACGAAGGTTATTTTGGCAGAGTATACTATTAAGTAAAATGCTGAGAATGCAACAGGAACTTGAAGAGGAAAAGAACAAAACTATCATCAAAGATCTAGAAGACAAAGTCGAAAATTACGAGGCTGCTCTAAAGAAAAAGGACTTCATCATTCAAGACCTTGAAATCATAATTAAAGAACACGAAGCTGCCTTAGAAAAGAAAGACTTTGTTATTCATTCTATGGAAGGCTCACTGGCTGAGGTCCAAGCCGAAAATGACAGGTTAAAGAATGAATTACTCAAAAAGTCAGAAAAATCTGAGCAGGAAAAGAAGAACCTCGAAACAAGTCTCAAGACTGAGATCGAGAAGAATTCAAATTTGCAAAAATCATTGAAGGAACTTCAAGAGAAATGCCTAAATTTCGGCAGCCGATGCGTGCAACGGCTGAAGGATGTGTTTCACTCTATCGGAGCCAGCTCTAAAAAATTTACACCTTCAGCTGAAAACCTGCCCAGCACCTTGGAATACATTGAAGGCGAGGTTGATGCACTTGACGAAGTTATTGCTGGGCATGCTGACTTCTGCGCCCTGGTAGCTTCTCGAGGCACAGCTACCGCTTTTCTGAATGCTGGTTTTACGCACGGAAAAATTGTAAATAGGCCAAACTTCAGCTTGTCAGCAGCAGATTTGGTTGATATCCCAAGCCTAGCCCGAAGCATCGGAAACAGATTTATGACCCAGATTTTGGTAAATGGCGGGCGAAAAATGGCTGGTGACGAAGCTCAGAGCCACCTTAAGCCGGTGAGAAACTTATATTTGTTACTTTTACCTTATCCTTGAAATTTGCACCTTTCTTATTCTGCTTTTTAATATGTGCAGGATGACGAAGCTGAAGAATGACGGGCTGAAGCTTAACAGTTGCTATAAAAGACTTTCCTGCAAAAATTTCTGGACAAATCTTTGTAATATAATTGTGGAAAAAACTTATGTAAATTTGTACATACCTTGTAATATATCTTGTCTCCTTTATCCGTGTGCAATCTGCTTTGCTGTGAACGAAACTTCACTTTTGAGCCGAAGGCGAAAAACACCTTCCCTTCTTTTCGTACACAACGAAGCATGAAAATTTCCTCTTTCTTTGAAGTTTTTTCTCATAGCCGAAGCATCTGTCTTTTGTGGTATGATGATGATGATTCTATATATGTCTAAATGAATGTTTATGAATGCAAATGTCATGATGTAATGTATCGTGCAAATGAATATCGGAATATATTCCAAACCATAATCATAGCCTTCATTCCCTTGGGAATGAATCAAATCTTTTTGCCGTTTATTTTTCGGCTTCACCGTTTACTTTTCGGTGTATCAGCGCTGACTTTTCGCTGTAAGCCTCCCTTAGGAGCTTCTTCGCCTTTTACTTTCGGCGGAATCAGCGTTTATTTTTCGCTGTAAGCCTCCCTTGGGAGCTTCTTCGCCTTTTACTTTCGGCGGAATCAGCGTTTATTTTTCGCTGTAATCCTCCCTTAGGAGCTTCTTCGCCTTTTACTTTCGGCGGAATCAGCTTTTATTTTTCGCTGTAAGCTCTGCATTCCCTTAGGAACGACTTTTGAGCTTCTCCCTGTTTTCTTTTCTTTTTCCTTTGCATTTACATTTACATTTTTTGGGGGATATCACTCTTATAGAATTGAAATAAGGAAAAGAAAAATTACATGTTGTGGCCCCATTAAAAACCTTTCTCCCCCTTTGGAAAGGAAAAGGGTGCCACAAAAAAGAATAGAAAAAATTACATCAAGCTAAACATAGTATCGTCGAAGCTCATCCGCATTCCACGATCTAGGAATATCGTTGCCGTCCATATCCTTCAATCTGTATGAACCGGGTCTTGACGAAGATACTACTAAAAAAGGTCCTTCCCACTTCAGCCGTAATTTGCCTACTGTCTCAGGGTTGGCTACTCTTCGAAGCACCAAGTGTCCTGGTTCAATGTTCTTTAGCTTAACCTTTCTATCACGCCATTTTATTGTTTCAGCTTGATATTTGTTGATGTTTTCCACAGCTTGAAGCCTAATCCCCTCTATAGCTTTTTTTTCCACAGAGTAATCAGCTTCAGCTTCGCCTTCTGCCGAAGCTACTATTCTTATTGATCCTGCTTTGGCCTCTTCCGGAGTTATTGCTTCGTCACCAAACAATAGTTTGAATGGTGTAAAGCCTGTTGATCTTGATACTGTTGTATTGTGGCTCCACACCACTTTGATTAATTCATCTGGCCAGTTTCCCCTGGGCTGATTGAAGATTAACTTCATTATTCCTGTCATTATGATGCCATTAGCTCTTTCAACAAGTCCATTTGACTCCGGATGTCGAACTGATGCAAAATGGATCTTCGTGCCAATTTGATCGCAAAATTCTCTGAAAGCTTCGGAATCAAACTGTGTCCCATTATCCATAGTGATTTCCTTCGGCACTCCGAAGCGACAAACAATGTTTTGCCAGAAAAACTTTTGAATAGTGATCGAAGTTATTGTGGCTAAAGGCTTTGCCTCAATCCATTTAGAAAAATATTCCACTGCCACTACAACATATCTTAAGTTCCCTTGTGCTCGTGGTAATGGACCTAACAAATCAAGGCCCCACCTTTGCAACGGCCAAGTGGGTTGTATTAACTGAGTTAAAGACGAAGGTTGTTTTTGATCTCTTGCACATTTCTGACAACCTTCGCACTTTTGGACTAATTCCGCTGCATCCGAAGCTGCCTTTGGCCAATAAAATCCTTGACGAAAAACTTTTCCATGCAAAGGCCTAGATCCAATGTGAGATCCACATAGGCCTGCGTGTATTTCCTTCATCAATTCTATACCTTTGGCTCTGGATAAACACTTGAGTAACGGAGAACAGACCCCACGCTTGTATAGTTCCCCTTCTATTATAACATATGGTCGAGCTCTTGCCTCTATCCTCCTGTTATAAGCTTCGTCATCTGAAAGAAAGTTACTCTAGAGGAAAGAGATGATCTCAGTTCTCCAGTCCTCACTATAAACAGGGGATATGTTGAGGACTGCTCTTTCATGAAGCTCAACCGAAGGTGCTTTTATTGTTTCGAAAAATACTTCTGAAGGTAATGGCAGCCCCTGTGCTGCTGACTTAGCTAATAAATTAGCATATTCATTGTCTCCACGAGGAATATTTTTAACAGAAAACCCTTCGAAGGAAGCCTCGATCCTTCGGACCGTGTCTAAATATTTTTCAAGCTTCGGATCTCTTGCTTTATAACTTTTGTCTATATGACCAGAAATAACCTGGGACTCAGTTTTAAGAACCGCCCTTCTGATTCCCATCGCCTTTAGCTTCCGAAGACCAAGGAGTAAAGCTTCGTACTCAGCAATGTTATTTGTGCAACTGAAATCAAGTCTTGTTGCATAACAAGTTTTAACTTTGGAAGGTGCAACCAACACAGCAGCTGCTCCTGCTCCGAAGGTTCCCCAAGATCCATCGCAAAATACTGTCCAAACTTCAGCATCTTTACTCGCTTCTTCTTTCTGAGCCCCTGGCGTCCAGTCAGCAATGAAGTCTGCCAATGCTTGGGACTGAATTGAAGATCTATGCACATAATCAATACAAAATTCATTGAGTTCCGCAGCCCATTTTCCAACCCTTCCAGTAGCTTCTCTATTTCTCATAATATCCTTCAACTGTTGTGAAGAAGGAACAACTATATTGTATGCCTGAAAATAGTGCCGAAGCTTCCTGGAGGCCATCAAAACAGCATACAGCACCTTCTCCAATTCTGTATAATTTTTCTTTGATAAACTAAGAACTTCGGATACAAAGTATATTGGGGCTTGCTTTTTGACTTGGCCTTCAAGCCTCTCCTGGACAAGTGCTGCACTTACCGCTGAGTGTGAAGCTGCCACATATAATAACAGAGGAGCCCCTAGCGTTGGTGGAGTTAGTGTTGTTAGGTCTATCAAATATTGCTTCAGCTCTTCGAAGGCTCTCTGCTGAACTGGTCCCCATTGAAAAACTTTGGATGATTTCAGCACTTCGAAAAATGGTAAATTTCTCTCTGCTGATCTAGATATAAATCTATTAAGAGATGCCAGTCTTGCTGTCAATCTTTGAGCCCCCTTTTTTGTACTTGGTGGTTCCATTCGAAGGATAGCTTCAATTTTATTTGGATTAGCCTCAATCCCTTTTGTCGAAACTGGACAGCCAAGAAATTTCCCTTTCTTCACTCCAAAGACACATTTTTCTGGATTCAACTTTAAACCGGCCTGTCTAAAATTAGCGAAGGTCTCCTACAGATCAGCAATGTGATTATCTTGCTTCGTGCTTTTTACAATGATATCATCAACATAAGTTAACACATTTCTGCCTATCTGAGAATGAAGAACCTTCGCTGTCATTCTGCTGAAGCTTCCTCCAGCATTTTTGAGCCCCTCAGGCATCCGAAGGTAACAATATGTTCCACTAGGGGTTATGAAGCTAGTTTTTGGCTCATCCTCCTTCTTCATCCAAATTTGATGATAGCCTGAAAAACAATCCAGCAGACTCATAAGCTCTGATGAAGCTGCTGCATCGACTAGAGAATCTATCCTTGGCAATGGAAACTCGTCCTTCGGACAGGCCTTGTTGAGATCAGTAAAATCAATACACATTCTCCATTTACCATTGGCCTTTTTTTACCATAACAGTGTTAGCCAGCCATTCTGGGTATTTTACCTCTCTGATAACTCCGGCACTGAGGAGCCTTTTCACTTCATTCTGAGCACCTTCGGCCTTGTCATCAGACATCTTCCGAAGCCTCTGCTTTCTGGGTCTAAAGGATGGGTCAACGTTGAGCGAGTGTTCAATAACATCCCTGTTGACTCCACAAAGATCATTGGCTAACCATGTAAAAACATCTTTGTTGTTGAACAGAAACCTTATCAAGGTTTTCTCCTGTTTTTCAGACAGTTGGGATCCCAATAGCACCTTCTGCTCTGCTATGTCCTCACATAAAAGCATGGGCTTTGGCTGATCGGCCGAAGCAGCTTTCTCCCTTCTAAACTTGTACTGCTCACAAGCTTCAGCTCCATCTATGTTATGGATTGCTTTTGAGTCTGTCTAGTTTCCTTCGGCCCTTCTGGCAGCTTCTTGACTTCCATGAATGGCAATAAGTCCTTGGTCCGAAGGTATCTTCATGCAAAGATATGCTGGATGAAGAATTGCTTCGAAAGCATTGAGAGTACCACGACCAATGATTGCATTGTAAGGGTATTCCATGACAACAATGTCGAACACAACTTGTTCAGTCCTTGTGTTGTTGATAAATCCGAAGGTTACTGGCATTGTGATTTTTCCAAGTGCTACAATCTGCCTTCCTCCGAAGCCACAAAGGGGATGTGTGGCATCATGGATCTTGTCTTCGGGCTCTTGCATCTGTCTGAAGGCCTTAACAAATATGATATCAGCTGCACTGCCTGTATCAACCAAAACATTATGGACCAGAGATCCTTTGATCACACAAGAGATAACCATAGCATCATTGTGTGGGTAATCCTTGAGCTGAAGATCCTCTTGGGAGAAGGTAATTGGAATGTGAGACCATCTTGACTTGATGAAGGGTCCTTGTACCCCTACATGTTGTACTCTTCTCTGTGCCTCCTTCTTCTGTTTCTTGTTAGCCGGCTCTGAGCATGAACCGCCTGTTATCGGGAGAATCAGCTTCGGAGCCGAAGCAGTTCTAGCTTGGTTCTTGAACGAAGCCATTTTCTCAGGAAAGTGGAAGTGAGTTCACCGGAGGTGGGCGCCAATGTTGGGGACTTGTTCTCAAAAGCTATGAATTAAATATTAATGTTAAATATTAATGCCCTTCGTCCGCTGAAGTATTATCTCCCCAAGGATTTAATGTACTTCGGACGAAGACCACGAGTAGAATATCACGAAGGTTATACCTTTGTGATTAAACTTACAAAATAATACAAAGTAATATAAAATATGAAACATTAAAGATAAATATATCAGAAATAGATGACATCATTCACATATCTTCTTATATGAATCTAAAATGTTAGAACATAATGTTTAGGTACATTTATACCTTTGCCTTGACAAATAATAATTCTCGAGTGATGTGTTTGCAATTACAGGAATGCGTGAACAGTAAAGGAATACTGTTCACTATTTATAAGCACAGGACATAGCCTGTAAGGAATTACAATTACACCCCTTATAAAAGTTTACAACAATGACTCAGACCCTTATGGACTAAACTGTCATTCTATCTTTAAGTCAGTTCGACCCTTCATCTTCGGATACACTATAACACCGAAGCTTCGGTCATCATGTATAAGCAGCTTTAGCCGAAGCTGTTTCTTCCTGCAGGACCTTTGGTGACGAAGCATGGTCCCAACAACCATAAATCCAAGAATTTGATCTATGGCAAGGAAACATATGTGTAGTGAGGTGTATGAGCCTCTGGTCGAAGATCAATGGCCACACAACCCCCATTTTTGTCGAAAATAGCCATGAATGACCATTTTCAAAAATACCGAAGGCTAACACATTCGGATTTTCGCCCAAGAAATGGTCTCCACCAGAAATCCAAGAATGTGATCTATGGCAAGGAAACATATGTGGGGTGAGGTGTACGAGCCTCTGGTCGATGATCAATGGCCACACAACATCCATTTTGTCGAAAATAGCCATGAACGACCATTTTCAATAATACCGAAGGCTAACACGTACGAATTTTTGACCAAGAAATGGTCTCCACCAGAAATCCAAGAATGTGATCTATGGCAAGGAAACATATGTGGGGTGAGGTGTACGAGCCTCTGGTCGATGATAAATGGCCACACAACCCCCATTTTTGATGAAAATAGCCATGAACGACCATTTTCAATAATACCAGAGGCTAACACCTACGGATTTTATACCAAGAAATGGTCTCCACCAGAAATCCAAGAATGTGATCTATGGCAAGGAAACATATGTAGGGTGAGGTGTATGAGCCTCTGGTCGATGATAAATGGCCACACAACCCCCATTTTTGTCGAAAATAGCCATGAACGACCATTTTCAATAATACCGAAGGCTAACACCAACGTATTTTTGACCAAGAAATGGTCCCCAGCAAAAATCCAAGAATGTGATCTATGGCAAGAAAACATATGTGGGGTGAAGTGTACGAGCCTCTGGTCGATGATCAATGGCCACACAAACCCCATTTTTGTCGAAAATAGCCATGAACAACCATTTTCAATGACACTGAACGCTAACACCTACGGATTTTTGACCAAGAAATGGTCTCCACCATAAATCCAAGAATGTGATCTATGGAAAGGAAACATGTGTAGTGAGGTGTATGAGCCTTTGGTCGAATATCAATGGCCACACAACCCCCATTTTTGTCGAAAATAGCCATGAACGACCATTTTCAATAGTACCGAAGGCTAAAACATTCAGATTTTTGACCAAGAGATGGTCTCCACCAGAAATCAAAGAATGTGATGTATGGCAAGGAAACAGATGTGAGGTGAGGTTTACGAGCCTCTGGTCGACGATCAATGGCCACACAACCCCCATTTTTGTCGAAAATAGCCATGAATGACCATTTTCAATAATACTGAAGGCTAACACGTACAGATTTTTGACCAATAAATGGTCTCCACCAGAAATCCAAGAATGTGATCTATGGCAAGGAAACATATGTGGGGTGAGGTGTACGAGCCTCTGGTCGATGATAAATGGCCACACAACCCCCATTTTAGTCGAAAATAGCCATGAACGACCATTTTCAATAATACCGAAGGCTAACACCAACGGATTTTTGACTAAGATATGGTCTCCACCAGAAATCCAAGAATGTGATCTATGGCAAGAAAACCTATGTGGGGTGAAGTGTACGAGCCTCTGGTCGATGATCAATGGCCACACAACCCCCATTTTTGTCGGAAATAGCCATGAACGACCATTTTCAATGACACTGAAGGCTAACACCTACGGATTTTTGACCAAGAAATGGTCTCCACCATAAATCCAAGAATGTGATCTATGGCAAGGAAACATATGTGTAGTGAGGTGTATGAGCCTCTGGTCAAAGATCAATGGCCACACAACCCCCATTTTTGTCGAAAATCGCCATGAATGACAATTTTCAATAATACCGAAGGCTAACACATTCAGATTTTTGCCCAAGAAATGGTCTCCACTAGAAATCCAAGAATGTGATCTATGGCAAGGAAACATATGTGGGGTGAGGTGTACGAGCCTCTAGTCGATGATCAATGGCCACACAACCCCCATTTTGTCGAAAATAGCCATGAAAGATCATTTTCAATAATACGGAAGGCTAACATATGTTTCCTTAGCCTTCGGTATTATTGAAAATGGTCGTTCATGGCTATTTTCGACAAAATGGGGGTTGTGTGGCCATTGATCATCGACCAGAGGCTCGTAGACCACACCCCACATATGTTTCCTTGCCATATATCACATTCTCGGATTTCTGGTGGAGACCATTTCTTGGTCAAAAATCCATACATGTTAGCCTTCTGTATTATTGAAAATGGTCGTTGATCGCTATTTTCGACAAAAAATGGGCGTTGTGTGGCCATTGATCAACGACCAGAGGCCCATACACATCACCCTACATACGTACAAATTTTTGACCAAGAAATGGTCTCCACCAGAAATCCACGAATGTGATCTATAGCAAGGAAACATATGTGGGGTGAGGTGTACGAGCCTCTGGTCGATGATAAATGGCCACACAACCCCCATTTTTGATGAAAATAGCCATGAACGACCATTTTCAACAATACCGAAGGCTAACACCTACGGATTTTTGACCAAGAAATGGTCTCCACCAGAAATCCAAGAATGTGATCTATGGAAAGGAAACATATGTGGGGTGAGGTGTATGAGCCTCTGGTCGGAATTATTGAAAATGGTTGTTCATGGCTATTTTCGACAAAAATGGGTGTTGTGTGGCCATTGATCATCGACCAGAGGCTCCTACACCTCACCCCACATATGTTTTCTTGCCATATATCGCATTCTTGGATTTCCAGTGGAGACCGTTTCTTGGTCAAAAATCCGTAGGTGTTAGCCTTCGGTATTATTGAAAATGGTCGTTCATGGCTATTTTCGACAAAAATGGAGGTTGTGTGGCCGTTGATCATCGACCAGAGGCTCGTACACCTCACCCCACATATGTTTCATTGCCATAGATCACATTCTTGGATTTCTGGTGGAGACCATTTCTTGGGCAAAAATCTGAATGTGTTAGCCTTCGGATTTATTGAAAATGGTCATTCATGGCGATTTTCGACAAAAATGGGTGTTGTGTGGCCATTGATCTTCGACCAGAGGCTCATACACCTCACTACACATATGTTTCCTTGCCATAGATCACATTCTTGGATTTATGGTGGAGACCATTTCTTGGTCAAAAATCCGTAGGTGTTAGCCTTCAGTGTCATTGAAAATGGTGGTTCATGGCTATTTTCGATAAAAATTAGGGTTGTGTGGCCATTGATCATCGACCAGAGGCTCGTACACCTCACCCCACATATGTTTCCTTGCCATATATCACATTCTCGGATTTCTGGTGGAGACCATTTCTTGGTCAAAAATCCATACGTGTTAGCCTTCTGTATTATTGAAATGGTCGTTGATCGCTATTTTCGACAAAAAATGGCCGTTGTGTGGCCATTGATCAACGACCAGAGGCCCATACACCTCACCCCACATATGTTTCCTTGCCATAGATCACATTCTTGGACTTATGGTGGAGACCATTTCTTGGTCAAAAATCGTAGGTGTTACCCTTCAGTGTCATTGAAAATGGTCGTTCATGGCTATTTTCGACAAAAATGGGGGTTATGTGGCCATTGATCATCGACCAAAGGCTCGTACACCTCACCCCACATATGTTTCCTTGCCATAGATCACATTTTGGATTTTTGGTGGAGACCATTTCTTGGTCAAAAATCCGTAGGTGTTAGCCTTCGGTATTATTGAAAATGGTCGTTCATGGCTATTTTTGACAAAAATGGGGGTTCTTTGGCCATTGATCATCGACCAGAGGCTCATACACCTCACCCCACATATGTTTCCTTTCCATAGATCACATTCTTGGATATCTGGTGGAGACCATTTCTTGGTCAAAAATCTGTAGGTGTTAGCCTTCGGTATTATTGAAAATGGTCGTTCATGGCTATTTTCATCAAAAATGGGGGTTGTGTGGCCATTTATCATCGACTAGAGGCTCATAAACCTCACCCCACATATGTTTCCTTGCTATAGATCACATTCTTGGATTTCTGGTTGAGACAATTTCTTGGTCAAAAACTTGTACGTGTTAGCCTTCGGTATTATTGAAAATGGTCGTTCATGGCTATTTTCGGCAAAATGGGGGTTGTGTGGCCATTGATCATCGACCAGAGGCTCGTACACCTCACCCCACATATGTTTCCTTGCCATAGATCATATTCTTGGATTTCTGGTGGAGACCATTTCTTGGGCAAAAATCCGAATGTGTTAGCCTTTGGTATTTTTGAAAATGGTCATTCATGGCTATTTTCGACAAAAATGGGGGTTCTGTGGCCATTGATCTTCGACCAGAGGCTCATACACCTCACTACACATATGTTTCCTTGCCATAGATCACATTCTTGGATTTATGGTGGAGACCATTTCTTGGTCAAAAATCCGTAGGTGTTAGCCTTCAGTGTCATTGAAAATGGTCGTTCATGGCTATTTTCGACAAAAAATAGGGTTGTGTGGCCATTGATCGTCGACCAGAGGCTCATACACCTCACCCCACATATGTTTCCTTGACATAGATCACATTCTTGGATTTCTGGTGGAGACCATTTCTTGCTCAAAAATCCGTAGGTGTTATCCTTCGGTATTATTGAAAATGGTCGTTCATGGCTATTTTCGACAAAAATGGGGGTTGTGTGGCCATTTATCATCGACCAGAGGCTCATACACCTCACCCCACATATGTTTCCTTGCCATAGATCACATTCTTGGATTTCTGGTGGAGTCCATTTCTTGGTCAAAAATCCGTAGGTGTTAGCCTCTAGTATTATTGAAAATGGTCGCTCATGGCTATTTTCATAAAAAATGGGGGTTGTGTGGCCATTTATCATCGACTAGAGGCTCATAAACCTCACCCCACATATGTTTCCTTGCCATAGATCACATCCTTGGATTTCTGGTGGAGACCATTTCTTGGTCAAAAACTCTTACGTGTTAGCCTTCGGTATTATTGAAAATGATCGTTCATGGCTATTTTCGGCAAAATGGGGGTTGTGTGGCCATTGATCATTGACCAGAGGCTCGTACACCTCACCCCACATATGTTTCCTTGCCATAGATCACATTCTTGGATTTCTGGTGGAGACAATTTCTTGGGGAAAAATCCGAATGTGTTAGCCTTTGGTATTTTTGAAAATGGTCATTCATGGCTATTTTCGACAAAAATGGGGGTTGTGTGGCCATTGATCTTCGACCAGAGGCTCATACACCTCACTACACATATGTTTCCTTGCCATAGATCACATTCTTGGATTTATGGTGGAGACCATTTCTTTGTCAAAAATCCGTAGGTGTTAGCCTTCAGTGTCATTGAAAATGGTCGTTCATGGCTATTTTCGACAAAAATTAGGGTTGTGTGGCCATTGATCGTCGACCAGAGGTTCATACACCTCACCCCACATATGTTTCCTTGCCATAGATCACACTCTTGGATTTCTGGAGGAGTCCATTTCTTGGTCAAAAATCCGTAGGTGTTAGTCTTCGGTATTATTGAAAATGGTCGTTCATGGCTATTTTCGACAAAAATGGGGGTTGTGTGGCCATTGATCATCGACCAGAGGCTCAAACACCTCACCCCACATATGTTACCTTGCCATAGATCACATTCTTGGATTTCTGGTGGAGACCATTTCTTGGTCAAAAATCCGTAGGTGTTAGCCTCTAGTATTATTGAAAATGGTCGCTCATGGCTATTTTCATAAAAAATGGGAGTTGTGTGGCCATTTATCATCGACTAGAGGCTCATAAACCTCACCCCACATATGTTTCCTTGCCATAGATCACATTCTTGGATTTCTGGTGGAGACAATTTCTTGGTCAAAAACTTGTACGTGTTAGCCTTCGGTATTATTGAAAATGGTCGTTCATGGCTATTTTCGGCAAAATGGGGGTTGTGTGGCCATTGATCATCGACCAGAGGCTCGTACACCTCACCCCACATATGTTTCCTTGCCATAGATCATATTCTTGGATTTCTGGTGGAGACCATTTCTTGGGCAAAAGTCCGAATGTGTTAGCCTTTGGTATTTTTGAAAATGGTCATTCATGGCTATTTTCGACAAAAATGGGGGTTGTGTGGCCATTGATGTTCGACCAGAGGCTCATACACCTCACTACACATATGTTTGCTTGCCATAGATCACATTCTTGGATTTATGGTGGAGACCATTTCTTGGTCAAAAATCCATAAGTGTTAGCCTTTAGTGTCATTGAAAATGGTCGTTCATGGCTATTTTCGACAAAAAATAGGGTTGTGTGGCCATTGATCGTCGACCAGAGGCTCGTACACCTCACCCCACATATGTTTCCTTGCCGTAGATCACATTCTTGGATTTCTGGTGGAGACCATTTCTTGCTCAAAAATCCGTAGGTGTTATCCTTTGGTATTATTGAAAATGGTCGTTCATGGCTATTTTCGACAAAAATGGGGGTTGTGTGGCCATTGATCATCGACCAGAGGCTCATACACCTCACCCCACATATGTTTCCTTGCCATAGATCACATTCTTGGATTTCTGGTGGAGACCATTTCTTGGTCAAAAATCCGTAGGTGTTAGCCTCTAGTATTATTGAAAATGGTCGCTCATGGCTATTTTCATAAAAAATGGGGGTTGTGTGGCCATTTATCATCGACTAGAGGTTCATAAACCTCACCCCACATATGTTTCCTTGCCATAGATCACATCCTTGGATTTCTGGTGGAGACCATTTCTTGGTCAAAAACTCGTACGTGTTAGCCTTCGGTATTATTGAAAATGATCGTTCATGGCTATTTTCGGCAAAATGGGGGTTGTGTGGCCATTGATCATTGACCAGAGGCTCGTACACCTCACCCCACATATGTTTCCTTGCCATAGATCACATTCTTGGATTTCTGGTGGAGACAATTTCTCGGGGAAAAATCCGAATGTGTTAGCCTTTGGTATTTTTGAAAATGGTCATTCATGGCTATTTTCGACAAAAATGGGGGTTGTGTGGCCATTGATCTTCGACCAGAGGCTCATACACCTCACTACACATATGTTTCCTTGCCATAGATCACATTCTTGGATTTATGGTGGAGACCATTTCTTGGTCAAAAATCCGTAGCTGTTAGCCTTCAGTGTCATTGAAAATGGTCGTTCATGGCTATTTTCGACAAAAATTAGGGTTGTGTGGCCATTGATCGTCGACTAGAGGCTCATACACCTCACCCCACATATGTTTCCTTGCTGTAGATCACACTCTTGGATTTCTGGAGGAGTCCATTTCTTGGTCAAAAATCCGTAGGTGTTAGTCTTCGGTATTATTGAAAATGGTCGTTCATGGCTATTTTCGACAAAAATGGGGGTTGTGTGGCCATTGATCATCGACCAGAGGCTCAAACACCTCACCCCACATATGTATCCTTGCCATAGATCACATTCTTGGATTTCTGGTGGAGACCATTTCTTGGTCAAAAATCCGTAGGTGTTAGCCTCTAGTATTATTGAAAATGGTCGCTCATGGCTATTTTCATAAAAAATGGGGGTTGTGTGGCCATTTATCATCGACTAGAGGCTCATAAACCTCGCCCCACATATGTTTCCTTGCCATAGATCAAATTCTTGGATTTCTGGTGGAGACCATTTCTTGGTCAAAAACTCGTACGTGTTAGGCTTCGGTATTATTGAAAATGGTCGTTCATGGCTATTTTCGGCAAAATGGGGGTTGTGTGGCTATTGATCATCGACCAGAGGCTCGTACACCTCACCCCACATATGTTTCCTTGCCATAGATCACATTCTTGAATTTCTGGTGGAGACCATTTCTTGGGCAAAATCCGAATGTGTTAGCCTTTGGTATTTTTGAAAATAGTTATTCATGGCTATTTTCGACAAAAATGGGGGTTGTGTGGCCATTGATCTTCGACTAGAGGCTCATACACCTCACTACACATATGTTTCCTTGCCATAGATCACATTCTTGGATTTATGGTGGAGACCATTTCTTGGTCAGAAATGCATAGGTGTTAGCCTTTAGTGTCATTGAAAATGGTCGTTCATGGCTATTTTCGACAAAAATGGGGGTTGTGTGGCCATTGATCATCGACCAGAGGCTCGTACACTTCACCCCACATATGTTTTCTTTCCATAGATCACATTCTTAGATTTCTGGAGGAGACCATTCCTTGGTCAAAAATCTGTTGGTGTTAGCCTTCGGTATTATTGAAAATGGTCGTTCATGGCTATTTTCGACTAAAATGGGGGTTGTGTGGCCATTTATCATCGACCAGAGGCTCGTGCAATTCACCCCACATATGTTTCCTTGCCATAGATCACATTCTTGGATTTCCGGTGGAGACCAGTTCTTGGTCAAAAATCCGTAGGTGTTAGCCTTCGGTGTCATTGAAAATGGTCATTCATGGCTATTTTCGACAAAAATGGGGTTTGTGAGCCTCTGGTCGATAAATAGCCATGAACGACCATTTTCAATAGTACCGAAGGCTAAAACATTCAGATTTTTGACCAAGAAATTGTCTCCACCAGAAATCAAAGAATGTGATCTATGGCAAGGAAACATATGTGGGGTGAGGTTTGCGAGCCTCTGGTCGATGATCAATGGCCACACAACCCCCATTTTTGTCGAAAATAGCCATGAATGACCATTTTCAATAATACTGAAGGCTAACACGTACAGATTTTTGACCAATAAATGGTCTCCACTGGAAATCCAAGAATGTGATCTATGGCAAGGAAACATATGTGGGGTGAGGTGTACGAGCCTCTGGTCGATGATCATTGGCCACACATCCCCCATTTTTGTCGAAAATAGCCATGAACGACCATTTTCAATAATGCCGAAGGCTAACACGTACAGATTTTTGACCAAGAAATGGTCTCCACCAGAAATCCAAGAATGTGATCTATGGCAAGGAAACATATGTGGGGTGAATTGCACGAGCCTCTGGTCGATGATAAATGGCCACACAACCCCCATTTTAGTCGAAAATAGCCATGAACCACCATTTTCAAAAATACCAAAGGCTAACACCAACAGATTTTTGAGCAAGGAATGGTCTCCTCCAGAAATCCAAGAATGTGATCTATGGAAAGAAAACATATGTGGGGTGAAGTGTACGAGCCTCTGGTCGATGATCAATGGCCACACAACCCCCATTTTTGTCGAAAATAGCCATGAACGACCATTTTCAATGACACTAAAGGCTAACACCTATGGATTTCTGACCAAGAAATGGTCTCCACCATAAATCCAAGAATGTGATCTATGGCAAGGAAACATATGTGTAGGTGTATGAGCCTCTGGTCGAAGATTAATGGCCACACAACCCCCATGAATGACCATTTTCAAAAATACCAAAGGCTAACACATTCGGATTTTTGCCCAAGAAATGGTCTCCACCAGAAATCCAAGAATGTGATCTATGGCAAGGAAACATATGTGGGGTGAGGTGTACGAGTCTCTGGTCGATGATCAATGGCCACACAACCAACATTTTGCCGAAAATAGCCATGAACGACCATTTTCAATAATACCGAAGACTAACACGTACGAGTTTTTGACCAAGAAATGGTCTCCACCAGAAATCCAAGAATGTGATCTATGGCAAGGAAACATATGTGGGGTGAGGTTTATGAGCCTCTAGTCGATGATAAATGGCCACACAACCCCCATTTTTTATGAAAATAGCCATGAGCGACCATTTTCAATAATACTAGAGGCTAACACCTACGGATTTTTGACCAAGAAATGGTCTCCACCAGAAATCCAAGAATGTGATCTATGGCAAGGAAACATATGTGGGGTGAGGTGTATGAGCCTCTGGTCGATGATCAATGGCCACACAACCCCCATTTTTGTCGAAAATAGCCATGAACGACCATTTTCAATAATACCGAAGGCTAACACCTACAGATTTTTGACCAAGAAATGGTCTCCACCAGAAATCCAAGAATGTGATCTACGACAAGGAAACATATATGGGGTGAGGTGTATGAGCCTCTGGTCGACGATCAATGGCCACACAACCCTTATTTTTGTCGAAAATAGCCATGAACGACCATTTTCAATGACAGTGAAGGCTAACACCTACGGATTTTTGACCAAGAAATGGTCTCCACCAGAAATCCAAGAATGTGATCTATGGCAAGGAAACATATGTGTAGTGAGGTGTATGAGCCTCTGGTCGAAGATCAATGGCCACACAACCCCCATTTTTGTCGAAAATAGCCATGAATGACCATTTTCAAAAATACCAAAGGCTAACACATTCGGATTTTTGCCCAAGAAATGGTCTCCACCAGAAATCCATGAATGTGATATATGGCAAGGAAACATATGTGGGGTGAGGTGTACGAGCCTCTGGTCGATGATCAATGGCCACACAACCCCCATTTTGCCGAAAATAGCCATGAACGACCATTTTCAATAATACTGAAGGCTAACACGTACGAGTTTTTTACCAAGAAATGGTCTCCACCAGAAATCCAAGAATGTGATCTATGGCGAGGAAACATATGTGGGGTGAGGTTTATGAGCCTCTAGTCGATGATAAATGGCCACACAACCCCCATTTTTTATGAAAATAGCCATGAGCGACCATTTTCAATAATACTAGAGGCTAACACCTACGGATTTTTGACCAAGAAATGGTAACCAGAAATCCAAGAATGTGATCTATGGCAAGGGAACATATGTGGGGTGAGGTGTATGAGCCTCTGGTCGATGATCAATGGCCACACAACCCCCATTTTTGTCGAAAGTAGCCATGAACGACCATTTTCAATAATACCGAAGGATAACACCTACGGATTTTTGACCAAGAAATGGTCTCCACCAAAAATCCAAGAATGTGATCTACGGCAAGGAAACATATGTGGGGTGAGGTGTATGAGCCTCTGGTCGACGATCAATGGCCACACAACCCTATTTTTTGTCGAAAATAGCCATGAACGACCATTTTCAATGAACCTGAAGGCTAACACCTACAGATTTTTGACCAAGAAATGGTCTCCACCATAAATCCAAGAATGTGATCTATGGCAAGGAAACATATGTGTAGTGAGGTGTATGAGCCTATGGTCGAAGATCAATGGCCACACAACCCCCATTTTTGTCGAAAATAGCCATGAATGACCATTTTCAAAAATACCAAAGGCTAACACATTCAGATTTTTGCCCAAGAAATGGTCTCCACTAGAAATCCAAGAATGTGATATATGGCAAGGAAACATATGTGGGGTGAGGTGTACGATCCTCTGGTCGACGATCAATGGACACACAACCCCCATTTTGCTGAAAATAGCCGTGAACGACCATTTTCAATAATACCGAAGGCTAACACGTACGAGTTTTTGACCAAGAAATGGTCTCCACCAGAAATCCAAGAATGTGATCTATGGCGAGGAAACATATGTGGGGTGAGGTTTATGAGCCTCTAGTCGATGATAAATGGCCACACAACCCCCATTTTTTATGAAAATAGCCATGAGCGACCATTTTCAATAATACTAGAGGCTAACACCTACGGATTTTTGACCAAGAAATGGTCTCCACCAGAAATCCAAGAATGTGATCTATGGCAAGGAAACATATGTGGGTGAGGTGTATGAGCCTCTGGTCGATGATCAATGGCCAGACAACCCCCATTTTTGTCGAAAATAGCCATGAACGACCATTTTCAATAATACCGAAGGATAACACCTACGGATTTTTGACCAAGAAATGGTCGCCACCAGAAATCCAAGAATGTGATTTACGGCAAGGAAACATATGTGGGGTGAGGTGTATGAGCCTCTGGTCGACGATCAATGGCCTCACAACCCTAATTTTTGTCGAAAATAGCCATGAACGACCATTTTCAATGACACTGAAGGCTAACACCTACAGATTTTTGACCAAGAAATGGTCTCCACCATAAATCCAAGAATGTGATCTATGGCAAGGAAACATTTGTGTAGTGAGGTGTATGAGCCTCTGGTCGAAGATCAATGGCCACACAACCCCCATTTTTGTCGAAAATAGCCATGAATGACCATTTTCAAAAATACCAAAGGCTAACACATTCGGATTTTTGCCCAAGAAATGGTCTCCACCAGAAATCCAAGAATGTGATATATGGCAAGGAAACATATGTGGGGTGAGGTGTACGAGCCTCTGGTCGATGATCAATGGCCACAAAACCCCCATTTTGCCGAAAATAGCCATGAACGACCATTTTCAATAATACCGAAGGCTAACACGTACGAGTTTTTGACCAAGAAATGGTCTCCACCAGAAATCCAAGAATGTGATCTATGGCAAGGAAACATATGTGGGGTGAGGTTTATGAGCCTCTAGTCGATGATAAATGGCCACACAACCCCCATTTTTAATGAAAATAGCCATGAGCGACCATTTTCAATAATACTGGAGGCTAACACCTACGGATTTTTGACCAAGAAATGGTCTCCACCAGAAATCCAAGAATATGATCTATGGCAAGGAAACATATGTGGGGTCAGGTGTATGAGCCTCTGGTCGATGATCAATGGCCACACAACCCCTATTTTTGTCGAAAATAGCCATGAACGACCATTTTCAATAATACCGAAGGCTAACACCTACGGATTTTTGACCAAGAAATGGTCTCCACCAGAAATCCAAGAATGTGATCTACAGCAAGGAAACATATGTGGGGTGAGGTGTATGAGCCTCTGGTCGACAATCAATGGCCACACAACCCTAATTTTTGTCAAAAATAGCCATGAACGACCATTTTCAATGACACTGAAGGCTAACACCTACGGATTTTTGACCAAGAAATGGTCTCCACCATAAATCCAAGAATGTGATCTATGGCAAGGAAACATATGTGTAGTGAGGTGAATGAGCCTCTGGTCCAATATCAATGGCCACACAACCCCCATTTTTGTCGAAAATAGCCATGAACGACCATTTTCAATAGTTCCAAAGGCTAACACATTCGGATTTTTGACCAAGAAATCGTCTCCACCAGAAATCAAAGAATGTGATCTATGGAAAGGAAACATATGTGGGGTGAGGTGTACGAGCCTTTGGTCGATGATCAAAGGCCACACAACCCCCATTTTTGTCGAAAATAGCCATGAATGACCATTTTCAATAATACCGAAGGCTAACACGTATGGTTTTTTGTACAAGAAATGGTCTCCACCAGATATCCAAGAATGAGATCTATGGCAAGGAAACATATGTGGGGTGAGGTGTATGAGCCTCTGGTCAATGATAAATGGCCACACAACCCCCATTTCAGTCGAAAATAGCCATGAACGACCATTTTCAATAATACCGAAGGCTAACACCAACGGATTTTTGACCAAGAAATGGTCTCCACCAGAAATCCAAGAATGTGATCTATGGCAAGAAAACATATGTGGGGTGAAGTGTACGAGCCTCTGGTCGATGATCAATGGCCACACAACCCCCATTTTTGTCGAAAATAGCCATGAACGACCATTTTCAATGACACTGAAGGCTAACACCTATGGATTTTTGACCAAGAAATGGTCTCCACTATAAATCCAAGAATTTGAGCTATGGCAAGGAAACATATGTGTAGTGAGGTGTATGAGCCTCTGGTCAAAGATCAATGGACACACAACCCCCATTTTTGTCGAAAATAGCCATGACTGACCATTTTCAAAAATACCGAAGGCTAACACATTCGGATTTTTGCCCAAGACATGGTATCCACCAGAAATCCAAGAATGTGATCTATGGCAAGGAAACATATGTGGGGTGAGGTGTACGAGCCTCTGGTCGATGATCAATAGCCACACAACCCCCATTTTGACGAAAATAGCCAAGAACGACCATTTTCAATAATACCGAAGGCTAACACGTACGAGTTTTTGACCAAGAAATGGTCTCCACCAGAAATCCAAGAATGTGATCTATGGCAAGGAAACATATGTGGGGTGAGGTATACGAGCCTCTGGTCGATGATAAATGGCCACACAACCCCCATTTTTTGATGAAAATAGCCATGAACGACCATTTTCAATAATACGAAAGGCTAACACCAACGGATTTTTGACCAAGAAATGGTCCCCACCAGGAATCCAAGAATGTGATCTATGGCAAGAAAACATATGTGGGGTGAAGTGTACAAGCCTCTGGTCGATGATCAATGGCCACACAAACCCCATTTTTTGTCGAAAATAGCCATGAACGACCATTTTCAATGACACTGACGCTAACACCTACGTATTTTTGACCAAGAAATGGTCTCCACCATAAATCCAAGAATGTGATCTATGGAAAGGAAACATGTGTAGTGAGGTGTATGAGCCTTTGGTCGAATATCAATGGCCACACAACCCCCATTTTTGTCGAAAATAGCCATGAACGACCATTTTCAATAGTACCGAAGGCTAAAACATTCAGATTTTTGACCAAGAAATGGACTCCACCAGAAATCAAAGAATGTGATCTATGGCAAGGAAACATATGTGGGGTGAGGTTTACGAGCCTCTGGTCGATGATCAATGGCCACACAACCCCCATTTTTGTCGAAAATAGCCATGAATGACCATTTTCAATAATACTGAAGGCTAACACGTACAGATTTTTGACCAATAAATGGTCTCCACAAGAAATCCAAGAATGTGATCTATGGCAAGGAAACATATGTGGGGTGAGGTGTACGAGCCTCTGGTCGATGATAACTGGCCACACAACCCCCATTTTAGTCGAAAATAGCCATGAACGACCATTTTCAATAATACCGAAGGCTAACACCAATGGATTTTTGACTAAGAAATGGTCTCCACCAGAAATACAAGAATGTGATCTATGGCATGAAAACCTATGTGGTGAAGTGTACGAGCCTCTGGTCGATGATCTATGGCCACACAACCCCCATTTTTGTTGGAAATAGCCATGAACGACCATTTTCAATGACACTGAATGCTAACACCTACGGATTTTTGACCAAGAAATGGTCTCCACCATAAATCCAAGAATGTGATCTATGGCAAGGAAACATATGTGTAGTGAGGTGTATGAGCCTCTGGACAAAGATCAATGGCCACACAACCCCCATTTTTGTCGAAAATAGCCATGAATGACAATTTTCAATAATACCGAAGGCTAACACATTCAGATTTTTGCCCAAGAAATGGTCTCCACTAGAAATCCAAGAATGTGATCTATGGCAAGGAAACATATGTGGGGTGAGGTGTACGAGCCTCTGGTCGATGATCAATGGCCACACAACCCCCATTTTGTCGAAAATAGCCATGAACGATCATTTTCAATAATACTGAAGGCAAGGAAACATATGTGGGGTGAGGTGTACGAGCCTCTGGTCGATGATAAATGGCCACACAACCCCCATTTTTGATGAAAATAGCCATGAACGATCATTTTCAATAATACAGAAGGCTAACACCTACGGATTTTTGACCAAGAAATGGTCTCCACCAGAAATCCAAGAATGTGATCTATGGAAAGGAAACATATGTGGGGTGAGGTGTATGAGCCTCTGGTCGATGATCAATGGCCAAAGAACCCCCATTTTTGTCAAAAATAGCCATGAACGACCATTTTCAATAATACCGAAGGCTAACACCTACGGATTTTTGACCAAAAAATGGTCTCCACCAGAAATCCAAAATGTGATCTATGGCAATGAAACATATGTGGGGTGAGGTGTACGAGCCTTTGGTCGATGATCAATGGCCACATAACCCCCATTTTTGTCGAAAATAGCCATGAACGACCATTTTCAATGACACTAAAGGCTAACACCTATGCATTTTTGACCAAGAAATGGTCTCCACCATAAGTCCAAGAATGTGATCTATGGCAAGGAAACATATGTGGTGTGAGGTGTATGGGCCTCTAGTCGTTGATCAATGGCCACACAACGCCCATTTTTTGTCGAAAATAGCGATCAACGACCATTTTGAATAATACCGAAGGCTAACACGTACGGATTTTTGACCAAGAAATGGTCTCCACCAGCAATCCAAGAATGTGATCTATGGCAAGGAAACATATGTGGGGTGAGGTGTATGAGCCTCTGGTCGATGATAAATGGCCACACAACCCCCATTTTAGTCGAAAATAGCCATGAACGACCGTTTTCAATAATACCGAAGGCTAACACCAACGGATTTTTGACCAAGAAATGGTCTCCACCAGAAATCCTAGAATGTGATCTCTGGCAAGAAAACATATGTGGGGTGAAGTGTACGAGCCTCTGGTCGATGATCAATGGCCACACAAACCCCATTTTTGTCGAAAATAGCCATGAACAACCATTTTCAATGACACTAAAGGCTAACACCTACGGATTTTTGACCAAGAAATGGTCTCCACAATAAATCCAAGAATGTGATCTATGGCAAGGAAACATATGTGTAGTGAGGTGTATGAGCCTTTGGTCGAATATCAATGGCCACACAACCCCCATTTTTGTCGAAAATAGCCATGAACGACCATTTTCAATAGTACCGAAGGCTAAAACATTCAGATTTTTGACCAAGAAATGGTCTCCACCAGAAATCAAAGAATGTGATCTATGGCAAGGAAACATATATGGGGTGAGGTTTACGAGCCTCTGGTCGATGATCAATGGCCACACAACCCCCATTTTTGTCGAAAATAGCCATGAATGACCATTTTCAATAATACTAAAGGCTAACACGTACAGATTTTTGACCAATAAATGGTCTCCACCGGAAAATCAAAATTGTGATCTATGGCAAGGAAACATATGTGGGGTGAGGTGTACGAGCCTCTGGTCGATGATCATTGGCCACACAACCCCCATTTTTGTCGAAAATAGCCATGAATGACCATATTCAATAATACCGAAGGCTAACACGTACGGAATTTTGACCAAGAAATGGTCTCCACCAGAAATCCAAGAATGTGATCTATGGCAAGGAAACATATGTGGGGTGAATTGCACGAGCCTCTGGTCGATGATAAATGGCCACACAACCCCCATTTTAGTCGAAAATAGCCATGAACCACCATTTTCAAAAATACCAAAGGCTAACACCAACAGATTTTTGAGCAAGGAATGGTCTCCTCTAGAAATCCAAGAATGTGATCTATGGAAAGAAAACATATGTGGGGTGAAGTGTACGAGCCTCTGGTCGATGATCAATGGCCACACAACCCCCATTTTTGTCGAAAATAGCCATGAACGACCATTTTCAATGACACTAAAGGCTAACACCTATGGATTTCTGACCAAGAAATGGTCTCCACCATAAATCCAAGAATGTGATCTATGGCAAGGAAACATATGTGTAGGTGTATGAGCCTCTGGTCGAAGATTAATGGCCACACAACCCCCATGAATGACCATTTTCAAAAATACCAAAGGCTAACACATTCGGATTTTTGCCCAAGAAATGGTCTCCACCAGAAATCCAAGAATGTGATCTATGGCAAGGAAACATATGTGGGGTGAGGTGCACGAGCCTCTGGTCGATGATCAATGGCCACACAACCCCCATTTTGCCGAAAATAGCCATGAACGACCATTTTCAATAATACCGAAGGCTAACACGTACGAGTTTTTGACCAAGAAATGGTCTCTACCAGAAATCCAAGAATGTGATCTATGGCAAGGAAACATATGTGGGGTGAGGTTTATGAGCCTCTAGTCGATGATAAATTGCCACACAACCCCCATTTTTTATGAAAATAGCCATGAGCGACCATTTTGAATAATACTAGAGGCTAACACCTACGGAATTTTGACCAAGAAATGGTCTCCACAAGAAATCCAAGAATGTTTTCTATGGCAAGGAAACATATGTGGGGTGAGGTGTATGAGCCTCTGGTCGATGATCAGTGGCCACACAACCCCCATTTTTGTCGAAAATAGCCATGAACGACCATTTTCAATAATACCGAAGGCTAACACCTACGGATTTTTGACCAAGAAATGGTCTCCACCAAAAATCTGTAGTTGTTAGCCTTCGGTATTATTGAAAATGGTCGTTCATCACTATTTTTGACAAAAATGGGGGTTCTTTGGCCATTGGTCATCGACCAGAGGCTCCTACACCTCACCCCACATATGTTTTCTTGCCATGTATCACATTCTTGGATTTCCAGTGGAGACCGTTTCTTGGTCAAAAATCCGTAGGTGTTAGCCTTCGGTATTATTGAAAATGGTCGTTCATGGCTATTTTCGACAAAAATGGGGGTCGTGTGGCCGTTGATCATCGACCAGAAGCTCGTACACCTCACCCCACATATGTTTCATTGCCGAAGATCACATTCTTGGATTTCTGGTGGAGACCATTTCTTGGGCAAAAATCTGAATGTGTTAGCCTTCGGAATTATTGAAAATGGTCATTCATGGCGATTTTCGACAAAAATGGGTGTTGTGTGGCCATTGATCTTCGACCAGAGGCTCATACACCTCACTACACATATGTTTCCTTGCCATAGATCACATTCTTGGATTTATGGTGGAGACCATTTCTTCGTCAAAATTCCGTAGGTGTTAGCCTTCAGTGTCATTGAAAATGGTCGTTCATGGCTATTTTCCTCAAAAATTGGGGTTGTGTGGCCATTGATCATCGACCAGAGGCTCGTACACCTCACCCCACATATGTTTCCTTGCCATATATCACATTCTCGGATTTCTGGTGGAGACCATTTCTTGGTCAAAAATCCATACGTGTTAGCCTTCTGTATTATTGAAAATGGTCGTTGATCGCTATTTTCGACAAAAAATGGGCGTTGTGTGGCCATTGATCAACGACCAGAGGCCCATACACCTCACCCCACATATGTTTCCTTGCCATAGATCACATTCTTGGACTTATGGTGGAGACCATTTCTTGGTCAAAAATCCACAGGTGTTACCCTTCAGTGTCATTGAAAATGGTCGTTCATGGTTATTTTCGACAAAAATGGGGGTTATGTGGCCATTGATCATAGACCAAAGGCTCGTACACCTCACCCCACATATGTTTCCTTGCCATAGATCACATTTTGGATTTCTGGTAGAGACCATTTTGAAAGGGAAATGTGCCCTTGGGCCATTTCTAAGTATTTTGGTGATTGAGTGTCAACACAAGTGCTTAAATGAGAAGTTATGTCCATGGATGAACAAGGTGCAAATCATGAAGTAAAGGTATGTTTCTAAGCCTTAGTACATTGGTTTTGTGTACTAATATACTTGTCTAAGTGATAGAAACAGAAAGAAGAAAGAAGAGAAGAGTTGGCTGTGTACAGCCAAAGGGATGCTTCGGCCTAGGGCACCGGACTGTCCGGTGGTGCACCGGACAGTGTCCGGTGCGCCAGGCTGCCTCGGGCAAACCGCCCGCTCTCGGGAAAATTGCCGACGGCGTACGGCTAAAATTCACCGGACTGTCCGGTGTGCACCGGACTGTCCGGTGAGCCAACGGTCGGCAAAGCCAACGGTCGGCAGCGGAATCTGCGCGCGACACGTGGTCTGGCCAACGGTCGGAAGGAGGCACCGGACTGTCCGGTGTGCACCGGACTGTCCGGTGCACCAGATCTGCAACTGTCGGCAACGGTCGGCTGCGCTGTTTATGGAAAGAAATCGGGCACCGGACAGTGTCCGGTGTGCACCGGACTGTCCGGTGCGCCCGACGACAGAAGGCAAGGATAGCCTTCTGGTTTTGCTCTCAACGGCTCCTAGCTGCCTTGGGGCTATAAAAGGGACCCCTAGGCGCATGGAGGAGACAAAAAAAAGCAACCTTTGAGCATTCTTGATCATCCACACTCGTTCTTTGCGCATTCGTTTGTGATTCTAAGTGATTCGAGCTCCGTTCTAGTGAGAACTCTGAGACAGTCATTTGAGCTCGATTCTTGGCCGTGTGTGTGCGCAATTCGCTGTGGATTTGTGTGTGTTGCTTCCCTCCCTTACTCCGCATTTCTTTGTGAAACTCAATTGTAAGGGCGAGAGACTCCAAGTTGTGGAGATTCCTCGCAAACGGGAAAAGAGCAAAGAAAAGAAGAACACCGTGGTATTCAAGTTGATCATTGGATCACTTGAGAGGAGTTGAGTGCAACTCTCGTCCGTTGGGACGCCACAACGTGGAGTAGGCAAGTTTTGTACTTGGCCGAACCACGGGATAACCACCGTGTCATCTCTGTGATTGCTTTCTTGTGGTTATTGTGTTTTGGCTCCTCTCTAGCCACTTGGCAATAATTGTGCTAACACTTAACAAGTTTTTGTGGCGTAAGTTTTAAGTTTTACAGGATCACCTATTCACCCCCCCCCCCTCTAGGTGCTCACAATTGGTATCGGAGCCGTTCTCTTCAAGAAAGGGACTAGCCGCCCGAAGAGATGGATCCTAAGGGGAAAGGAATTGTGATCAACGACAAGGAGAAGGAGTTCTTCGTCAACGAGCCAAGGGATGACAAGTCCAACGACTCAGGCTCGGGCCACAGACGCAAAGATGGGAAGAAGAAGAAGACAAGGCGCATCAAGGAGATCGTCTACTACGACGACAGCGATGAGTCCACTTCTTCCCAAAAGGACGACAACAACGACTACAAAAAGACGGTCAATTCGAACTTTTCATTTGATTATTCTCGTATTCCTCATAGTTCGAATTCGCATTTGCTTTCCATTCCACTCGGCAAGCCCCCACACTTTGATGGAGAGGACTACGGATTTTGGAGCCACAAAATGCGTAGTCACCTATTTTCTCTCCATCCAAGCATATGGGAGATTGTAGAGAGTGGAATGAAATTTGATAGCTCGGATAGCCCTATGTTTATTAATGAACAAATTCATAAAAATGCACAAGCTACTACTGTTATCTTAGCATCTTTGTGCAGGGAAGAGTACAACAAGGTGAGCGGCTTGGACAATGCCAAGCAAATATGGGACACCCTCAAGATCTCTCACGAGGGCAACGACGTCACCATGCTCACCAAAATGGAATTGGTGGAAGGCAAACTTGGGAGATTCGCTATGATAAGGGGGGAGGAGCCGACCCAAACATACAACCGGCTCAAGACCCTTGTCAACAAGATAAGGAGCTATGGAAGCACGCGATGGACGGACCACGACGTCGTCCGCCTAATGCTAAGGTCCTTTACCGTACTTGATCCTCATCTCGTAAACAATATTCGTGAGAATCCCAGGTACACGAAGATGACGCCCGAGGAGGTACTCGGAAAATTCGTAAGCGGGCGGATGATGATCAAGGAGGCGAGATACGTCGACGACGCTCTAAACGGTCCAATCAACGAGCCGCAACCTTTTGCTCTCAAAGCAACAAAAAGCAAGGAGGCGCTACCTAGCAAGGTGGCACAAATTGAGGCGGCCGGACTTAATGATGAAGAGATGGCTCTCATCATTAAACGCTTCAAGACCGTACTAAAGGGTCACAAGGGACAGCCAAGCAAGACCAAAGCCAAGGGGAAGCGCTCATGCTTCAAATGTGGTAAGCTTGGTCATTTTATTGCTAACTGTCCCGACAATGATAGTGATCCGGACCAAGGGAACAAGAGGGAAAAGAAGAAGCATTACAAGAAGGCAAAGGGCGAGGCGCATCTAGGCAAGGAGTGGGACTCGGATTGCTCCTCTTCCGACTCCGACAATGAAGGACTCGCCGCCACCGCCTTCAACAAATCAACCCTCTTCCCCAACGAGCGTCATACATGCCTTATGGCAAGGGAGAAGAAGGTATGTACTCGCAACTCTACCTATGCTTCTTCAAGTGAGGACGAGTCTAGTGATGAGGATGAAGTAGATTATTCATGTTTGTTCAAAGGTCTAGATAGATCTAAGATGGACAAAATTAATGAATTAATTGATGCCTTGAATGAAAAGAATATACTTTTAGAAAAGCAAGAGGATTTGTTGTATGAAGAACATGATAAGTTTGTAGAAGCTCAAAAATCCCTTGCATTAGAAATTAAGAGGAATGAGATGCTTTCTAGTGAATTATCTACTTGTCATGAAACTATCTCTACTTTAAGAGGTGTTAACAATGATTTAAATGCTAAACTAGTAGAAGCAAATAAATCTAACCATTGTGTTGAACATGTTGAAATTTGTACTAGGTGTAAGGATATTGATATTAATGCTTGTTGTGAACACCTAGTTTCAATTTCCAAACTAAGTGATGAATTGGCTAGTCTTAATGCCCAACTTAAGACTAGCAAAAGTGAATTTGATAAGTTGAAATTTGCTAGGGATGCCTACACTGTTGGTAGACACCCCTCCACTAAGGATGGACTTGGCTTCAAAAGGGAAGCCAAGAACTTAACAAGCCATAAGGCTCCCATTCCCGCTAAGGAGAAAGGGAAGGCCCCTATGGCTACTAATGCAAAAAGAAATCATGCTTTCATGTACTATGATAGGAGATATTCTAGAAATGCTTTTAAAGGTCATGATGTTTTTGGTTCACATGCTTATGACTCTTATGCTATGACTGCTTCTAGTTCTCATGTTATGCATGGTAGAAATGTGCTTAGGAGAAATGTTGTTCATAATACTCCTAGGAAAATAGTGAATGAACCTTCTACAATTTACTGTGCTTTGAATGCTTCCTTTGCAATTTGTAGAAAGGATAGAAAGGTAATTGCTAGGAAGTTAGGGGCTAAATGCAAGGGTGATAAAACTTGCATTTGGGTCCCTAAGGATATTTGTGCTAACCTTGTAGGACCCAACATGAGTTGGGTACCTAAGACCCAAGCCTAAATTTGCCTTGCAGGTTTATGCATCCGGGGGCTCAAGCTGGATTATCGACAGCAGATGCACAAACCACATGACGGGGGAAAAGAGGATGTTCTCTTCCTACGTCAAAAATAAAGATTCCCAAGATTCAATCATATTCGGTGATGGGAATCAAGGCAAGGTAAAAGGGTTAGGTAAAATTGCAATTTCTAATGAGCATTCTATCTCAAATGTATTCTTAGTGGAGAGTCTTGGATATAATTTGCTATCTGTTAGTCAATTATGTCAAATGGGATATAATTGTTTATTTACAAATGTAGATGTGTCTGTCTTTAGAAGATGTGATGGTTCACTAGCTTTTAAGGGTGTACTAGACGGCAAGCTTTATTTAGTTGATTTTGCAAAAGAAGAGGCCGGTCTAGATGCATGCTTAATGGCTAAGACTTGCATGGGCTGGCTGTGGCATCGCCGCTTAGCACATGTGGGGATGAAGAACCTCCACAAGCTTCTAAAGGGAGAACACGTGATAGGTCTAACCAATGTTCATTTCGAAAAAGATAGACCTTGTGCAGCTTGTCAAGCAGGGAAACAGGTGGGAGGCTCTCATCACTCCAAGAATGTGATGACCACATCAAGACCCCTGGAGCTGCTGCATATGGACCTCTTCGGACCCGTCGCCTATCTGAGTATAGGAGGAAGTAAGTATGGTCTGGTTATTGTTGATGATTTTTCCCGCTTCACTTGGGTGTTCTTTTTGCAGGATAAGTCTGAAACCCAAGGGACCCTAAAGCGCTTCCTCAGGAGAGCTCAAAATGAGTTTGAGCTAAAGGTGAAAAAGATAAGGAGCGACAACGGGTCCGAGTTCAAGAACCTTCAAGTGGAGGAGTTCCTTGAGGAGGAAGGGATCAAGCATGAGTTCTCCGCTCCCTACACACCACAGCAAAATGGTGTGGTAGAGAGGAAGAACAGGACGCTAATCGACATGGCGAGGACAATGCTTGGAGAATTCAAGACCCCCGAGTGCTTTTGGTCGGAAGCCGTGAACACGGCTTGCCACGCCATCAACCGGGTCTACCTACATCGCCTCCTCAAGAAGACGTCGTATGAGCTGCTAACCGGTAACAAACCCAATGTATCGTACTTTCGTGTATTTGGGAGCAAATGCTACATTCTAGTGAAGAAAGGTAGAAATTCTAAGTTTGCTCCCAAAGCTGTAGAAGGGTTTTTGTTAGGTTATGATTCAAATACAAAGGCGTATAGGGTCTTCAACAAATCATCGGGTTTGGTTGAAGTCTCTAGCGACGTTGTATTTGATGAGACTAATGGCTCTCCAAGAGAGCAAGTTGTTGATCTTGATGATGTAGATGAAGAAGATGTTCCGACGGCCGCTATACGAACCATGGCGATTGGTGATGTACGACCACAGGAACAAGATGTGCAAGATCAACCTTCTTCCTCAACTATGGTGCATCCCCCAACTCAAGTTGATGAACAGGTTCATCAACAGGAGGCGTGTGATCAAGGGGGAGCACAAGATGATCATGTGATGGAGGAAGAAGCGCAACCGGCACCTCCAACACAAGTTCGAGCGATGATTCAAAGGGATCATCCCGTCGATCAAATTCTAGGTGATATCAGCAAGGGAGTAACTACTCGATCTCGATTAGTTAATTTTTGTGAGCACTACTCCTTTGTCTCTTCTATTGAGCCTTTCAGGGTAGAAGAGGCCTTGCTAGATCCGGACTGGGTGTTGGCCATGCAAGAGGAGTTAAACAACTTCAAGCGCAATGAAGTTTGGACACTGGTGCCTCGTCCAAAGCAAAATGTTGTGGGAACCAAGTGGGTGTTCCGCAACAAACAGGACGAGCACGGAGTGGTGACGAGGAACAAGGCTCGACTTGTGGCAAAAGGTTATGCCCAAGTCGCAGGTTTGGACTTTGAGGAGACTTTTGCTCCTGTGGTTAGGCAAGAATCAATTCGAATTTTGCTAGCATATGCCGCTCACCATTCTTTCAGGTTGTTCCAAATGGATGTGAAGAGCGCCTTCCTTAACGGGCCAATAAAGGAGGAAGTGTACGTGGAGCAACCCCCTGGCTTCGAGGATGAGCGGTTCCCCGACCATGTGTGTAAGCTCTCTAAGGCGCTCTATGGACTTAAGCAAGCCCCAAGAGCATGGTATGAATGCCTTAGAGATTTCTTAATTGCTAATGCTTTCAAGGTTGGGAAAGCCGATCCAACTCTTTTCACTAAGACATGTGATGGTGATTTGTTTGTGTGCCAAATTTATGTCGATGACATAATATTTGGTTCTACTAACCAAAAGTCTTGTGAAGAGTTTAGCAGGGTGATGACGCAGAAATTCGAGATGTCGATGATGGGCGAGTTGAACTACTTCCTTGGGTTCCAAGTGAAGCAACTCAAGGACGGCACCTTCATCTCCCAAACGAAGTACACGCAAGATCTGCTGAAGCGGTTTGGGATGAAGGACGCCAAGCCCGCAAGGACACCGATGGGAACCGACGGACACACTGACCTCAACAAAGGAGGTAAGTCCGTTGATCAAAAAGCATACCGGTCAATGATAGGGTCATTACTTTACTTATGTGCTAGTAGACCGGATATTATGCTTAGCGTATGCATGTGTGCTAGATTTCAATCCGATCCTAAGGAGTGTCACTTGGTGGCGGTGAAGCGAATTCTTAGATATTTAGTCGCTACGCCTTGCTTCGGGATCTGGTATCCAAAAGGGTCTAACTTTGACTTGATTGGGTACTCAGATTCCGACTATGCTGGATGTAAGGTCGATAGGAAGAGTACATCGGGGACGTGCCAATTCTTAGGAAGGTCCCTGGTGTCATGGAACTCTAAGAAACAAACATCCGTTGCTCTATCCACCGCTGAGGCCGAGTACGTTGCCGCAGGACAGTGTTGCGCGCAACTACTTTGGATGAGGCAAACCCTCAGGGACTTTGGCTACAATCTGAGCAAAGTCCCACTCCTATGCGACAATGAGAGTGCTATCCGCATGGCGGAAAATCCTGTTGAGCACAGCCGCACAAAGCACATAGACATCCGGCATCACTTTTTGAGAGACCACCAGCAAAAGGGGGATATCGAAGTGTTTCATGTTAGCACCGAGAACCAGCTAGCCGATATCTTTACCAAGCCTCTAGATGAGAAGACCTTTTGCAGGCTGCGTAGTGAGCTAAATGTCTTAGATTCGCGGAACTTGGATTGAATTGTAGCATACATGTGTTTATGCCTTTGATCATGTTCATTCTGCATTTTGTTGCTTATTATGGTGCTCAAGTTGTACAAACACTCCCAGGACCTCACAAGTCCGTTGCAAAGTGATGCACATGTTTAGGGGGAGATGTGTTACAACTTGACCCTTTGAGACTAACCATATGCTTGAGTTTGCTTGATTTAGTCTCGAAGGAGAATTGAAAGGGAAAAAGTGGACTTGGACCATGAAAGACTTCCACTGCACTCCGATGAGAGGGTAACTTATTCCAAGTCCATCTCATGAACTCTTATTGCCATTTGCTCTAAATTGAAGATCTTTGTGAGGCAATGGGGTTAAAGGGCCAAAGATGATCCCGTTTTGGTGCTTGATGCCAAAGGGGGAGAAAATAAAGGCCAAAGCAATAAATGGATCAGCTACCACTTGAGAAATTTGAAAATAGTAGAGTAGAGCTTTTGGTTTGTCAAAACTCTTGTATTGTCTCTTTTGTCAAAAGTTGGCTTCTTGCGGGGAGAAGTAGTAATTGTGAGAAAAAGGGGGAGTTTTGGTTTGTCAAAACTCTTGTATTGTCTCTTTTGTCAAAAGTTGGCTTCTTGCGGGGAGAAGTAGTAATTATGAGAAAAAGGGGGAGTTTTTGGTATCTTTGATCAATCTCTTTTGGAATGACTCTCTTTATGCTTCAACATGTGTGTTTGACTTAGAGATAGAGATTTGAGGTTGATGTGCAAAAACAAACCAAGTGGTGGCATAGAGTGATCCATATATGTCAAAAATGAATCAAAATAATTTGAGTTCTTATTTGAAGTGAGTTTGCACTTGTTCTAGTTGCTTTATGTTGTGTTGGCATAAATCACCAAAAAGGGGGAGATTGAAAGGGAAATGTGCCCTTGGGCCATTTCTAAGTATTTTGGTGATTGAGTGTCAACACAAGTGCTTAAATGAGAAGTTATGTCCATGGATGAACAAGGTGCAAATCATGAAGTAAAGGTATGTTTCTAAGCCTTAGTACATTGGTTTTGTGTACTAATATACTTGTCTAAGTGATAGAAACAGAAAGAAGAAAGAAGAGAAGAGTTGGCTGTGTACAGCCAAAGGGATGCTTCGGCCTAGGGCACCGGACTGTCCGGTGGTGCACCGGACAGTGTCCGGTGCGCCAGGCTGCCTCGGGCAAACCGCCCGCTCTCAGGAAAATTGCCGACGGCGTACGGCTAAAATTCACCGGACTGTCCGGTGTGCACCGGACTGTCCGGTGAGCCAACGGTCGGCAAAGCCAACGGTCGGCAGCGGAATCTGCGCGCGACACGTGGTCTGGCCAACGGTCGGAAGGAGGCACCGGACTGTCCGGTGTGCACCGGACTGTCCGGTGCACCAGATCTGCAACTGTCGGCAACGGTCGGCTGCGCTGTTTATGGAAAGAAATCGGGCACCGGACAGTGTCCGGTGTGCACCGGACTGTCCGGTGCGCCCGACGACAGAAGGCAAGGATAGCCTTCTGGTTTTGCTCTCAACGGCTCCTAGCTGCCTTGGGGCTATAAAAGGGACCCCTAGGCGCATGGAGGAGACAAAAAAAAGCAACCTTTGAGCATTCTTGATCATCCACACTCGTTCTTTGCGCATTCGTTTGTGATTCTAAGTGATTCGAGCTCCGTTCTAGTGAGAACTCTGAGACAGTCATTTGAGCTCGATTCTTGGCCGTGTGTGTGCGCAATTCGCTGTGGATTTGTGTGTGTTGCTTCCCTCCCTTACTCCGCATTTCTTTGTGAAACTCAATTGTAAGGGCGAGAGACTCCAAGTTGTGGAGATTCCTCGCAAACGGGAAAAGAGCAAAGAAAAGAAGAACACCGTGGTATTCAAGTTGATCATTGGATCACTTGAGAGGAGTTGAGTGCAACTCTCGTCCGTTGGGACGCCACAACGTGGAGTAGGCAAGTTTTGTACTTGGCCGAACCACGGGATAACCACCGTGTCATCTCTGTGATTGCTTTCTTGTGGTTATTGTGTTTTGGCTCCTCTCTAGCCACTTGGCAATAATTGTGCTAACACTTAACAAGTTTTTGTGGCGTAAGTTTTAAGTTTTACAGGATCACCTATTCACCCCCCCCTCTAGGTGCTCACACATTTCTTGGTCAAAAATCCTTAGGTGTTAGCCTTCGGTATTATTGAAAATGGTCGTTCATGGCTATTTTCGACAAAAATGGGGGTTGTGTGGCCGTTGATCATCGACCAGAGGCTCGTACACGTCACCCCACATATGTTTCATTGCCATAGATCACATTCTTGGATTTCTGGTGGAGACCATTTCTTGGGCAAAAATTTGAATGTGTTAGCCTTCGGTATTATTGAAAATGGTCATTCATGGCGATTTTCGACAAAAATGGGTCTTGTGTGGCCATTGATCTTCGACCAGAGGCTCAAACACCTCACTACACATATGTTTCCTTGCCATAGATCACATTCTTGGATTTATGGTGGAGACCATTTCTTCGTCAAAATTCCGTAGGTGTTAGCCTTCAGTGTCATTGAAAATGGTCGTTCATGGATATTTTCCACAAAAATGGGGGTTGTGTGGCCAATTATCATCGACCAGAGGCTCGTACACCTCACCCCACATATGTTTCCTTGCCATATATCACATTCTCGGATTTCTGGTGGAGACCATTTCTTGGTCAAAAATCCATACGTGTTAGCCTTCTGTATTATTGAAAATGGTCGTTGATCGCTATTTTCGACAAAAAATGGGTGTTGTGTGGCCATTGATCAATGACCAGAGGCCCATACACCTCACCACACATATGTTTCCTTGCCATAGATCACATTCTTGGACTTATGGTGGAGGCCATTTCTTGGTCAAAAATCCACAGGTGTTACCCTTCAGTGTCATTGAAAATGGTCGTTCATGGTTATTTTCGACAAAAATGGGGGTTATGTGGCCATTGATCATAGACCAAAGGCTCGTACACCTCACCCCACATATGTTTCCTTGCCATAGATCACATTTTGGATTTCTGGTGGAGACCATTTCTTGGTCAAAAATCCTTAGGTGTTAGCCTTCGGTATTATTGAAAATGGTCGTTCATGGCTATTTTTGACAAAAATGGGGGTTCTTTGGCCATTGATCATCGACCAGAGGCTCATACACCTCACCCCACATATGTTTCCTTTCCATAGATCACATTCTTGGATTTCTGTTGGAGACCATTTCTTGGTCAAAAATCCGTAGGTGTTAGCCTTCTGTATTATTGAAAATGGTCGTTCATGGCTATTTTCATCAAAAATGGGGGTTGTGTGGCCATTTATCATCGACCAGAGGCTCATACACCTCACCCCACATATGTTTCCTTGCTATAGATCACATTCTTGGATTTCTAGTGCAGACCATTTCTTGGTCAAAAAATTCGTACGTGTTAGCCTTCAGTATTATTGAAAATGATCGTTCATGGCTATTTTCGACAAAATGGGGGTTGTGTGGCCATTGATCATCGACCAGAGGCTCGTACACCTCACCCCACATATGTTTCCTTGCCATAGATCACATTCTTGGATTTCTAGTGCAGACCATTTCTTGGGCAAAAATCCGAATGTGTTAGCCTTCGGTATTATTGAAAATTGTCATTCATGGCTATTTTCGACAAAAATGGGGGTTGTGTGACCATTGATCGTTGTCCAGAGGCTCATACACCTCACTACACATATGTTTACTTGCCATAGATCACATTCTTGGATTTATGGTGGAGACCATTTCTTGGTCAAAAATCCGTAGGTGTTAGCCTTCAGTGTCATTGAAAATGGTCGTTCACGGCTATTTCCGAAAAAATGGGGGTTGTGTGGCCATAGATCATCGACCAGAGGCTCGTACACTTCACCCCACATAGGTTTTCTTGCCATAGATCACATTCTTGTATTTCTGGTGGAGACCATTTCTTAGTCAAAAATCCGTTGGTGTTAGCCTTCGGTATTATTGAAAATGGTCGTTCATGGCTATTTTCGACTAAAATGGGGGTTGTGTGGCCATTTATCATCGACCAGAGGCTCGTACACCTCACCCCACATATGTTTCCTTGCCATAGATCACATTCTTGGATTTCTTGTGGAGACCATTTATTGGTCAAAAATCTGTACGTGTTAGCCTTCAGTATTATTGAAAATGGTCATTCATGGCTATTTTCGACAAAAATGGGGGTTGTGTGGCCATTGATCATCGACCAGAGGCTCGTAAACCTCACCCCACATATGTTTCCTTGCCATAGCTCACATTCTTTGATTTCTTGTGGAGACCATTTCTTGGTCAAAAATCTGAATGTTTTAGCCTTCGGTACTATTGAAAATGGTCTTTCATGGCTATTTTCCACAAAAATGGGGATTGTGTGGCCATTGATATTCGACCAAAGGCTCATACACCTCACTACACATGTTTCCTTTCCATAGATCACATTCTTGGATTTATGGTGGAGACCATTTCTTGGTCAAAAATCCGTAGGTGTTAGCGTTCAGTGTCATTGAAAATGGTCGTTCATGGCTATTTTCGACAAAAAATGGGGTTTGTGTGGCCATTGATCATCGACCAGAGGCTTGTACACTTCACCCCACATATGTTTTCTTGCCATAGATCACATTCTTGTATTTCTGGTGGGGACCATTTCTTGGTCAAAAATCCTTTGGTGTTAGCCTTCGGTATTATTGAAAATGGTCGTTCATGGCTATTTTCGACAAAAATAGGGGTTGTGTGGCCATTTATCATCGACCAGAGGCTCATACACCTCAACCCACATATGTTTCCTTGCCATAGATCACATTCTTGGATTTCTGGTGGAGACCATTTCTTGGTAAAAAATCCGTAGGTGTTAGCCTCTGGTATTATTGAAAATGGTCGTTCATGGCTATTTTCATCAAAAATGGGGGTTGTGTGGCCATTTATTGTAACACCCGGATTTTAGGGGATCCAAAACCCGGGGTTAACATAAACACCAGGTATGCTGGGACCAAGTCTCAAACATATGATGTATAGTGGCACAGGATCGAATGTCACACCTTTATATATATAACAGGAGTTCTATACAAAATAAATAATTACATTATAAGGAGACAACGGTCTAGCAACCCAAAAGTTGACTGGGAGACGACGACCTAGACCACTCACGAACTCATTCACAGCCTCCTCCAAGAGCATCATCCTGCAGTACCTGGTCTTGACCTGTGGTGTATGTGAGACAGCAAGAGTGAGCTCACATACGTTCATCGCTCAACAAGTTGTGGGGAATAATGTGCATGAACTCGCCAAAGGTGGGAGCTCATGTGAAGTGTAAGGCTTACCAAAGAAGATGGTTAGAGCTGAGCATTGCTTTTAAAGTTGGTCAAAATTTTATTAGCAGTTACTAAGTATAAGTAAATACCAAACCCAATTAAGTAATAGAACAAAAGTAACAACACCACCTGCAATGCAATGCATATGACAAATTGAATTTAGTTCCATAAATTAATCATGTGAGGGTCCGAGCTGCTCATGACCGTGAGCACGGCTAGTATACCAGTTTTACACTCTGCAGAGGTTGCGCATCTTTACCCACAAGTCGTGTTACCCATCTGCCAAGGGGTCATGAATCCCATACACCTCTACCAAGGAAGTGAGGCAGGGTAGCACTACGAGGCCTTTACAAAGTTCCACTAGCTTCCGAAAACCCGCTACAGTTTATAGGAAGATCCAGTGCAGGAATCCCTTGCAGGACCGCCATCGCAGCAAAATCCTCCCGAGGGCCTCCCTACACTGACCTCTCCCCTACTGCCCTTGCCCCTTTCGGGTAAGGTAGTCTTCCACTAGCTTTCCTAATTAATCAGCCAAGGGCATCCCATACTACCCTTGTGGTAGCACTGTTTTCCCGGGTGGTCGCTCCATGTTCCAATTAACATAATGATCTTAACATGAACCATAAATAACAACTGATAACAAAAGTATAATCATGAATAGTAAGGTGTATCTCCTATACCCAGAAGCCACATATAGCACTAGCAAGTACTACCCAAAGATTCAGTGGTGAACAAGGTATAAAGATAGTCAAACTAGGGTAACCTATTGGGTCCCATCAAAATTAACCTATGCAGATCATTATGATTAATCAGAACATGAGTGGGTAAAAAGAAGTGATCAAGGGCACAACTTGCCTGGGCCTTGAGATCCAGGTACCAGGATGATTCTTCAGGTGACTCGTGACCTCACTGCTAGTCGTAGCAATTCAAACAAACATGGTATAGGCAAAATTAACATTACACCAAACATAAGGACAAAATGCACATTAATAATATACATATTAAAATAAGATCATAGGAACAGGAATCATTAATTTTGGAGTTATAGATTTTAAGTTATGGATTTTCCAATGTTTTATGTGTTTAGTACAAGATTAATTAAGATAACAATTTTAATGTGACTTTTATGTAAAACCAGTGGCACTAATTGATAAACAATAATATTACAAAATTATAGGAAGTGGAATGGATTAATTTGGAGTTCATATGCATTTTCTATGAATTATATAAATTCTAGGAATTATTTTTATATTAAAAACTCATTTTCTAATTCATTTTCCTGATTTTATAACTCTCTGGACTGGGCCTCAATTAAACAGAAGCACAGGGGGCTCGGGGTAAGTTTCCCTAAGACTCAGACTTCACCCGCGGTGGACGGCGGGTTCAAATTCGTATAAACAGAGGGGCTCTTATGCAAAAGAACCAGAGCGAAGAGGTATCGGTGAAGATCGGCCGCCCGATCACTGATCAAGGGCCCAGATTAAATCTCATATCCCTGCGAACCGGTACGGCACATGGGCCGTTGGATCCGAGATCCACGCCTGATTATCCGTCCACGCCACAACCGCCCGATCAGAATCATACGGTCCCGATTTTAAACAACCGAGATCGCACTCGAGCCACCGGATTCAGATCCAACGACCCCAACGCGACCCCGAACCGGTACGCGAGGGTTTAATCGCAGTCGTCCAATCGCGATCGCACGGACCAGATCCGATCCCATCACCCGCAAACCGGTACGTCACGAGGTTCATTGGATTCTAATCCAACGGCGCGCGTATGCTCTTCCTCCCCCGACGACCAGCGAAGGTGGAGCAGAGGCCCGCGGCCGCCCTCCACCGGCATGCGGCGATTCCGGCCATCCGACCCTCATTTACCGATTCCTTTGCTCCACGCCAAATTGGCAACACAATAAACTCTCTTACCCTACCAATTTCTGTTGTCGATGAGCACAGGGCCCGGTCCACGGCGCACCGCGGCGGTGCCATAGCAGGCGGCACAGAGCCCCAAGTATTAGCGCATATGAGTCGACTCTGCTATCCGATACACATTGGGGAACTTCAAGCAAAGCACGGATGGAGGCTCACCGAGCGTGGTGGCGGGTATGCAGAGAAGCGCACGCGGCGGTCGATTCGCTGACCCCGTAAGCTCCAAGCGGGCGGCGGCTGAAAATCGTCTCAACTCTCACTCTCTATTTGCTGCCATGGATCCCGGATTTTATAGCGCGGCGGCCATGTGGTGTTCCGAACTCCGCGCCGATTTGGGGGGGAAAGGTCAGTCGGAGGCGCGCGAGCTTCGCGCGGCGTTAGTTGCGTACGCCCAGCGGGGAAGACGAACACGGACCCGACATAGGGGTCCCACAGGGCAGCGACGCCACACACATGCGCATTACGCGAAACGAATAGAAGGGAGGCTGGAGTAGGGGTCCCACAGGTAAGTGACACGGCAGCGAGTACGCAGTGAGCGCGCGCGGGTGGCTGACGGGCGTGGCCCACATGTCGGCGCCGTGGGTGGAGTGGGCTGTGCGGGTGTGGTGGAATTGGGCCGAATTGTGGAGAGTTGGCCCAGTTAGGGTTTTTATCTTTTTCCTTTTTATTTTCTATTTCTTTTCTCCATTTTCAAATCCAATTTGAATTCAAACTCAAATTCAAATCTCTATGGCTTATCATTTCAATTTATTTTTGTGAAGTTAGGGATATTAATTCTGAATATACTTGTTTATATATATATTATTTATATTTTTGTTTTATATCCCTTCTCTTTCTCTTATCCTCCATTTTCTATTCCAAATTCAAATTTATTTTAACTATTCAAAATCCAATTCACATTTTACTTTGAATTTCAGGTTCCTAAAATCAAATATAATCCTGAAGGAAATTTAGACTTTACTGTTTGGATCACTTATTTATTTTTAATAAGTATATAGCCTTTCCTTTTCTTTTCTATTTCTAGTTCAAATTCAAATTTATATTTTTATTTTAGTTTTCAGATTTTTCAAATGTAACAATTGAAACCCAAAGGTGAATATAAACCATACTTATTTAATATTACTAACTTAAGTTTTTATTCTCCTTTCTATTTATTTCATGAGATGTATAAATGGTTTTTCTTTAAAAGAAAAAGAAAAATTCTTTTCCCATCATTTTCTTATTTCCCAATTTCCAAGACATTATGATATTTTGTTCAAATTTCTTCTACTAATTCCCAATCCAGACTTTGGGTGTTACAAATCCTACCCCCCTTAAAAATAATCTCGTCCTCGAGATTTGTAAGGAAAAAGGGTGCATGCTCATATTAATTCAACACATATGCATAAACAAAATCTCGGCATGATGCATATCTTATTAGCAAAACACAGGGTCAAATGGACCTTATTATTATTACTAAAATAGTAAAATACTACTACTAGCTAAACTAATATTTAGGTCTTACAAATAGTAAAATATATATATATATATGTATCTATATCTATGTTTATCTCTTTATTCTTGTTGCTCGTTGACTTCTTCACCGACTATTTCATCTCCAACTGGCTCTTCTTCTTGAATTTGAATTTCAAGTTCACCGGGTTCAGCTTCTACTTCTGTATGATGGGCATATCCTCGGTTGATGGATAGGGGCTGACTCTTCCCTGTTGAGGCTTGTCCTTGCTTCATCGGTGCCGGTGTAGTGTAGGCAGCTCTGTTGGGACAGTAGTTGGCGTAGTGTCCCGGTTGTCCACACTTGAAGCATGTCCTGATGGTGGTTGTGTTGGGAGCAGCGGGTCCTCCTGGAGTGCTTGCTTTTGAAGGAGCAGTTGGTGCCTGTTGAGTTTGTTGTCCGGAACTGCCACTAGCTGGTGTACTTGGAGTGGTAGTATAGCGAGGACGGGAACTACTTCCAGCCTGCCCTTGGTTGACAGCCTTTCTTTTCTCCCCAAATATACTCCTCTTGTTCTCTACAGCAATAGCTTTATCAAGTAGCCTTTGGAAAGATGGGAATGTGTGCGATACCAGTTGATATTGCAAGGGTCCAATCAATCCGTCCAGAAAGAGCTCCTGCTTTTGCTCATCATCTTCAACATCTCTGGGAGCATATCGAGATAACTGAATGAATTTATCCCTATATTCACTCACGGACATACTTCCTTGCTTGAGGGATAGAAACTCCTTCCTCTTAATCTTCATGAGTCCAGCAGGAATATGGTAATTCCTGAATTGTGCGGAGAATTCTTCCCAGGTAATTGTATCGGCAGCAGCATGAGCTGCACAGTACGCATCCCACCAATCTGCAGCGGGACCAGCAAGACGACCCGAAGCATAGAGTACTTTCTCCCGGTCCGAGCACTGGGCTATGTTGAGCATCTTCTCTATGGACTTTAACCAGTCATCTGCTTGCAGTGGATCTGCGGAGTTGGAGAAGGTTGGTGGTTTGTGGCTCATGAATTCCCGGTGCTTGTCCCGGGGTGGAACTGGGGGTGGAGGCAATGGCATTTGTTGTTGTTGCTGCTGTTGTTGAAGTTGTTGCTGCAGCTGTTGTTGTTGTATCCTCCTCTCCTGGCGCATTTCTTCCCGCTCTTGGCGCATTTCCCGACGTGCATCCTCTCTTTCCTGATGCATTTCTTGGCGTTCTTGCTGCATCTGAGCGCGCATATCAGCCATAGTGTCAGCCATTTGCTGCATCATTCTCATTTGAGCTGCGACTAGTGGATCAACTCCGCCTTGTGGAGGATTAGGAGGATTCATCTCTGCTGACTGCGGTTGGGGTTGTTGATTAGCAGGTAAATCAATTCCACCACCCCGCCTGGTATTGACCATCTAAGTTAGAAGCATATGGTAAGATAGCTTTGCAAGGGAATCATTTAATAGACAGAATGAATAAACTAATAGTTGGTTATGTACTGGAATTTCTTTGGCAGGGCTGGGCCAGATATTCTATGTCAAGACTAGGGTAATTAGTTGTACGAGATGAATGTCCAAAGGTAAGATAGAATATGTTAAGATAAGATTGATACGGAATACTACATATATTTTCTAAGGGGATAATCTAGTTTGTCTAGCTATCTTACAATTGCTATTATTTATACCTAGATGTATATGCAGATGTAATTGCGGACATTACTCCACAACCCATCACACTCAATCAAAGATCCAAATCAGACAAGTATCATAAGAACAAAACATTCAAATACATAAACACTTATAAAAATAGTTTTGTTTTTGTTCCTAGGTTTAGGTCTCCTATTCCTAAAGGTCACTTTAGGCACAGGATTTCAAAGTGTGAAATCCACATTTGTCTTTAGAAGGAAAAGGTAAGAATAATCAGAGTAAAGCGGAAATAGAAGTGAGAAATGATTAAGATAAGTTTAGAAAGAATCAGAGTAGCAAGGTAAGTAAAGAATGGTTGTCCAGTTCTATCTAGGTTTCGTCCTACAGTCAACATTCCTCTGATACCACTTCTGTAACACCCGGATTCTAGGGGATCCAAAACCCGGGGTTAACATAAACACCAGGTATGCTGGGACCAAGTCTCATACATATGATGTATAGTGGCACAGGATCGAATGTCACAACTTTATATATAACAGGAGTTCTATACAAAATAAATAATTACATTATAAGGAGACAACGGTCCAGCAACCCAAAAGTTGACTGGGAGACGACGACCTAGACCATCTCACGAACTCATTCACAGCATCCTCCAATGAGCATCATCCTGCAGTACCTGGTCCTTGACCTGTGGTGTATGTGAGACAGCAAGAGTGAGCTCACATACGTTCATCGCTCAACAAGTTGTGGGGAATAATGTGCATGAACTCGCCAAAGGTGGGAGCTCATGTGAAGTGTAAGGCTTACCAAAGAAGATGGTTAGAGCTGAGCATTGCTTTTAAAGTTGGTCAAAATTTTATTAGCAGTTACTAAGTATAAGTAAATACCAAACCCAATTAAGTAATAGAATCAAAAGTAACAACACCACCTGCAATACAATGCATATGACAAATTGAATTTAGTTCCATAAATTAATCATGTGAGGGTCCGAGCTGCTCATGACCGTGAGCACGGCTAGTATACCAGTTTTACACTCTGCAGAGGTTGCGCATCTTTACCCACAAGTCCGTGTTACCCATCTGCCAAGGGGTCATGAATCCCATACACCTCTACCAAGGAAGTGAGGCAGGGTAGCACTACGAGGCCTTTACAAAGTTCCACTAGCTTCCGAAAACCCGCTACAGTTTATAGGAAGATCCAGTGCAGGAATCCCTTGCAGGACCGCCATCGCAGCAAAATCCTCCCGAGGGCCTCCCTACACTGACCTCTCCCCTACTGCCCTTGCCCCTTTCGGGTAAGGTAGTCTTCCACTAGCTTTCCTAATTAATCAGCCAAGGGCATCCCATACTACCCTTGTGGTAGCACTGTTTTCCCGGGTGGTCGCTCCATGTTCCAATTAACATAATGATCTTAACATGAACCATAAATAACAACTGATAACAAAAGTATAATCATGAATAGTAAGGTGTATCTCTATACCCAAGAGCCACATATAGCACTAGCAAGTACTACCCAGAAGATTCAGTGGTGAACAAGGTATAAAGATAGTCAAACTAGGGTAACCTATTGGGTCCCATCAAAATTAACCTATGCAGATCATTATGATTAATTCAGAACATGAGTAGGGTAAAAAGAAGTGATCAAGGGCACAACTTGCCTGGGCCTTGAGATCCAGGTACCAGGATGATTCTTCAGGTGACTCGTGACCTCACTGCTAGTCGTAGCAATTCAAACAAACATGGTATAGGCAAAATTAACATTACACCAAACATAAGGACAAAATGCACATTAATAATATACATATTAAAATAAGATCATAGGAACAGGAATCATTAATTTTGGAGTTATAGATTTTAAGTTATGGATTTTCCAATGTTTTATGTGTTTAGTACAAGATTAATTAAGATAACAATTTTAATGTGACTTTTATGTAAAACCAGTGGCACTAATTGATAAACAATAATATTACAAAATTATAGGAAGTGGAATGGATTAATTTGGAGTTCATATGCATTTTCTATGAATTATATAAATTCTAGGAATTATTTTTATATTAAAAACTCATTTTCTAATTCATTTTCCTGATTTTATAACTCTCTGGACTGGGCCTCAATTAAACAGAAGCACAGGGGGCTCGGGGTAAGTTTCCCTAAGACTCAGACTTCACCCGCGGTGGACGGCGGGTTCAAATTCGTATAAACAGAGGGGCTCTTATGCAAAAGAACCAGAGCGAAGAGGTATCGGTGAAGATCGGCCGCCCGATCACTGATCAAGGGCCCAGATTAAATCTCATATCCCTGCGAACCGGTACGGCACATGGGCCGTTGGATCCGAGATCCACGCCTGATTATCCGTCCACGCCACAACCGCCCGATCAGAATCATACGGTCCCGATTTTAAACAACCGAGATCGCACTCGAGCCACCGGATTCAGATCCAACGACCCCAACGCGACCCCGAACCGGTACGCGAGGGTTTAATCGCAGTCGTCCAATCGCGATCGCACGGACCAGATCCGATCCCATCACCCGCAAACCGGTACGTCACGAGGTTCATTGGATTCTAATCCAACGGCGCGCGTATGCTCTTCCTCCTCCGACGACCAGCGAAGGTGGAGCAGAGGCCCGCGGCCGCCCTCCACCGGCATGCGGCGATTCCGGCCATCCGACCCTCATTTACCGATTCCTTTGCTCCACGCCAAATTGGCAACACAATAAACTCTCTTACCCTACCAATTTCTGTTGTCGATGAGCACAGGGCCCGGTCCACGGCGCACCGCGGCGGTGCCATAGCAGGCGGCACAGAGCCCCAAGTATTAGCGCATATGAGTCGACTCTGCTATCCGATACACATTGGGGAACTTCAAGCAAAGCACGGATGGAGGCTCACCGAGCGTGGTGGCGGGTATGCAGAGAAGCGCACGCGGCGGTCGATTCGCTGACCCCGTAAGCTCCAAGCGGGCGGCGGCTGAAAATCGTCTCAACTCTCACTCTCTATTTGCTGCCATGGATCCCGGATTTTATAGCGCGGCGGCCATGTGGTGTTCCGAACTCCGCGCCGATTTGGGGGGGAAAGGTCAGTCGGAGGCGCGCGAGCTTCGCGCGGCGTTAGTTGCGTACGCCCAGCGGGGAAGACGAACACGGACCCGACATAGGGGTCCCACAGGGCAGCGACGCCACACACATGCGCATTACGCGAAACGGATAGAAGGGAGGCTGGAGTAGGGGTCCCACAGGTAAGTGACACGGCAGCGAGTACGCAGTGAGCGCGCGCGGGTGGCTGACGGGCGTGGCCCACATGTCGGCGCCGTGGGTGGAGTGGGCTGTGCGGGTGTGGTGGAATTGGGCCGAATTGTGGAGAGTTGGCCCAGTTAGGGTTTTTATCTTTTTCCTTTTTATTTTCTATTTCTTTTCTTCATTTTCAAATCCAATTTGAATTCAAACTCAAATTCAAATCTCTATGGCTTATCATTTCAATTTATTTTTGTGAAGTTAGGGATATTAATTCTGAATATACTTGTTTATATATATATTATTTATATTTTTGTTTTATATCCCTTCTCTTTCTCTTATCCTCCATTTTCTATTCCAAATTCAAATTTATTTTAACTATTCAAAATCCAATTCACATTTTACTTTGAATTTCAGGTTCCTAAAATCAAATATAATCCTGAAGGAAATTTAGACTTTACTGTTTGGATCACTTATTTATTTTTAATAAGTATATAGCCTTTCCTTTTCTTTTCTATTTCTAGTTCAAATTCAAATTTATATTTTTATTTTAGTTTTCAGATTTTTCAAATGTAACAATTGAAACCCAAAGGTGAATATAAACCATACTTATTTAATATTACTAACTTAAGTTTTTATTCTCCTTTCTATTTATTTCATGAGATGTATAAATGGTTTTTCTTTAAAAGAAAAAGAAAAATTCTTTTCCCATCATTTTCTTATTTCCCAATTTCCAAGACATTATGATATTTTGTTCAAATTTCTTCTACTAATTCCCAATCCAGACTTTGGGTGTTACATTTATCATCGACCAGAGGCTCGTATACCTCACCCCACATATGTTTCCTTGCCATAGATCACATTCTTGGATTTCTGGTGGAGACCATTTCTTGGTTAAAAATTCATACGTGTTAGCCTTCGGTATTATTGAAAATGGTCGTTCATGGCTATTTTCGACAAAATGGTGGTTGTGTGGCCATTGATCATCGACCAGAGGCTCGTACACCTCACCCCACATATGTTTCCTTGCCATAGATCACATTCTTGGATTTCTGGTGGAGACCATTTCTTGGGCAAAAATCCGAATGTGTTAGCCTTCGGTATTTTTGAAAATGGTCATTCATGGCTATTTTCAACAAAAATGGGGGTTGTGTGGCCATTGATTTTCGACCAGAGGCACATACACCTCACTACACATATGTTTCCTTGCCATAGATCAAATTCTTGGATTTATAGTGGAGACCATTTCTTGGTCAAAAATCCATAGGTGTTAGCCTTCAGTGTCATTGAAAATGGTCGTTCATGGCTATTTTCGACAAAAATGGGGGTTGTGTGGCCATTGATCATCGACCAGAGGCTCGTACACTTCACCCCACATATGTTTTCTTGCCATAGATCACATTCTTGGATTTCTGGTGGAGACCATTTCTTGGTCAAAAATGTGTTGGTGTTAGCCTTCGGTATTATTGAAAATGGTCATTCATGGCAATTTTCGACAAAAATGGGGGTTGTGTGGCCATTGATCATCGACCAAAGGCTCGTACACCTCACCCCACATATGTTTCCTTGCCATCGATCACATTCTTTGATATCTGGTGGAGACGAGTTCTTGGTCAAAAATCCGAATGTGTTAGCCTTCAGAACTATTGAAAATGGTCGTTCATGGCTATTTTCGACAAAAATGGGGGTTGTGTGGCCATTGATATTGGACCAGAGGCTCATACACCTCACTACACATATGTTTCCTTGCCATAGATCACATTCTTGGATTTATGGTGGAGACCATTTCTTGGTCAAAAATCCATAGGTGTTAGCCTTCAGTGTCATTGAAAATGGTCGTTCATGGCTATTTTCAACAAAAATTAGGGTTGTGTGGCCATTGATCGTCGACCAGAGGCTCATACACCTCACTCCACATATGTTTCCTTGCCATAGATCACATTCTTGGATTTATGGTGGAGACCATTTCTTGGTCAAAAATCCATAGGTGTTAGCCTTCAGTATTATTGAAAATGGTCGTTCATGGCTATTTTCGACAAAAATGGGGGTTGTGTGGCCATTGATCATCGACCAGAGGCTCATACACCTCACCCCACATATGTTTCCTTGCCATAGATCACATTCTTGGATTTCTGGTGGAGACCATTTCTTGGTCAAAAACTCGTACGTGTTAGCCTTCAGTATTATTGAAAATGGTCGTTCATGGCTATTTTCGGCAAAATGGGGGTTGTGTGGCCATTGATCATCGACCAGAGGCTCGTACACCTCACCCCACATATGTTTCCTTGCCATAGATCACATTCTTGGATTTCTGGTGGAGACCATTTCCTGGGCAAAAATCCGAATGTGTTAGCCAATGGTATTTTTGAAAATGGTCATTCATGGCTATTTTCCACAAAAATGGGGGTTGTGTGGCCATTGATCTTCGACCAGAGGCTCATACACCTCACTACACATATGTTTCCTTGCCATAGATCACATTCTTGGATTTATGGTGGAGACCGTTTCTTGGTCAAAAATCCGTAGGTGTTAGCCTTCAGTGTCATTGAAAATGGTCGTTCATGGCTATTTTCGACAAAAAATAGGGTTGTGTGGCCATTGATCGTCGACCAGAGGCTCATACAGCTCACCCCACATATGTTTCCTTGCCGTAGAACACATTCTTGGATTTCTGGTGGAGACCATTTCTTGGTCAAAAATCCGTAGGTGTTAGCCTTCGGTATTATTGAAAATGGTCGTTCATGACTATTTTCGACAAAAATGGGGGTTGTGTGGCCATTGATCATCGACCAGAGGCTCATACACCTCACCCCACATATGTTTCCTTGCCATAGATCACATTCTTGGATTTCTGGTGGAGACCATTTCTTGGTCAAAAATCCGTAGGTGTTAGCCTCTAGTATTATTGAAAATGGTCGCTCATGACTATTTTCATAAAAAATGGGGGTTGTGTGGCCATTTATCATCGACTAGAGGCTCATAAACCTCACCCCACATATGTTTCCTTGCCATAGATCACATTCTTGGATTTCTGGTGGAGACCATTTCTTGGTCAAAAACTCGTACGTGTTAGCCTTCGGTATTATTGAAAATGGTCGTTCATGGCTATTTTCGGCAAAATGGGGGTTGTGTGGCCATTGATCATCGACCAGAGGCTCGTACACCTCACCCCACATATGTTTCCTTGCCATAGATCACATTCTTGGATTTATGGTGGAGACCATTTCTTGGGCAAAAATCTGAATGTGTTAGCCTTTGGTATTTTTGAAAATGTTCGTTCATGGCTATTTTCGACTAAAATGGGAGTTGTGTGGCCATTGATCTTCGACCAGAGGCTCATACACCTCACTACACATATGTTTCCTTGCCATAGATCACATTCTTGGATTTATGGTGGAGACCATTTCTTGGTCAAAAATCCGTAGGTGTTAGCCTTCAGTGTCATTGAAAATGGTCGTTCATGGCTATTTTCGACAAAAATTAGGGTTGTGTGGCCATTGATCGTCGACCAGAGGCTCATACACCTCACCCCACATAGGTTTCCTTGCCGTAGATCACATTCTTGGATTTCTGATGGAGACCATTTCTTGGTCAAAAATCCGTAGGTGTTATCCTCCGGTATTATTGAAAATGGTTGTTCATGGCTATTTTCGACAAAAATGGGGGTTGTGTGGCCATTGATCATCGACCAGAGGCTCATACACCTCACCCCACATATGTTTCCTTGCCATAGATCACATTCTTGGATTTCTGGTGGAGACCATTTCTTGGTCAAAAATCCGTAGGTGTTAGCCTCTAGTATTATTGAAAATGGTCGCTCATGGCTATTTTCATAAAAAATGGTGGTTGTGTGGCCATTTATCATCGACTAGAGGCTCATAAACCTCACCCCACATATGTTTCCTTGCCATAGATCACATTCTTGGATTTCTGGTGGAGACCATTTCTTGGTCAAAAACTCGTACGTGTTAGCCTTCGGTATTATTGAAAATGGTCGTTCATGGCTATTTTCGGCAAAATGGGGGTTGTGTGGCCATTGATCATCGACCAGAGGCTCGTACACCTCACCCCACATATGTTTCCTTGCCATAGATCACATTCATGGATTTCTGGTGGAGACCATTTCTTGGGCAAAAAATCCGAATGTGTTAGCCTTTGGTATTTTTGAAAATGGTCATTCATGGCTATTTTCGACAAAAATGGGGGTTGTGTGGCCATTGATCTTCGACCAGAGGCTCATACACCTCACTACACATATGTTTCCTTGCCATAGATCACATTCTTGGTTTTATGGTGGAGACCATTTCTTGGTCAAAAATCCATAGGTGTTAGCCTTCACTGTCATTGAAAATGGTCGTTTATGGCTATTTTCGACAAAAATTAGGGTTGTGTGGCCATTGATCGTCGACCAGAGGCTCATACACCTCACCCCACATATGTTTCCTTGTCGTAGATCACATTCTTGGATTTCTGGTGGAGACCATTTCTTGGTCAAAAATCTGTAGGTGTTAGCCTTCGGTATTATTGAAAATGGTCGTTCATGGCTATTTTCGACAAAAATGGGGGTTGTGTGGCCATTGATCATCGACCAGAGGCTCATACACCTCACCCCACATATGTTTCCTTGTCATAGATCACATTCTTGGATTTCTGGTGGAGACCATTTCTTGGTCAAAAATCCGTAGGTGTTAGCCTCTAGTATTATTGAAAATGGTCGCTCATGGCTATTTTCATAAAAAATGGGGGTTGTGTGGCCATTAATCATCGACTAGAGGCTCATAAACCTAACCCCACATATGTTTCCTTGCCATAGATAACATTCTTGGATTTCTGGTGGAGACCATTTCTTGGTCAAAAACTCGTACGTGTTAGCCTTCGGTATTATTGAAAATGGTCGTTCATGGCTATTTTCGGCAAAATGGGGGTTGTGTGGCCATTGATCATCGACCAGAGGCTCGTACACCTCACCCCACATATGTTTCCTTGCCATAGATCACATTCTTGGATTTCTAGTGGAGACCATTTCTTGGGCAAAAATCGAATGTGTTAGCCTTTGGTATTTTTGAAAATGGTCATTCATGGCTATTTTCGACAAAAATGGGGGTTGTGTGGCCATTGATCTTAGACCAGAGGCTCATACACCTACACATATGTTTCCTTGCCATAGATCACATTCTTGGATTTATGGTGGAGACCATTTCTTGGTCAGAAATCCATAGGTGTTAGCCTTTAGTGTCATTGAAAATGGTCGTTCATGGCTATTTTCGACAAAAATGGGGGTTGTGTGGCCATTGATCATCGACCAGAGGCTCGTACACTTCACCCCTCATATGTTTTCTTTACATATATCACATTCTTGGATTTCTGGAGGAGACCATTCCTTGGTCAAAAATTTGTTGGTGTTAGCCTTCGGTATTATTGAAAATGGTGGTTCATGGCTATTTTCGACTAAAATGGGGGTTGTGTGGCCATTTATAATCGACCAGAGGCTCGTGCAATTCACCCCACATATGTTTCCTTGCCATAGATCACATTCTTGGATTTCTGGTGGAGACCATTTCTTGGTCAAAAATTCGTACGTGTTAGCCTTCGGTATTATTGAAAATGGTCGTTCATGGCTATTTTCAACAAAAATGGGGGTTGTGTGGCCAATGATCATCGACTAGAGGCTCGTACACCTCACCCCACATATGTTTCCTTGCCATAGATCACATTCTTGGATTTCCAGTGGAGACCATTTATTGGTCAAAAATCTGTACGTGTTAGCCTTCAGTATTATTGAAAATGGTCATTCATGGCTATTTTCGACAAAAATGGGGGTTGTGTGGCCATTGATCATCGACCAGAGGCTCGTAAACCTCACCCCACATATGTTTCCTTGCCATAGATCACATTCTTTGATTTCTGGTGGAGACAATTTCTTGGTCAAAAATCTGAATGTTTTAGCCTTCGGTACTATTGAAAATGGTCGTTCATGGCTATTTATCGACCAGAGGCTCACAAACCCCATTTTTTGTCGAAAATAGCCATGAACGACCATTTTCAATGACACTGAAGGCTAACACCTACGGATTTTTGACCAAGAAATGGTCTCCACCGGAAATCCAAGAATGTGATCTATGGCAAGGAAACATATGTGGGGTGAATTGCACGAGCCTCTGGTCGATGATAAATGGCCACACAACCCCCATTTTAGTCGAAAATAGCCGTGAACGACCATTTTAAAAAATATCGAAGGCTAACACCAACAGATTTTTGACCAAGGAATGGCCTCCTCCAGAAATCCAAGAATGTGATCTATGGCAAGGAAACATATGTGGGGTGAAGTGTACGAGCCTCTGGTCGATGATCAATGGCCACACAACCCCCATTTTTTTCGAAAATAACCATGAACGACCATTTTCAATGACACTAAAGGCTAACACCTATGGATTTCTGACCAAGAAATGGTCTCCACCATAAATCCAAGAATGTGATCTATGGCAAGGAAACATATGTGTAGTGAGGTGTATGAGCCTCTGGTCGAAGATCAATGGCCACACAACCCCCATTTTTGTCGAAAATAGCCATGAATGACCATTTTCAAAAATACCAAAGGCTAACACATTCGGATTTTTGCCCAAGAAATGGTCTCCACCAGAAATCCAAGAATGTGATCTATGGCAAGGAAACATATGTGGGTGAGGTGTACGAGCCTCTGGTCGATGATCAATGGCACACAACCCCCATTTTGCCGAAAATAGCCATGAACGACCATTTTCAATAATACCGAAGGCTAACACGTACGAGTTTTTGACCAAGAAATGGTCTCCACCAGAAATCCAAGAATGTGATCTATGGCAAGAAAACATATGTGGGCTGAGGTTTATGAGCCTCTAGTCGATGATAAATGGCCACACAACCCCCATTTTTGTCGAAAATAGCCATGAACGACAATTTTCAATGACACTGAAGGCTAACACCTATGGATTTTTGACCAAGAAATGGTCTCCACCATTAATCCAAGAATTTGATCTATGGCTAGGAAACATATGTGGGGTGAGGTGTATGGGCCTCTAGTCGAAGATCAATGGCCACACAACCCCCATTTTTGTCGAAAATAGCCATGAATGACCATTTTCAATAATACCGAAGGCTAACACGTACGAATTTTTGACCAAGAAATGGTCTCCACCATAAATCCAAGAATGTGATCTATGGCAAGGAAACATATGTGGGGTGAGGAGTACGACCCTCTGGTCGATGATTAATGGCCACACAACCCCAATTTTGTCGAAAATAGCCATGAACGACCATTTTCAATAATACCGAAGGCTAACACGTACGAATTTTTGACCAAGAAATGGTCTCCACCAGAAATCCAAGAATGTGATCTATGGCAAGGAAACATATGTGGGGTGAGGTGTACGAGCCTCTGGTCGATGATAAATGGCCACACAACACCCATTTTTGATGAAAATAGCCATGAACGACCATTTTAAATAATACCAGAGGCTAACACCTACGGATGTTTTACCAAGAAATGGTCTCCACCAGAAATCCAAGAATGTGATCTATGGCATGGAAACATATGTTGGGTGAGGTGTATGAGCCTCTCGTCGATGATAAATGGCCACACAACCCTTATTTTTGTCGAAAATAGCCATGAACGACCATTTTCAATAATACCGAAGGCTAACACCAACGGATTTTTGACCAAGAAATGGTCCCCACCAGAAATCCAAGAATGTGATCTATGGCAAGGAAACATATGTGGGGTGAGGTGTACGAGCCTCTGGTCGATGATCAATGGCCACACAAACCCCATTTTTGTCGAAAATAGCCATGAACGACCATTTTCAATGACCCTGAACGCTAACACCTACGGATTTTTGACCAAGAAATGGTCTCCACCATAAATCCAAGAATGTGATCTATGGAAAGGAAACATGAGTAGTGAGGTGTATGAGCCTTTGGTCGAATAACAATGGCCACACAACCCCCATTTTTGTCGAAAATAGCCATGGACGACCATTTTCAATAGTACCGAAGGCTAAAACATTCAGATTTTTGACCAAGAAATGGTCTCCACCAGAAATCAAAGAATGTGATCTATGGCAAGGAAACATATGTGGGGTGAGGTTTACGAGCCTCTGGTCGATGATCAATGGCCACACAACCCCCATTTTTGTCGAAAATAGCCATGAATGACCATTTTCAATAATACTGAAGGCTAACACATACAGATTTTTTACCAATAAATGGTCTCCACCAGAAATCAAAGAATGTGATCTATGGCAAGGAAACATATGTGGGGTGAGGTGTACGAGCCTCTGGTCGATGATAAATGGCCACACAACCCCCATTTTAGTCGAAAATAGCCATGAACGACCATTTTCAATAAAACCGAAGGCTAACACCAACGAATTGTTGACTAAGAAATGGTCTCCACCAGAAATCCAAGAATGTGATCTATGGCAAGAAAACCTATGTGGGGTGAAGTGTACGAGCCTCTGGTCGATGATCAATGGCCACACAACCCCCATTTTTGTCGGAAATAGCCATGAACGACCATTTTCAATGGCACTGAAGGCTAACTCCTACGGATTTTTGACCAAGAAATGGTCTCCACCATAAATCCAAGAATGTGATCTATGGCAAGGAAACATATGTGTAGTGAGGTGTATGAGCCTCTGGTCAAAGATCAATGGCCACACAACCCCCATTTTTGTCGAAAATAGCCATGAATGACAATTTTCAATAATACCGAAGGCTAACACATTCAGATTTTTGCCCAAGAAATGGTCTCCACCAGAAATCCAAGAATGTGATCTATGGCAATGAAACATATGTGGGGTGAGGTGTACGAGCCTCTGGTCGATGATCAACGGCCACACAACCCCCATTTTTGTCAAAAATAGCCATGAACGACCATTTTTCAATAATACCGAAAGCTAACACCTACGGATTTTTGACCAAGAAACGGTCTCCACTGGAAATCCAAGAATGTGATATATGGCAAGAAAACATATGTGGTGTGAGGAGTACGAGCCTCTGGTCGATGATCAATGGCCACACAACCCCGATTTTGTCGAAAATAGCCATGAACGACCATTTTCAATAATACCGAAGGCTAACACGTACGAATTTTTGACCAAGAAATGGTCTCCACCAGAAATCCAAGAATGTGATCTATGGCAAGAAAACATATGTGGGGTGAAGTGTAGGAGCCTCTGGTCGATGATCAATAGCCACACAACCCCCATTTTTGTCGAAAATAGCCATGAACGACAATTTTCAATGACACTGAAGGCTAACACCTATGGATTTTTGACAAAGAAATGGTCTCCACCATTAATCCAAGAATTTGATCTATGGCTAGGAAACATATGTGGGGTGAGGTGTATGGGCCTCTGGTCGAAGATCAATGGCCACACAACCCCCATTTTTGTCGAAAATAGCCATGAATGACCATTTTCAATAATACCGAAGGCTAACACGTACGAATTTTTGACCAAGAAATGGTCTCCACCATAAATCCAAGAATGTGATCTATGGCAAGGAAACATATGTGGGGTGAGGAGTACGACCCTCTGGTCGATGATCAATGGCCACACAACCCCAATTTTGTCGAAAATAGCCATGAACGACCATTTTCAATAATACCGAAGGCTAACACGTACGAATTTTTGACCAAGAAATGGTCTCCACCAGAAATCCAACAATGTGATCTATGGCAAGGAAACATATGTGGGGTGAGGTGTACGAGCCTCTGGTCGATGATAAATGGCCACACAACACCCATTTTTGATGAAAATAGCCATGAACGACCATTTTCAATAATACCAGAGGCTAACACCTACGGATTTTTTACCAAGAAATGGTCTCCACCAGAAATCCAAGAATGTGATCTATGGCATGGAAACATATGTGGGGTGAGGTGTATGAGCCTCTGGTCGATGATAAATGGCCACACAACCCCCATTTTTGTCGAAAATAGCCATGAACGACCATTTTCAATAATACCGAAGGCTAACACCAACGGATTTTTGACCAAGAAATGGTCCCCACCAGAAATCCAAGAATGTGATCTATGGCAAGGAAACATATGTGGGTGAGGTGTACGAGCCTCTGGTCGATGATCAATGGCCACACAAACCCCATTTTTGTCGAAAATAGCCATGAACGACCATTTTCAATGACCCTGAACGCTAACACCTACGGATTTTTGACCAAGAAATGGTCTCCACCATAAATCCAAGAATGTGATCTATGGAAAGGAAACATGAGTAGTGAGGTGTATGAGCCTTTGGTCGAATAACAATGGCCACACAACCCCTATTTTTGTCGAAAATAGCCATGGACGACCATTTTCAATAATACCGAAGGCTAACACGTACGAATTTTTGACCAAGAAATGGTCTCCACCATAAATCCAAGAATGTGATCTATGGCAAGGAAACATATGTGGGGTGAGGAGTACGACCCTCTGGTCGATGATCAATGGCCACACAACCCCAATTTTGTCGAAAATAGCCATGAACGACCATTTTCAATAATACCGAAGGCTAACACGTACGAATTTTTGACCAAGAAATGGTCTCCACCAGAAATCCAAGAATGTGATCTATGGCAAGGAAACATATGTGGGGTGAGGTGTACGAGCCTCTGGTCGATGATAAATGGCCACACAACACCCATTTTTGATGAAAATAGCCATGAACGACCATTTTCAATAATACCAGAGGCTAACACCTACGGATTTTTTACCAAGAAATGGTCTCCACCAGAAATCCAAGAATGTGATCTATGGCATGGAAACATATGTGGGGTGAGGTGTATGAGCCTCTGGTCGATGATAAATGGCCACACAACCCCCATTTTTGTCGAAAATAGCCATGAACGACCATTTTCAATAATACCGAAGGCTAACACCAACGGATTTTTGACCAAGAAATGGTCCCCACCAGAAATCCAAGAATGTGATCTATGGCAAGGAAACATATGTGGGGTGAGGTGTACGAGCCTCTGGTCGATGATCAATGGCCACACAAACCCCATTTTTGTCGAAAATAGCCATGAATGACCATTTTCAATGACCCTGAACGCTAACACCTACGGATTTTTGACCAAGAAATGGTCTCCACCATAAATCCAAGAATGTGATATATGGAAAGGAAACATGAGTAGTGAGGTGTATGAGCCTTTGGTCGAATAACAATGGCCACACAACCCCCATTTTTTGTCGAAAATAGCCATGGACGACCAATTTCAATAGTACCGAAGGCTAAAACATTCAGATTTTTGACCAAGAAATGGTCTCCACCAGAAATCAAAGAATGTGATCTATGGCAAGGAAACATATGTGGGGTGAGGTTTACGAGCCTCTGGTCGATGATCAATGGCCACACAACCCCCATTTTTGTCGAAAATAGCCATGAATGACCATTTTCAATAATACTGAAGGCTAACACGTACAGATTTTTGACCAATAAATGGTCTCCACCAGAAATCAAAGAATGTGATCTATGGCAAGGAAACATATGTGGGGTGAGGTGTACGAGCCTCTGGTCGATGATAAATGGCCACACAACCCCCATTTTAGTCGAAAATAGCCATGAACGACCATTTTCAATAAAACCGAAGGCTAACACCAACGAATTGTTGACTAAGAAATGGTCTCCACCAGAAATCCAAGAATGTGATCTATGGCAAGAAAACCTATGTGGGGTGAAGTGTACGAGCCTCTGGTCGATGATCAATGGCCACACAACCCCCATTTTTGTCGAAAATAGCCATGAACGACCATTTTCAATGGCACTGAAGGCTAACTCCTACGGATTTTTGACCAAGAAATGGTCTCCACCATAAATCCAAGAATGTGATCTATGGCAAGGAAACATATGTGTAGTGAGGTGTATGAGCCTCTGGTCAAAGATCAATGGCCACACAACCCCCATTTTTGTCGAAAATAGCCATGAATGACAATTTTCAATAATACCGAAGGCTAACACATTCGGATTTTTGCCCAAGAAATGGTCTCCACTAGAAATCCAAGAATTTGATCTATGGCAAGGAAACATATCTGGGGTGAGGTGTACGAGCCTCTGGTCGATGATCAATGGCCAGACAACCCCCATTTTGTCAAAAATAGCCATGAACGATCATTTTCAATAATACTGAAGGCTAACACGTACGAATTTTTGACCAAGAAATGGTCTCCACCAGAAATCCAAGAATGTGATCTATAGCAAGGAAACATATGTGGGGTGAGGTGTACGAGCCTCTGGTCGATGATAAATGGCCACACAACCCCCATTTTTGATGAAAATAGCCATGAACGACCATTTTCAATAATACCGAAGGCTAACACCTACGGATTTTTGACCAAGAAATGGTCTCCACCAGATATCCAAGAATGTGATCTATGGAAAGAAAACATATGTGGGGTGAGGTGTATGAGCCTCTGGTCGATGATCAATGGCCAAAGAACCCCCATTTTTGTCAAAAATAGCCATGAACGACCATTTTCAATAATACCGAAGGCTAACACCTACGGATTTTTGACCAACAAATGGTCTCCACCAGAAATCCAAAATGTGATCTATGGCAAGGAAACATATGTGGGGTGAGGTGTACGAGCCTTTGGTCGATGATCAATGGCCACATAACCCCCATTATTGTCGAAAATAGCCATGAACGACCATTTTCAATGACACTGAAGGGTAACACCTACGGATTTTTGACCAAGAAATGGTCTCCACCATAAGTCCAAGAATGTGATCTATGGCAAGGAAACATATGTGGGGTGAGGTGTATGGGCCTCTGGTCGTTGATCAATGGCCACACAACGCCCATTTTTTGTCGAAAATAGCGATCAACGACCATTTTCAATAATACAGAAGGCTAACACGTATGGATTTTTGACCAAGAAATGGTCTCCACCAGAAATCCGAGAATGTGATATATGGCAAGGAAACATATGTGGGGTGAGGTGTACGAGCCTCTGGTCGATGATCAATGGCCACACAACCCCCATTTTTGTCGAAAATAGCCATGAACGACCATTTTCAATGACACTGAAGGCTAACACCTACGGAATTTTGACGAAGAAATGGTCTCCACCATAAATCCAAGAATGTGATCTATGGCAAGGAAACATATGTGTAGTGTGGTGTATGAGCCTCTGGTCGAAGATCAATGGCCACACAACACCCATTTTTATCGAAAATCGCCATGAATGACCATTTTCAATAATACCGAAGGCTAACACATTCAGATTTTTGCCCAAGAAATGGTCTCCACCAGAAATCCAAGAATGTCATCTATGGCAATGAAACATATGTGGAGTGAGGTGTACGAGCCTCTGGTCGATGATCAACGGCCACACAACCCCCATTTTTGTCAAAAATAGCCATGAACGACCATTTTCAATAATACCGAAGGTTAACACCTACGGATTTTTGACCAAGAAACGGTCTCCACTGGAAATCCAAGAATGTGATATATGGCAAGAAAACATATGTGGGGTGAGGAGTACGAGCCTCTGGTCGATGATCAATGGCCACACAACCCCGATTTTGTCGAAAATAGCCATGAACGACCATTTTCAATAATACCGAAGACTAACACGTACGAATTTTTGACCAAGAAATGGTCTCCACCAGAAATCCAAGAATGTGATCTATGGCAAGGAAACATATGTGGGGTGAGGTGTACGAGCCTCTGGTCGATGATAAATGGCCACACAACACCCATTTTTGATGAAAATAGCCATGAACGACATTTTTCAATAATACCAGAGGCTAACACCTACGGATTTTTACCAAGAAATGGTCTCCACCAGAAATCCAAGAATGTGATCTATGGCAAGGAAACATATGTGGGGTGAGGTGTACGAGCCTCTGGTCGATGATAAATGGCCACATAACACCCATTTTTGATGAAAATAGCCATGAACGACCATTTTCAATAATACCAGAGGGTAACACCTACGGATTTTTTACCAATAAATGGTCTCCACCAGAAATCCAAGAATGTGATCTATGGCATGGAAACATATGTGGGGTGAGGTGTATGAGCCTCTGGTCGATGATAAATGGCCACACAACCCCCATTTTTGTCGAAAATAGCCATGAACGACCATTTTCAATAATACCGAAGGCTAACACCAACGGATTTTTGACCAAGAAATGGTCCCCACCAGAAATCCAAGAATGTGATCTATGGCAAGGAAACATATGTGGGGTGAGGTGTACGAGCCTCTGGTCGATGATCAATGGCCACACAAACCCCATTTTTGTCGAAAATAGCCATGAACGACCATTTTCAATGACCCTGAACGCTAACACCTACGGATTTTTGACCAAGAAATGGTCTCCACCATAAATCCAAGAATGTGATCTATGGAAAGGAAACATGAGTAGTGAGGTGTATGAGCCTTTGGTCGAATAACAATGGCCACACAACCCCCATTTTTGTCGAAAATAGCCATGGACGACCATTTTCAATAGTACCGAAGGCTAAAACATTCAGATTTTTGACCAAGAAATGGTCTCCACCAGAAATCAAAGAATGTGATCTATGGCAAGGAAAAATATGTGGGGTGAGGTTTACGAGCCTCTGGTCGATGATCAATGGCCACACAACCCCCATTTTTGTCGAAAATAGCCATGAATGACCATTTTCAATAATACTGAAGGCTAACACGTACAGATTTTTGACCAATAAATGGTCTCCACCAGAAATCAAAGAATGTGATCTATGGCAAGGAAACATATGTGGGGTGAGGTGTACGAGCCTCTGGTCGATGATAAATGGCCACACAACCCCCATTTTAGTCGAAAATAGCCATGAACGACCATTTTCAATAAAACCGAAGGCTAACACCAACGAATTGTTGACTAAGAAATGGTCTCCACCAGAAATCCAAGAATGTGATCTATGGCAAGAAAACCTATGTGGGGTGAAGTGTACGAGCCTCTGGTCGATGATCAATGGCCACACAACCCCCATTTTTGTCGGAAATAGCCATGAACGACCATTTTCAATGGCACTGAAGGCTAACTCCTACGGATTTTTGACCAAGAAATGGTCTCCACCATAAATCCAAGAATGTGATATATGGCAAGGAAACATATGTGTAGTGAGGTGTATGAGCCTCTGGTCAAAGATCAATGGCCACACAACCCCCATTTTTGTCGAAAATAGCCATGAATGACAATTTTCAATAATACCGAAGGCTAACACATTCAGATTTTTGCCCAAGAAATGGTCTCCACCAGAAATCCAAGAATGTGATCTATGGCAATGAAACATATGTGGGGTGAGGTGTACGAGCCTCTGGTCGATGATCAACGGCCACACAACCCCCATTTTTGTCAAAAATAGCCATGAACGACCATTTTCAATAATACCGAAAGCTAACACCTACGGATTTTTGACCAAGAAACGGTCTCCACTGGAAATCCAAGAATGTGATATATGGCAAGAAAACATATGGGGTGTGAGGAGTACGAGCCTCTGGTCGATGATCAATGGCCACACAACCCCGATTTTGTCGAAAATAGCCATGAACGACCATTTTCAATAATACCGAAGGCTAACACGTACGAATTTTTGACCAAGAAATGGTCTCCACCAGAAATCCAAGAATGTGATCTATGGCAAGAAAACATATGTGGGGTGAAGTGTACGAGCCTCTGGTCGATGATCGATAGCCACACAACCCCCATTTTTGTCGAAAATAGCCATGAACGACAATTTTCAATGACACTGAAGGCTAACACCTATGGATTTTTGACCAAGAAATGGTCTCCACCATTAATCCAAGAATTTGATCTATGGCTAGGAAACATATGTGGGGTGAGGTGTATGGGCCTCTGGTCGAAGATCAATGGCCACACAACCCCCATTTTTGTCGAAAATAGCCATGAATGACCATTTTCAATAATACCGAAGGCTAACACATACGAATTTTTGACCAAGAAATGGACTCCACCATAAATCCAAGAATGTGATCTATGGCAAGGAAACATATGTGGGGTGAGGAGTACGACCCTCTGGTCGATGATCAATGGCCACACAACCCCAATTTTGTCGAAAATAGCCATGAACGACCATTTTCAATAATACCGATGGCTAACACGTACGAATTTTTGACCAAGAAATGGTCTCCACCAGAAATCCAAGAATGTGATCTATGGCAAGGAAACATATGTGGGGTGAGGTGTACGAGCCTCTGGTCGATGATAAATGGCCACACAACACCCATTTTTGATGAAAATAGCCATGAACGACCATTTTCAATAATACCAGAGGCTAACACCTACGGATTTTTTACCAAGAAATGGTCTCCACCAGAAATCCAAGAATGTGATCTATGGCATGGAAACATATGTGGGGTGAGGTGTATGAGCCTCTGGTCGATGATAAATGGCCACACAACCCCCATTTTTGTCGAAAATAGCCATGAACGACCATTTTCAATAATACCGAAGGCTAACACCAACGGATTTTTGACCAAGAAATGGTCCCCACCAGAAATCCAAGAATGTGATCTATGGCAAGGAAACATATGTGGGGTGAGGTGTACGAGCCTCTGGTCGATGATCAATGGCCACACAAACCCCATTTTTGTCGAAAATAGCCATGAACGACCATTTTCAATGACCCTGAACGCTAACACCTACGGATTTTTGACCAAGAAATGGTCTCCACCATAAATCCAAGAATGTGATCTATGGAAAGGAAACATGAGTAGTGAGGTGTATGAGCCTTTGGTCGAATAACAATGGCCACACAACCCCCATTTTTGTCGAAAATAGCCACGGACGACCATTTTCAATAATACCGAAGGCTAACACGTACGAATTTTTGACCAAGAAATGGTCTCCACCATAAATCCAAGAATGTGATCTATGGCAAGGAAACATATGTGGGGTGAGGAGTACGACCCTCTGGTCGATGATCAATGGCCACACAACCCCAATTTTGTCGAAAATAGCCATGAACGACCATTTTCAATAATACCGAAGGCTAACACGTACGAATTTTTGACCAAGAAATGGTCTCCACCAGAAATCCAAGAATGTGATCTATGGCAAGGAAACATATGTGGGGTGAGGTGTACGAGCCTCTGGTCGATGATAAAAAGGCAAACACAACACCCATTTTTGATGAAAATAGCCATGAACGACCATTTTCAATAATACCAGAGGCTAACACCTACGGATTTTTTACCAAGAAATGGTCTCCACCAGAAATCCAAGAATGTGATCTATGGCATGGAAACATATGTGGGGTGAGGTGTATGAGCCTCTGGTCGATGATAAATGGCCACACAACCCCCATTTTTGTCGAAAATAGCCATGAACGACCATTTTCAATAATACCGAAGGCTAACACCAACGGATTTTTGACCAAGAAATGGTCCCCACCAGAAATCCAAGAATGTGATCTATGGCAAGGAAACATATGTGGGGTGAGGTGTACGAGCCTCTGGTCGATGATCAATGGCCACACAAACCCCATTTTTGTCGAAAATAGCCATGAACGACCATTTTCAATGACCCTGAACGCTAACACCTACGGATTTTTGACCAAGAAATGGTCTCCACCATAAATCCAAGAATGTGATCTATGGAAAGGAAACATGAGTAGTGAGGTGTATGAGCCTTTGGTCGAATAACAATGGCCACACAACCCCCATTTTTGTCGAAAATAGCCATGGACGACCATTTTCAATAATACCGAAGGCTAACACGTACGAATTTTTGACCAAGAAATGGTCTCCACCATAAATCCAAGAATGTGATCTATGGCAAGGAAACATATGTGGGGTGAGGAGTACGACCCTCTGGTCGATGATCAATGGCCACACAACCCCAATTTTGTCGAAAATAGCCATGAACGACCATTTTCAATAATACCGAAGGCTAACACGTACGAATTTTTGACCAAGAAATGGTCTCCACCAGAAATCCAAGAATGTGATCTATGGCAAGGAAACATATGTGGGGTGAGGTGTACGAGCCTCTGGTCGATGATAAAAAGGCCACACAACACCCATTTTTGATGAAAATAGCCATGAACGACCATTTTCAATAATACCAGAGGCTAACACCTACGGATTTTTTACCAAGAAATGGTCTCCACCAGAAATCCAAGAATGTGATCTATGGCATGGAAACATATGTGGGGTGAGGTGTATGAGCCTCTGGTCGATGATAAATGGCCACACAACCCCCATTTTTGTCGAAAATAGCCATGAACGACCATTTTCAATAATACCGAAGGCTAACACCAACGGATTTTTGACCAAGAAATGGTCCCCACCAGAAATCCAAGAATGTGATCTATGGCAAGGAAACATATGTGGGGTGAGGTGTACGAGCCTCTGGTCGATGATCAATGGCCACACAAACCCCATTTTTATCGAAAATAGCCATGAACGACCATTTTCAATGACCCTGAACGCTAACACCTACGGATTTTTGACCAAGAAATGGTCTCCACCATAAATCCAAGAATGTGATCTATGGAAAGGAAACATGAGTAGTGAGGTGTATGAGCCTTTGGTCGAATAACAATGGCCACACAACCCCCATTTTTGTCGAAAATAGCCATGGACGACCATTTTCAATAGTACCAAAGGCTAAAACATTCAGATTTTTGACCAAGAAATGGTCTCCACCAGAAATCAAAGAATGTGATCTATGGCAAGGAAACATATGTGGGGTGAGGTTTACGAGCCTCTGGTCGATGATCAATGGCCACACAACCCCCATTTTTGTCGAAAATAGCCATGAATGACCATTTTCAATAATACTGAAGGCTAACACGTACAGATTTTTGAACAATAAATGGTCTCCACCAGAAATCAAAGAATGTGATCTATGGCAAGGAAACATATGTGGGGTGAGGTGTACGAGCCTCTGGTCGATGATAAATGGCCACACAACCCCCATTTTAGTCGAAAATAGCCATGAACGACCATTTTCAATAAAACCGAAGGCTAACACCAACGAATTGTTGACTAAGAAATGGTCTCCACCAGAAATCCAAGAATGTGATCTATGGCAAGAAAACCTATGTGGGGTGAAGTGTACGAGCCTCTGGTCGATGATCAATGGCCACACAACCCCCATTTTTGTCGAAAATAGCCATGAACGACCATTTTCAATGGCACTGAAGGCTAACTCCTACGGATTTTTGACCAAGAAATGGTCTCCACCATAAATCCAAGAATGTGATCTATGGCAAGGAAACATATGTGTAGTGAGGTGTATGAGCCTCTGGTCAAAGATCAATGGCCACACAACCCCCATTTTTGTCGAAAATAGCCATGAATGACAATTTTCAATAATACCGAAGGCTAACACATTCGGATTTTTGCCCAAGAAATGGTCTCCACTAGAAATCCAAGAATTTGATCTATGGCAAGGAAACATATCTGGGGTGAGGTGTACGAGCCTCTGGTCGATGATCAATGGCCAGACAACCCCCATTTTGTCAAAAATAGCCATGAACGATCATTTTCAATAATACTGAAGGCTAACACGTACGAATTTTTGACCAAGAAATGGTCTCCACCAGAAATCCAAGAATGTGATCTATAGCAAGGAAACATATGTGGGGTGAGGTGTACGAGCCTCTGGTCGATGATAAATGGCCACACAACCCCCATTTTTGATGAAAATAGCCATGAACGACCATTTTCAATAATACCGAAGGCTAACACCTACGGATTTTTGACCAAGAAATGGTCTCCACCAGATATCCAAGAATGTGATCTATGGAAAGGAAACATATGTGGGGTGAGGTGTATGAGCCTCTGGTCACATTCTTGGATTTCTTGGTCACAAATCCGTAGGTGTTAGCCTTCAGTGTCATTGAAAATGGTCGTTCATGGCTATTTTCGACAAAAATTAGGGTTGTGTGGCCATTGATCGTCGACCAGAGGCTCATACACCTCACCCCATATATGTTTCCTTGCCGTAGATCACATTCTTGGATTTCTGGTGGAGACCATTTCTTGGTCAAAAATCCGTAGGTGTTAGCCTTCGGTATTATTGAAAATGGTCGTTAATGGCTATTTTCGACAAAAATGGGGGTTGTGTGGCCATTGATCATCGACCAGAGGCTCATACACCTCACTCCACATATGTTTCCTTGCCATAGATCACATTCTTGGATTTCTGGTGGAGACCATTTCTTGGTTAAAAATCCATAGGTGTTAGCCTCTAGTATTATTGAAAATGGTCGCTCATGGCAATTTTCATAAAAAATGGGGGTGTGTGGCCATTTATCATCGACTAGAGGCTCATAAACCTCACCCCGCATATGTTTCCTTGCCATAGATCACATTCTTGGATTTCTGGTGGAGACCATTTCTTGGTCAAAAACTCGTACGTGTTAGCCTTCGGTATTATTGAAAATGGTCGTTCATGGCTATTTTCGGCAAAATGGGGGTTGTGTGGCCATTGATCATCGACAAGAGGCTCGTACACCTCACCCCACATATGTTTCCTTGCCATAGATCACATTCTTGGATTTCTGGTGGAGACCATTTCTTGGGCAAAAATCCGAATGTGTTAGCCTTTGGTATTTTTTAAAATGGTCATTCATGGCTATTTTCGACAAAAATGGGGGTTGTGTGGCCATTGATCTTCTACCAGAGGCTCATACACCTCACTACACATATGTTTCCTTGCCATAGATGACATTCTTGGATTTATGGTGGAGACCATTTCTTGGTCAAAAATCCGTAGGTGTTAGCCTTCAGTGTCATTGAAAATGGTCGTTCATGGCTATTTTCGACAAAAATTAGTGTTGTGTGGCCATTGATCGTCGACCAGAGGCTCATACACCTCACCCCACATATGTTTCCTTGCCGTAGATCACATTCTTGGATTTCTGGTGGAGACCATTTCTTGGTCAAAAATCCGTAGATGTTAGCCTTCGGTATTATTGAAAATGGTCGTTCATGGCTATTTTCGACAAAAATAAGGGTTGTGTGGCCATTGATCATCGACCAGAGGCTCATACACCTCACCCCACATATGTTTCCTTGCCATAGATCACATTCTTGGATTTCTGGTGGAGACCATTTCTTGGTAAAAAAATCAGTAGGTGTTAGCCTCTAGTATTATTGAAAATGGTCGCTCATGGATATTTTCGTAGGTGTTAGCCTCTAGGATGAAAAGAGCATTATAGGGAACCTTGCAGTCAGATCCCACCATGCTCCCAATGAAAATATCCGTGCAGGTAGAAGTCATCCTTCCTCAGGATCATCCTGAGCTAGGCATAAGTGCAAAGGACAAACTCTATCTGCCTATAAGCAGGGCTAAGCATTTTTTTGTAAATCATATTTTGATACTTCACCAGAAGTATCTATAAAAGGGATGGATATTAAGGTAGCCAATGCATCAAAGGGTTTTCAAGCAACTCCTATAAACTTAATGCACATTCACTAGACTTAAAGTGTGTAAAAATAATTTAAAATACAAGGGGTTGCATGCACCGGGGCTTGCCTGGGTAACACTAGGTTAGTGTTTGTTAGGCGACCAATTGACGAGCATCCATTGGCTTGGCACTCGTTCAGATTATCCATCTTCCGGTTCGTTCATCAGCATCATCCTGCGGATTAGCCCACGCTTGGTATCGACTTGACTCTTTTCCTTCGTCTTACTTGATTAATTATCGTACCTCATGAGATGCACAATGCACATGTATGAGCATAAAGTATCCGGATGATACAAAAAAGAGAATCAAATATTTAGCGGCAAGACATCGACACAATCCTACGAAAGCACTAGACATCTATAACTCACTAAACACAACAATCACGATTTTTCTAGTTTTACTAGATTTAACTAGGGGGAATAATAGATCAGCTTACCCTGATCGAATCGACCCGATATCCGCGAGGGCGACGACGACTTGGCGATGAGGTGAGCGAGACGTCGCAGCACGCGGAGTGAACTCAGGACGATATCGAGAGCGCCGATGCTGCCGTAGCGAGATCGAGACAAGGACGAGGATGACAATCAGGTGTAGCGAGACAACAGAGAATAGATGGCACAGTAGACGTCTCCACGGCGGCATCACAGTACCACTGTGAGGTCTAGTAGTAGCTGACAACGCCGGCGAGTTCCACAAGCCGGAACGTGCACAGCATCAAAACGGACGAGCACGTGACCCGGCGACCCAGCACAGGCACACACGAAACCGAGCTCCATGGCCAAGCGCTTGAGTCGGTGAGCGTGCAGCCGTGGAAAAGAAACGACGACTGGAGGCGCTGCCTGGCGAAGGAAAGAACGCGCCCGACTTTGGCTAGAACCAGCGGCACGATGGCTTGAAGACTGAGCGAGGCGAGCAACGTGTTGGAGTTGCTGGGGAGCTCGCGCGTCTGGGAAAATCTAACGTCGACGAGCAGGAGCGAGCGTTCCTGGTGCTGGAGCAGCCCGGCCAGCAGTACGAAGCGCGCAGTGGTGCAGTGGTGAGATGGGTGGCGTGGGTGATTCCCAGGGTGTTCAACACATCTTGTGAAGGAAGTTTCCAGGAGCTGAATACGTGGGAAATAAATGACGTGAATGAGATGCAGAGGTGGCGTGAGGAAGAGCTTCAGTACGTGGCCGGTTGCACAGAACAGAGGGAGAGATACGTGAGGAAATTCTCCTTCCAGCTATCTCTATCCGTATGAGAGAAAAAGAATACGATAGCTCTTGGGATAAGAAGAAGAGTAGGCGGTGGGGATATTCCATGGAGATAGACATGCTCTAGAAAACAAAAGAGATGAGGATGGCTGAGACATAGGCGAGCATGTTGAACCCTGGCCCCCAAAACTGACACAAGTTTCAGTTTCCAACTTGCAAAACAGAGGGAATTGGAGGACGATTTTCTTCCAGTTCCAAATAATGACAGGAAAATCAATGCTTAATAAGAATGGTTCTTCGATAATAACTCTTTATATTTGGTGTAATGATCATCCACCAAAGTTCAGGAATTAATAATTAGAAGGGTCCAAAACTGAGAGGAATATGCGTCTTCTAAAAATTCAGAAAAGCTGAGTCACGTTTCAGATTCTAAAACTGCACCTGGCGCCAAATGAACCCCCATCTTTAAACCCCTTTGATCCTCACTAGTGCAAGCAATACATGCCAATCTTAGTTAACAAAGATTGTTCCCAACACATAGATTTAAATGTTTGCTGCAGCAGCCTTAGGTCAAAGATTCATGGATCAAAAGTTATGGTGCTTCAAAGTGGGATGAAAATACTGAAATTCAGATTCAGCTAACTGAACCAAAAGCTGAACTCACACCTAACAGAGAGAGTTTGAACACAATTTACTCCAACACCAGTGCATCAACCTACAACGGACCTGTACCAAGATTGCTCACTGATACACAGTCTTCAACTTTGTTTTAATGGTTACTATCAAAAGCTCAACTGACCTCAAGTTATCGAGCACCAAAGTTGGGGCAGCACCAGCGAACTCAACAATTCAGCCTAGCTGAATTTGGTTCAGCACACCAATGTCTGACATAGCGACTTGGAGCAGCATTTTCTCCCCTTTCTAAACAAGTTCAAGGAGATGAAACTTAATAGAAGTTACTCACCACACTACCCTCTAAGACTTCTCTGTGGAGAGTGCATGCCATAACATCAAAAGTTTATCACAACAGAGATCTGAAGTTTGCTAAAAATGCTGAAACTGCACATCAATTTCTGAATCAAAGTCCAGAAATCACAAGTCTGACAGCTCCACTTTGGACCACCTTTTCTCCAAGTTCCAAGTAGCTTTAGGGATATGACCTTTAACCAAAGTTACACACCAACATGTGGTCTTCAAACTTGATACATCAATGTTAGCCCAAAACCACATGGATCAGGCACCACAAAGCTCCAAAGTTGAGCCAAACACACTGAAATTCCGACTTGGACAATTACACCAAGTCTGAAATCCAAACCTGTCAGCCTCTCTTTGGACCAGATTTACACCCAGTTACACATGGTTTTAGGGGCAGGTTGCCTAAGCAAATTTGTATCCCTAGTATAGCTCTACAACCTTGTTATAATGTCCACCTTCAAACTGTTTATAGATCAAAAGTTATGAGGACCCAAAAACAGCTAGTTGATATTATTTTCAGCATACTTCAAATCTGATTCAAAACTGAATTAAGCATTTTACTCGGTTCGGTTCTAATTACCTCGGTCTGCTTAATTGTTAAATAACGACAAAACCTGTGAACCCCTTTTAATTACATAGATTATCGAAATGAAAATGGCACCAAACTCGAACCCTTGCGAGATAATTAAAATTTAGTGTTCATTTTATTCATCGCTATCACGTGTTAAGGTCCGCACTCGTGGTCGAGCAGACGATAAACACCTGAGGTGTTACAACACGTATGGATTTTTGACCAAGAAATGGTCTCCACCAGAAATCCAAGAATGTGATCTACGGCAAGGAAACATATGTGGGTGAGGTGTACGAGGCTCTGGTCGATGATCAATGGCCACACAACCCCCATTTTGTCGAAAATAGCCATGAACGACCACGACCATTTTCAATAATACCGAAGGCTAACACGTACGAATTTTTGACCAAGAAATGGTCTCCATTAGAAATCCAAGAATATGATCTATGGCAAGGAAACATATGTGGGGTGAGGTGTACGAGCCTCTGGTTGATGATAAATGGCCACACAACCCCCATTTTTGATGAAAATAGCCATGAACGACCATTTTCAATAATACCGAAGGCTAACACCTACGGATTTTTGACCAACAAATGGTCTCCACCAAAAATCCAAGAATGTGGTCAATGGCAAGGAAACATATGTGGGGTGAGGTGTATGAGCCTTTGGTCGATGATCAATGGCCACACAACCCCCATTTTTGTCGAAAATAGCTATGAACGACCATTTTCAATAATAACGAAGGCTAACACCTACGGATTTTTGGCCAACAAATGGTCACCACCAGAAATCCAAGAATGTGATCTATGGCAAGGAAACATATGTGGGGTGAGGTGTATGAGCCTCTGGTCGATAATCAATGGCCACACAACCCCCATTTTTCTCGAAAATAGCCATAAATGACCATTTTCAATAATACCGAAGGCTAACACGTACGGATTTTTAACCAAGAAATGGTCTCCACCAGAAATCCAAGAATGTGATCTATGGCAAGTAAACATATGTGGGGTGAGGTGTACGAGCCTCTGGTCGATGATAAATGGACACACAACCCCCATTTTAGTCGAAAATAGCCATGAACGACCATTTTCAATAATACCGAAGGCTAACACCAACAGATTTTTGACCAAGAAATGGTCTCCACCAGAAATCCAAGAATGTGATCTATAGCAAGAAAACATATGTGGGGTGAAGTGTATGAGCCTCTGGTCGATGATCAATGGCCACACAACCCCCATTTTTGTCGAAATTAGCCATGAACGACCATTTTCAATGACACTGAAGGCTAACACCTATGGATTTTTGACCAAGAAATGGTCTCCACAAAAAATCCAAGAATGTGATCTATGGCAAGGAAACATATGTGGGGTGAGGTGTATGAGCCTCTGGTCGATGATCATTGGCCACACAACCCCCATTTTTATCAAAAATAGCCATGAACGACCTTTTACAATAATATCGAAGGCTAACACCTACGAATTTTTGACCAAGAAATGGTCTCCACCAGAAATCCAAAAATTTGATCTATGGCAAGGAAACATATGTGGGGTGAGGTGTACGAGCCTCTGGTCGATGATCAATGGCCACAGAACCCCCATTTTTGTCGAAAATAGCCATGAACGACCATTTTCAATAATACCGAAGGCTAACACCTACGGATTTTTAACCAAGAAATCGTCTCCACCAGAAATCCAAGAATATGATATATGGCAAGGAATTATATGTCGGGTGAGGTGTACGAGCCTCTGGTCGATGATCAATGGCCACACAACCCTATTTTTGTCGAAAATAGCCATGAACGACCATTTTCAATAATACCGAAGGCTAACACGTACGGATTTTTGACCAAGAAATGGTCTCCACGAGAAATCCAAGATTTTGATCTATGGCAATAAAACATATGTGGGGTGAGGTGTACGAGCCTCTGGTCGATGATCAATGGCCACACAACCCCCATTTTTGTCGAAAATAGCCATGAACGACCATTTTCAATAATACCGAAGGCTAACACCTACAGATTTTTGACCAAGAAATGGTCTCCACCAGAAATCCAAGAATCTGATCTATGGCAAGGAAACATATGTGGGGTGAGGTGTATGAGCCTCTAGTCGATTATCAATGGCCACACAACCCCCATTATTGTCGAAAATAGCCATGAACGACTATTTTCAATGACACTTAAGGCTAACACCTATGGATTTTTGACCAAGAACTGGTCTCCACCATAGATCCAAGAATGTGATCTATGGCAAGAAAACATATGTGTAGTGAGGTGTATGAGCCTCTGGTTGAAGATAAATGGCCACAAAACCCCCATTTTTGTCGAAAATAGCCATGAATAACCATTTTCAATAATACCGAAGCCTAACACATTCGGATTTTTGCCCAAGAAATGGTCTCCACCAGAAATCCAAGAATGTGATCTACGACAAGGAAACATATGTGGGTGAGGTGTATGAGCCTCTGGTCGATGATCAATGGCCACAGAACCTCTATTTTGTCGAAAATAGCCATGAACGACCATTTTCAATAATACCGAAGGCTAACACGTACGTATTTTTGACCAAGAAATGGTCTCCACCAGAAATCCAAGAATGTGATCTACAGCAAGGAAACATATGTGGGTGAGGTGTACGAGCCTCTGGTCGATGATCAATGGCCACACAACCCCCATTTTGTCGAAAATAGCCATGAACGACCATGACCATTTTCAATAATACCGAAGGCTAACACGTACGAATTTTTGACCAAGAAATGGTCTCCACTAGAAATCAAAGAATGTGATCTATGGCAAGGAAACATATGTGGGGTGAGGTGTACGAGCCTCTGGTTGATGATAAATGGCCACACAACCCCCATTTTTGATGAAAATAGCCATGAACGACCATTTTCAATAATACCGAAGGCTAACACCTACGGATTTTTGACCAACAAATGGTCTCCACCAGAAATCCAAAAATGTGGTCTATGGCAAGGAAACATATGTGGGGTGAGGTGTATGAGCCTTTGGTCGATGATCAATGGCCACACAACCCCCATTTTTGTCGAAAATAGCTATGAACGACCATTTTCAATAATACCAAAGGCTTACACCTACGGATTTTTGACCAAGAAATGGTCACCACCAGAAATCCAAGAATGTGATCTATGGCAAGGAAACATATGTGGGGTGAGGTGTACGAGCCTCTGGTCGATAATCAATGGCCACACAACCCCCATTTTTTTCGAAAATAGCCATAAATGACCATTTTCAATGTTACCGAAGGCTAACACGTACGGATTTTTAACCAAGAAATGGTCTCCACCAGAAATCCAAGAATGTGATCTATGGCAAGTAAACATATGTGGGGTGAGGTGTACGAGCCTCTGGTCGATGATAAATGGCCACACATCCCCCTTTTTAGTCGAAAATAGCCATGAATGACCATTTTCAATAATACCGAAGGCTAACACCAACAGATTTTTGACCAAGAAATGGTCTCCACCATAAATCCAAGAATGTGATCTATAGCAAGAAAACATATGTGGGGTTAAGTGTATGAGCCTCTGGTCGATGATCAATGGCCACACAACCCCCATTTTTGTCGAAAATAGCCATGAACGAGCATTTTCAATGACATTGAAGGCTAACACCTATGGATTTTTGACCAAGAAATGGTCTCCACCAGAAATCCAAGAATGTGGTATATGGCAAGGAAACATATGTGGGGTGAGGTGTATGAGCCTTTGGTCGATGATCAATTGCCACACAACCCCCATTTTGTCGAAAATAGCCATGAACGACCATTTTCAATAATACCGAAGGCTAACACCTACGGATTTTTGACCAAGAAATGGTCTCCACCAGAAATCCACGAATGTGATCTATGGCAAGGAAACTTATGTGGGGTGAGGTGTACGAGCCTCTGGTTGATGATCAATGGCGACACAACCCCCATTTTTGTCGAAAATAGCCATGAATGACCATTTTCAATGACACTGAAGGCTAACACCTACGAATTTTTGACCAACAAATGGTCTGCATGAGAAATCCAAGATTGTGATTTATGGCAAGAAAACATATGTGGGGTGAAGTGTACGAGCCTCTGGTCGATGATCAATGGCCACACAACCCCCATTTTTGTCAAAAATAGCCATGAACGACCATTTTCAATGACACTGAAGGCTAACACCTATGGATTTTTGACCAAGAAATGGTCTCCACCATAAATCCAAGAATGTGATCTATGGCAAGGAAACATATGTGTAGTGAGGTGTATGAGCCTCTGGTCGAAGATCAATCGCCACACAACCCCCATTTGTGTCGAAAATAGCCATGAATGACCATTTTCAATAATACCGAAGGCTAACATGTACGGATTTTTGACCAAGAAATGGTCTCCACCAGAAATTCAAGAATGTTATCTATGGCAAGGAAACATATGTGGGTGAGGTGTATGAGCCTCTAGTCGATGATCAATGGCCACACAACCCCCATTTTTTTCGAAAATAGCCATGAACGACCATTTACAATAATACCGAAGGCTAACACCTACGGATTTTTGACCAAGAAATGGTCTCCACCAGATATCCAAGAATGTGATCTATGGCAAGGAAACATATGTGGGGTGAGGTGTACGAGCCTCTGATCGATGATCAATGGCCACACAACCCCCATTTTTTATCAAAAAAAGCCATGAACGACCGTTTTCAATAATACCGAAGGCTAACACCTACGGATTTTTGACCAAGAAATGGTCTCCACCAGAAATCCAAAAATGTGATCTATGTCAAAGAAACATATGTGGGGTGAGGTGTATGAGCCTCTGGTCGATGATCAATGGCCACAGAACCTCTATTTTGTCAAAAATAGCCATGAACGACCATTTTCAATAATACCGAAGGCTAACACGTACGGATTTTTGACCAAGAAATGGTCTCCACCAGAAATCCAAGATTGTGATTTATGGCAAGAAAACATATGTGGGGTGAAGTGTACGAGCCTCTGGTCGATGATCAATGGCCACACAACCCCCATTTGTGTCGAAAATAGCCATGAATGACCATTTTCAATAATACCGAAGGCTAACATGTACGGATTTTTGACCAAGAAATCGTCTCCACCAGAAATCCAAGAACATGATCTATGGCAAGGAAACATATTTGTGGTGAGGTGTACGAGCCTCTGGTCGATGATCAATGGCCACACAACCCCCATTTTTGTCGAAAACAGCCATGAACGACCATTTTCAATAATATCGAAGGCTAACACGTACGGATTTTTGACCAAGAAATGGTCTCCACGAGAAATCCAAGATTGTGATCTATGGTAATTAAACATATGTGGGGTGAGGTGTACGAGCCTCTGGTCGATGATAAATGGCCACACAACCCCCATTTTTTTATCAAAAAAAGCCATGAACGACCGTTTTCAATAATACCGAAGGCTAACACCTACGGATTTTTGACCAAGAAATGGTCTCCACCAGAAATCCAAGAATGTGATCTATGGCAAGGAAACATATGTGGGGTGAGGTGTACGAGCCCCTAGTCGATTATCAATGGCCACACAACCCCCATTTTTGTCGAAAATTGCCATGAACGACTATTTTCAATGACACTGAAGGCTAACACCTATGGATTTTTGACCAAGAACTGGGCTCCACCATAGATCCAAGAATGTGATCTATGGCAAGAAAACATATGTGTAGTGAGGTGTATGAGCCTCTGGTTGAAGATAAATGGCCACACAACCCCCATTTTTGTCGAAAATAGCCATGAATGACCATTTTCAATAATACCGAAGGCTAACACATTCGGATTTTTGCCCAAGAAATGGTCTCCACCAGAAATCCAAAAATGTGATCTATGTCAAGGAAACATATGTGGGGTGAGGTGTATGAGCCTCTGGTCGATGATCAATGGCCACAGATCCTCTATTTTGTCAAAAATAGCCATGAACGACCATTTTCAATAATACCGAAGGCTAACACGTACGGATTTTTGACCAAGAAATGGTCTCCACCAGAAATCTAAGAATGTGATCTATAGTAAGAAAACATATGTGGGGTGAAGTGTACGAGCATCTGGTCGATGATCAATGGCGACACAACCCCATTTTTGTCGAAAATAGCCATGAACGACCATTTTCAATGACACTGAAGGCTAACACCTATGGATTTTTGACCAAGAAATGGTCTCCACCAGAAATCCAAGAATGTGGTCTATGGCAGGGAAACATATGTGGGGTGAGGTGTATGAGCCTTTGGTCGATGATCAATTGCCACACAACCCCCATTTTTGTCGAAAATAGCCATGAACCACCATTTTCAATAATACCGAAGGCTAACACCTACGGATTTTTGAATAAGAAATGGTCTCCACCAATGTTGGGGACTTGTTCTCAAATGCTATGAGTTAAGAACAAGGCAACATAGAAAATGTTAATCGTTAAAGTCCTTCGTCCTTCGAAACATTATTTCCCTTAGGGTATAATGGTTTTCGGACGAAGGTTATGAAGGATATACCTTCATAAATTCATTATATAATGACGAAGGATGAAATGTAAGGAATATAAATGACAACATGAACAATTATGTATTATTATTAAGCATAAACAGAAATATCGTTGAATTACAAGTGTACCTTCAACTGGAAGGAGATGATAGTACAAGCGTGACGCAAAAAGCGAATGCCAAGTCAGCGTGTCCAGTACGGGGGTACTGTTCACCTATTTATAGGCGCGGGACACAACCCATACAAAATTACATTCATGCCCTTTACACTTGATAATAATTCTATAGTAATCTGTCGAGGTCTAAATAGCCTTTTCATCTTTAAGTCGGTTTCACCTTCTGCTGTCACGCCGAAGCTTTCCTGCTTACACCTTCGGCGCTGCACCAACCTTCGTATTATTCTGGTCTACTGTGATGCCGACTTGAGTCCGAAGATACCTGTTCACACATTATACTCCAGAAATACTATTAAATCCTGTTTTTGAGGACCTTCAGATGCCGAAGGTCCCCAACAGTAGCCCCTCGCAATAATAATTTGTTTAAAATAATAAATTTAGATTGCGACATGGACGAAGGCTTTACGCCGAAGGTCCGAAAAAACACCTTCCCTTTGCTAGAATAGCAACATTCACTGACAAGCGGGGTCTTTCAATTTTCAACGCACTTGGCGTATAAATAGGGCGATACCGCAAACTCATTTGACACGCTCTCTGGCCAACTGCTCCCGCTCACTCAATTTTTAGCTCTTGTGCACTACGATTTGCTAAGCTTTTAGTTTTGAAGCTTCGGCTTTGAAAATAGTTTTTTAGTGTCTCCGAAGATGTCTGAAGATAAGAAGACTGCTGCTGAGATGAAGCTGAGCCTCGACGAAGAGAAAAACTTGGGGTTTCTCATAGCGATGTCAAAGACCAACACAGAAAAAATTACCAAGGAGATTCTGGAAGGTTTGTCTGAAGATACTGGTGACAGTGACAGCTATGATGTGGACAGTGGTGGTGAAGACTCCGAAGATCGTCCCTGGCGACCAAGCCATTCAGTTTATGGTAAATCAACTATCAAAGAGAATCATCTTGTCAACATGAGAGGAAGGTATTTTCGGGATTTGTCCATTGCGAGGGCCGACGAAGGGGAAAAAACTTGCCCACACCCTGAAGAGAATGAAGTCGTAGTATACCGAAGTTTTTTGAAAGCTGGACTGCGATTTCCTTTGAGCAGCTTCGTTGTAGAGGTGCTGAAAATATTCGAAGTCTATCTCCATCAACTTACCCCCGAGGCAATTATAAGGCTGAATATCTTCGTGTGGGCCGTGAGAAGCCAAGGTCTGAAGCCTGACGCAAAAAGCTTCTGCAATATACATGAATTATCATATGAAACAAAACCTTGGGGTAAGGAACAGTATCACAATAATTTTGGCTGCTACAGTTTCGTTTCCCGGTCCGGGTCAAGCTGCCCCGTGCCAACCTTTCGGAAGAGATGGCCCGGAGACTGGATGACAGAATAGTTTTATGTGAAGAATGATCTGACAGTACGAGAAGATATCAAAGGTATAATCATGCGCCCTATTTGGCAAAGCTTCGGCCTTCGGAGGCCGAAGGTTGAAATGAATGAAGCTGCCGAAGAATGCCAGAGGGCCTTCGGCGTTATCTGTTCTTTTATTGGAACGAGAGACTTAGTACAAGAGCATATTGCCTTCAGGGTATGGCCGCTCGCGGAGAAATGGGAAATGCCACAGGAAACCATAAAAGAGGCCGACGAAGGTGGACTTATCAGATTGAAGTACACTTTTAAATTTGGAGATAAATTCGTTGAGCCAGATGATGACTGGTTAAAAAGTATTGAAAATTTAAGTGATGAACTGCTTGGGGCTTATTCGAAGGCCGAAGACACTGCAATGTCAGCAGCCTTCGGAGGCCGAAAAAAGAAGAGGCTAAATCGGGTATTTGATGCAATCGGGTTTGTCTACCCTGACTATTGCTATCCCATTCGAAGGCAAAAGAGAAAAAACCCAACCTCTGCAAAAGAAGAAGTTGCAACTGCTCCTAGCGAGCCAGAACCGAAAAGAAAAAAGATAAAGGTCCTCACACATCGGCCGCGCTATATTGAACCAGCTTCGGTGCCTGAATTTACCGGAGAAACCTCTTCGGCCACCGAAGCTGAAAAACCAACCGAGCCAACCCTGCTGCCAGAAGTCCCAGAAACGGCCGAAGTGCCGACAAAAATAGAATTGGAACAATCAAAGATTTTGTTATCAGAAACGAAAGAGAAGGCCGAAGCGCCGTCCACAGTGAAAGAAGCAACTGAGGGATCAAAAACATCAGAAGTTTTGAGTCCTGCAACAAATGTTGAAGCAGTAAAAAACCAAAAGGTGCCAGAAGTGACCCCGAAAAGGAAGAGAATGGTCAACGTGCTAGATGTTCTGGAGACAATTAAATCTTCAAACACACCTCCGAAGGAGACTGCTGTCATCCCCGAAGAAAAAACTGAAATCTCTGATACTAAAGCTCCAGAACAAGAAACTGAAGCCGAAGCTGGGTCCTCAGAACCCACGAAAATAAAATCCCTGGAATTCGAGGAAGAAAAAATTGCAGAGCCAACTTTTGTTGAAGAAATCAGTGCTGCTGCCCCCGAAGCATCTCCCAAAGTCCTTGATTATATTATTCGCCATGCCTCGGGGAAACAATTATCAGAAAAAGAAAAACAAGAGGCCCAACTTTACGCCCAAAAACTGAAGTATCCGAAGGGGGCATTAATATTCAATGGCAGTGGAGAAGAAGACTTTTTGTATTGTCTCCCTGACAGCAAAGAGATTTCTGTCTGTCGGGAGATGAGCAAGAGCTTCGGATTCCCAACACTGGAAGACGGGCTCTCAGTGTTATCGAAAAATGATTTGGCCGACAGCCTGGCGTATAATAGCTTGAAGGTGCAACAAATGGAATCTTTGCATTTTTTGTTGAGACCAAAATTTTTCGTTTGTTTAAACCTATTGACACACATATTTCTCTTTGCAGGGCCTGATACTTAGCAATGCCCTCAGGGCACAGAAAAATGCTGAAGACGAAGGGTGTACCATAGCCCTGAGCAACCTTCGTTCCGAAGTAATTGAACTGAGGAACGAAGGTCTCGAGAAAGATAAAATATTATACTCATTGATAAGTAAAATAAAGGAAGACGAAGCTGTTTTTAAAGGTCAAGCTGAAGCTCATAAACGCGAACTTGAAGATCTTCGGAAACAACTGGCCAGAGCCAAGGAAGAACGTATACTTGAAGAAACAAAGCGAGAACTCAGCGACCAATGGGCAGATCACCTAGAAGGAACTGTTGAAGAGCTTCGGTCGTCCAAAAAGAGATGCTATAACAAATCTATAGAATGTGTTAAGAAGCTAAAGGCTAGCTTCGCCAAGGTCGGCGCATTCTCAAGTGAGGAAAACTTTACGAGAGGCAATCCCGAAGGCCCCATCGAATGGATCGACCACGAAGCTGAAGCCTTCGAAGAAATTTTAAATAGCCGTGGAGATATATGTGCCTTCTCGGGTGCCAGAGGAATTGCCTCTATTCTAGAGAAAAAAGGCTGCGAACATGTAAAGATTCTAGTGCAATCCGAAGGTGCTTTTTTCCTTCGAAGATGCAAGGGATCCATCGGCCGAGGCTAGCATGGTTGGTGGAAAATTTTTCACCGATATCTGGGATAATGGTGGCCGAGAAATGGCCCGAGAGATTATTCAAAGAAGCGAAAAGGGCATTCACGATGCTAGAGAAGTAGCTGAGGCTGCTGAGAAGAGCGCAGAACCCGAAGGTCAATTAGGTATTATCTAATAGTTTTTATTGTGCTGTAATTTTAGGTTTTATGATTCGTTTGCAATTTGTCATAGCAATGTGGCCATATCCTGTTCTACTTCAGATTCTGCTAAAGCCCCTTCGGACACTCAGCCGAAAGGAGACGACTGAAAGGGAAACGTGCCCTTGGGCCATTTCCAAGTATTTTGGTGATTGAGTGCAAACACAAGTGCTTAAATGTGAATCTATGCCCATGGATGAACAAAGTGAAAATCACAAGTAAAGGTATGTTTCTAAGCCTTAGTACATTGGTTCTGTGTACTAATATACTTGTCAAAGTGTTAGAAACAGAAAGAAGAAGAAAAGAAGAAAGGTGCAAAGACTTGGCTGTGTACAGCCAAGACTCAGCTCGGTCTGGCACACCGGACTGTCCGGTGGTGCACCGGACAGTGTCCGGTGCGCCAGGCTGACTCGGCGCGAAGTGGCCGCTCTCGGGAATTCGCCGACGGCGTACGGCTAAAATTCACCGGACTGTCCGGTGTGCACCGGACTGTCCGGTGAGCCAACGGTCGGCCGAGCCAACGGTCGGCCGCGGAATCTGCGCGCGACACGTGGCCTGGCCAACGGTCGGAAGGGGGCACCGGACTGTCCGGTGTGCACCGGACATGTCCGGTGCGCCAACGGCTCCCAGATCTGCAACAGTTGGCAACGGTCGGCTGCTCCGTTTAAGGAAAGAAATCAGGCACCGGACAGTGTCCGGTGTGCACCGGACTGTCCGGTGCGCCCGACGACAGAAGGCAAGGATGGCCTTCCAGATTTGTTCTCAACGGCTCCTAGCTGCCTTGGGGCTATAAAAGGGACCCCTAGGCGCATGGAGGAGGACACCAAGCATTCCTACAACATTCCTAAGCACCAAGACATCGATTTCGCGCATTCGTTTCATTGTGATAGCATATAGAGCTCTTGTGGAGCTGTGAACTCTTTGAGTTGTGTTGCAAGCTTTTGTTGCTACTTGTATGCGTGTTGTTGCTCTGATCTTTTGAAGTCTTGTGTGCGTTGCTCATCCCCCCCTTGCTCTGTGTTTCTTTGTGAACTTCAATTGTAAGGGCGAGAGGCTCCAAGTTGTGGAGATTCCTCGCAAACGGGATTGAGAAAAGAAAAGAAAGAACACCGTGGTATTCAAGTTGATCATTGGATCACTTGAGAGGAGTTGAGTGCAACTCTCGTCCGTTGGGACGCCACAACGTGGAGTAGGCAAGTTTTGTACTTGGCCGAACCACGGGATAACCACCGTGTCATATCTGTGATTGAATTCTTGTGGTTATTGTGTTTTGACTCCTCTCTAGCCACTTGGCATTAACTGTGCTAACGCTTAATCAAAGTTTTGTGGCTATAAGTTTATCTTTTACAGGATCACCTATTCACCCCCCCTCTAGGTGCTCTCAATTGGTATCAGAGCCGTTCTCTTCAAGAAAGGGACTAACCGCCCGAAGAGATGGATCCTAAAGGGAAGGGAATCGTGATCAACGATAAGGAGAAGGAGTCCTTCGTCAACGAGCCCAAAGATGACAAGCCTACCGACTCCGGCTCGGGCCATAGACGGAAGGAAGGGAAGAAGAAGAAGACGAGGCGCATCAAGGAGATCGTCTACTACGACGACAGCGACGAATCTTCCTCTTCCCAAAAGGACAACGACGACAACGACTATGACAAACAAAAGACGGTTAACTCAAATTTTTCTTTTGATTATTCGCGCATTCCGCATAGCTCAAATGCTCATTTGCTTCCCATTCCACTTGGCAAGCCTCCTCACTTTGATGGAGAGGACTACGGATTTTGGAGTCACAAAATGCGTACTCACCTATTTTCTCTCCATCCAAGCATTTGGGAGATTGTGGAAAGTGGAATGAAATTTGATAGCTCGGATAGCCCTTCGCTTATTAATGAACAGATCCATAAAAATGCACAAGCTACTACTGTGTTGCTAGCCTCTCTGTGCAGGGACGAGTATCACAAGGTGAGCGGCTTGGACAATGCCAAGCAGATTTGGGACACCCTCAAGATCTCTCATGAGGGGAATGATGTCACCTTACTCACCAAGATGGAGTTGGTGGAGGGCGAGCTCGGACGATTCGCGATGATAAGGGGCGAGGAGCCGACACAAACATACAACCGGCTCAAGATCCTTATCAACAAAATAAGAAGCTACGGAAGCACGCGATGGACGGATCACGACGTCGTCCGCCTAATGCTAAGGTCATTTACCGTTCTTGATCCTCACTTGGTGAACAATATTCGTGAAAATCCTAGGTACATCAAGATGTCGCCCGAAGAAATTCTTGGAAAATTTGTAAGCGGGCGAATGATGATCAAGGAGGCGAGGTACGTGGACGACGCGTTAAATGGCCCAATCCATGAGCCTCAACCCATTGCTCTCAAGGCAACAAGGAGCAAGGAGGCGCTACCCAGCAAGGTGGCGCAAATTGAGGCGGCCGGTCTTAATGATGAAGAAATGGCCCTCATCATCAAAAGATTCAAGACGGCACTAAAGGGTCGCAAGGGACAGCCAAGCAAGACTAAGACCAAGGGAAAGCGATCATGCTTCAAATGCGGTAAGCTTGGTCATTTTATTGCTCACTGTCCCGACAATGATAGTGACCAGGAACACGGGAGCAAGAGGGAAAAGAAGAAGCATTACAAGAAGGCCAAGGGCGAGGCACATATCGGAAAGGAGTGGGATTCGGATTGCTCCTCCTCCAACTCCGACAATGAAGGACTCGCCGCCACTGCCTTCAACAAGTCATCCCTCTTCCCCAACGAGCGTCACACATGGCTTATGGCAAGGGAGAAGAAGGTATGTAATCAAAACAATGTCACTTATGATTCTTCCAGTGATGATGAGTCTAGTGATGATGAAATAGATTACTCTAGTTTGTTCAAGGGATTGGATAGAACTAAAGTAGATAAAATTAATGAATTGATTGATGCCTTGAATGAAAAAGATAGACTCTTAGAAAAACAAGAGGACCTTTTGTATGAAGAGCATGACAAATTTGTAGAGGCACAAAAATCTTATGCTTTAGAAGTTAAAAGAAATGAAGTGCTTTCTAGTGAACTATCCTCTTGTCATGAAAACATTGCTACTTTAAAGAGTGTTAATGATGACTTAAATGCTAAACTAGAAGTAGCTAGTAAATCTAATTCTTGTGTAGAACATGTTGAGATTTGCACTAGGTGTAAAGATTTCGATATTGATGCTTGTAGTGATCATTTAGTTTCAATCTCCAAATTAACTGAGGAATTGGCTAGTCTTAATGCCCAACTTAAGACTAGCAAGAATGAATTTGATAAACTAAAATTTGCAAGGGATGCCTACACAATCGGTAGACACCCCTCAATTAAGGATGGACTTGGCTTCAAGAGGGAAGCCAAGAACTTAACAAGCCATAAGGCTCCCATTCCCGCTAAGGAGAAAGGGAAGGCCCCTATGGCTACTAGTGCTAAAAGGAACCATGCCTTTTTGTATCATGATAGGAGACAAACTAGAAATGCTTATAGGAGTTATAATGCGTACGATGGTTTTTCTCATGCTATGTTTGCTTCTAGTTCTTCATATGTGCATGATAGAAATGTTGGTAGAAGGGATGTTGTTCATAATATGCCTAGGAGAAATGTTGTTAATATTCCTAGGAAAGTTAATGAGCCTTCCACAATATATCATGCTTTGAATGCTTCCTTTGCAATTTGTAGAAAGGATAGAAAGGTAATTGCTAGGAAGTTAGGGGCAAAATGCAAGGGTGATAAAACTTGCATTTGGATCCCTAAGGAAATTGTGACTAACCTTATAGGACCCAACAAGAGTTGGGTACCTAAGTCCTAAGCCTAAATTTACCTTGCAGGTTTATGCATCCGGGGGTTCAAGCTGGATTATTGATAGCGGATGCACAAACCATATGACGGGGGAGAAGAAGATGTTCACCTCCTATGTCAAGAATAAGGATTCCCAAGATTCAATTATATTCGGTGATGGGAATCAAGGCAAGGTAAAAGGGTTAGGCAAAATTGCAATTTCTAATGAGCACTCTATCTCTAATGTGTTTTTAGTAGAGTCTCTTGGATATAATTTGCTATCTGTTAGTCAATTATGCAACATGGGGTATAACTGTCTATTTACAAATGTAGATGTGTCTGTTTTTAGAAGAAGTGATGGTTCACTAGCATTTAAAGGTGTATTAGACGGCAAACTTTATTTAGTTGATTTTGCAAAAGAAGAGGCCGGTCTAGATGCATGCTTAATAGCTAAGACTAGCATGGGCTGGCTGTGGCATCGCCGCTTAGCACATGTAGGGATGAAGAACCTTCACAAGCTTCTAAAGGGAGAACACGTGATAGGTTTGACTAACGTGAAATTCGAAAAAGATAGACCTTGTGCAGCTTGTCAAGCAGGTAAACAAGTGGGAGGAGCACATCACAGCAAGAATGTGATGACCACTTCAAGACCCCTGGAGCTACTGCATATGGACCTCTTCGGACCCGTCGCCTATCTGAGCATAGGAGGGAGTAAGTATGGTCTAGTTATTGTTGATGACTTTTCCCGCTTCACTTGGGTGTTCTTTTTGCAGGATAAGTCTGAAACCCAAGGGACCCTCAAGCGCTTCCTCAGAAGAGCTCAAAATGAGGTTGAGCTCAAGGTGAAGAAGATAAGGAGCGACAACGGGTCCGAGTTCAAGAACCTTCAAGTAGAGGAGTTCCTTGAAGAGGAAGGGATCAAGCACGAGTTCTCCGCTCCCTACACACCACAGCAAAATGGTGTGGTAGAGAGGAAGAACAGGACGCTCATCGATATGGCGAGGACGATGCTAGGAGAGTTCAAGACCCCCGAGTGCTTTTGGACGGAAGCCGTGAACACGGCTTGCCACGCCATCAACAGGGTCTGCCTTCATCGCCTCCTCAAGAAGACGTCGTATGAGCTACTAACCGGTAACAAACCCAATGTATCCTACTTTCGTGTATTTGGGAGCAAGTGCTACATTCTAGTGAAGAAGGGTAGAAATTCTAAGTTTGCTCCCAAAGCTGTAGAAGGATTTTTGTTAGGTTATGACTCAAATACAAAGGCGTATAGAGTCTTCAACAAATCATCGGGGTTGGTTGAAGTCTCTAGCAACGTTGTATTTGATGAGACTAATGGCTCTCCAAGAGAGCAAGTTTTTGAGTGTGATGATGTAGATGAAGAAGATGTTCCAACGGCCGCTATACGAACCATGGCGATTGGAGAAGTTCGGTCACAGGAACAAGATGAACGAGATCAACCTTCTTCCTCAACTATGGTGCAACCCCCAACTCAAGATGATGAACAGGTTCATCAACAGGAGGCGTGTGATCAAGGGGGAGCACAAGATGATCATGTGATGGAGGAAGAGGCGGAACCGACACCTCCAACCCAAGTTCGAGCGATGATTCAAAGGGATCATCCCGTCGACCAAATTTTGGGTGACATTAGCAAGGGAGTAACTACTCGATCTCGACTAGTTAATTTTTGTGAGCATTACTCTTTTGTCTCCTCTATTGAGCCTTTTCAGGGTAGAGGAGGCCTTGCTAGATCCGGACTAGGTGTTGGCCATGCAAGAGGAGCTCAACAACTTCAAGAGGAATGAAGTTTGGACGCTGGTGCCTCGTCCTAAGCAAAATGTTGTGGGAACCAAGTGGGTGTTCCGCAACAAACAAGACGAGCACGGAGTGGTGACAAGGAACAAGGCTCGACTTGTGGCAAAAGGTTATGCCCAAGTCGCAGGTTTGGACTTTGAGGAGACGTTTGCTCCTGTGGCTAGGCTAGAGTCCATTCGTATCTTGCTAGCATATGCCGCTCACCATTCTTTCAGGTTGTTCCAAATGGATGTGAAGAGCGCTTTCCTCAACGGGCCAATAAAGGAGGAGGTGTACGTAGAGCAACCCCCTGGCTTCGAGGATGAACGGTACCCCGACCACGTGTGTAAGCTCTCTAAGGCGCTCTATGGACTTAAGCAAGCCCCAAGAGCATGTTATGAATGCCTTAGAGATTTCTTAATTACTAATGCTTTCAAGGTTGGGAAAGCCGATCCAACTCTTTTCACTAAGACATGTGATGGTGATTTGTTTGTGTGCCAAATTTATGTCGATGACATAATATTTGGTTCTACTAATAAAAAGTCTTGTGAAGAGTTTAGCAGGGTGATGACGCAGAAATTCGAGATGTCGATGATGGGCGAGTTGAACTACTTCCTTGGGTTCCAAGTGAAGCAACTCAAGGATGGTACCTTCATCTCTCAAACGAAGTACACGCAAGATCTGCTGAAGCGGTTTGGGATGAAGGACGCCAAGCCCGCAAAGACTCCGATGGGAACCGACGGACACACCGACCTCAACAAAGGAGGTAAGTCTGTTGATCAAAAAGCATACCGGTCAATGATAGGATCATTACTTTACTTATGTGCTAGTAGACCGGATATTATGCTTAGCGTATGCATGTGTCTAGATTTCAATCCGATCCTAAGGAATGTCACTTAGTGGCAGTGAAGCGAATTCTTAGATATTTAGTTGCTACGCCTTGCTTCGGGCTCTGGTATCCAAAAGGGTCTACCTTTGACTTGATTGGATATTCAGATTCCGATTATGCTGGATGTAAGGTCGATAGGAAGAGTACATCAGGGACGTGCCAATTCTTAGGAAGGTCCCTGGTGTCATGGAACTCTAAGAAACAAACCTCCGTTGCCCTATCCACCGCTGAGGCCGAGTATGTTGCCGCAGGGAAGTGTTGCGCGCAACTACTTTGGATGAGGCAAACCCTCCGGGACTTTGGCTACAATCTGAGCAAAGTCCCACTCCTATGTGATAATGAGAGTGCTATCCGCATGGCGGAAAATCCTGTTGAACACAGCCGCACAAAGCACATAGACATCCGGCATCACTTTTTGAGAGACCACCAGCAAAAGGGAGATATCGAAGTGTTTCATGTTAGCACCGAGAACCAGCTAGCCGATATCTTTACCAAGCCTCTAGATGAGAAGACCTTTTGCAGGCTGCGTAGTGAGCTAAATGTCTTAGATTCGCGGAACTTGGATTGAATTATAGCATACATGTGTTTATGCCCTTGATCATGTTCATTCTGCATTTTGTTGCTTATTATGGTGCTCAAGTTGTACAAACACTCCCTGGACCTCACAAGTCTGTTGCAAAGTGATGCACATGTTTAGGGGGAGATGTGTTACAACTTGACCCTTTGAGACTAACCATATGTTTGAGTTTGCTTTAGTCTCAAAGGAGGTTTAAAAGGGAAAAGGTGGACTTGGACCATGAAAGACTTCCACTGCACTCCGATGAGAGGGTAACTTATTCCAAGTTCATCTCATGTACTCTTATTGCCTTTGTATTCTTATTGGAGATTTTGGTGAGGCAATGGGGTTCTTGGGCCAAAATTTATCCCGTTTTGGTGTTTGATGCCAAAGGGGGAGAAAATAAAGGCCAAAGCAATAAATGGATCAGCTACCACTTGAGAGATTTGAAAATAGTAGAGTAGAGCTTTTGGTTTGTCAAAACTTTTATTGTCTCTTTTGTCAAAAGTTGGCCTCTTGTGGGGAGAAGTAATGATTATGGGAAAAAGGGGGAGTTTTTGAAATCTTTGATCAATCTCTTTTGGAATGACTCTCGTTATGCTTCAACATGTGTGTTTGACTTAGAGTTAGAGATTTGAGTTTGATTTACAAAAACAAACCAAGTGGTGGCAAAGGATGATCCATATATGCCAAAATTGAATAAAACTCGAATTTATTTTATTTGAAGTGATTTTGCACTTGTTCTAGTTGCTTTATGTTGTGTTGGCATAAATCACCAAAAAGGGGGAGATTGAAAGGGAAACGTGCCCTTGGGCCATTTCCAAGTATTTTGGTGATTGAGTGCAAACACAAGTGCTTAAATGTGAATCTATGCCCATGGATGAACAAAGTGAAAATCACAAGTAAAGGTATGTTTCTAAACCTTAGTACATTGGTTCTGTGTACTAATATACTTGTCAAAGTGTTAGAAACAGAAAGAAGAAGAAAAGAAGAAAGGTGCAAAGACTTGGCTGTGTACAGCCAAGACTCAGCTCGGTCTGGCACACCGGACTGTCCGGTGGTGCACCGGACAGTGTCCGGTGCGCCAGGCTGACTCGGCGCGAAGTGGCCGCTCTCGGGAATTCGCCGACGGCGTACGGCTAAAATTCACCGGACTGTCCGGTGTGCACCGGACTGTCCGGTGAGCCAACGGTCGGCCGAGCCAACGGTCGGCCGCGGAATCTGCGCGCGACACGTGGCCTGGCCAACGGTCGGAAGGGGGCACCGGACTGTCCGGTGTGCACCGGACATGTCCGGTGCGCCAACGGCTCCCAGATCTGCAACAGTTGGCAACGGTCGGCTGTTCCTTTTAAGGAAAGAAATCGGGCACCGGACAGTGTCCGGTGTGCACCGGACTGTCCGGTGCGCCCGACGACAGAAGGCAAGGATGGCCTTCCAGATTTGTTCTCAACGGCTCCTAGCTGCCTTGGGGCTATAAAAGGGACCCCTAGGCGCATGGAGGAGGACACCAAGCATTCCTACAACATTCCTAAGCACCAAGACATCGATTTCGCGCATTCGTTTCATTGTGATAGCATATAGAGCCCTTGTGGAGCTGTGAACTCTTTGAGTTGTGTTGCGAGCTTTTGTTGCTACTTGTATGCGTGTTGTTGCTCTGATCTTTTGAAGTCTTGTGTGCGTTGCTCATCCCCCCCCCCTTGCTCTGTGTTTCTTTGTGAACTTCAATTGTAAGGGCGAGAGGCTCCAAGTTGTGGAGATTCCTCGCAAACGGGATTGAGAAAAGAAAAGAAAGAACACCGTGGTATTCAAGTTGATCATTGGATCACTTGAGAGGAGTTGAGTGCAACTCTCGTCCGTTGGGACGCCACAACGTGGAGTAGGCAAGTTTTGTACTTGGCCGAACCACGGGATAACCACCGTGTCATATCTGTGATTGAATTCTTGTGGTTATTGTGTTTTGACTCCTCTCTAGCCACTTGGCATTAACTGTGCTAACGCTTAATCAAAGTTTTGTGGCTATAAGTTTATCTTTTACAGGATCACCTATTCACCCCCCCTCTAGGTGCTCTCAACGACGAAATAAAAAAGATGGCTGAAGCTATTATGGACGAAGTCGTCAATCGACTTCTAAACGAGGCTGCAGAAGTCGTCTTGAGAGAGGATTAAATATTATTGTAAAAACTTCTGAAATGTAATATATATTGTAACATCTTGTAACCCTGAATGTAATATACCTGTTTTTCTTGCTTAATTCTTTACGATGCATGAAACTTTACACGTACCGCTTTTGAGTCTTTGACGAAAAAACACCTTCCCTTCTTTTCATGCTTCGTGAAGAAGAATTTTTCAACAATATCCAGCGTTCTGATGAATAATATCCAGGCTTCGTGAAAATATTTTCCGAAGCTACACCTCCGAAGATCGATAATGTATCTCCTTGTGACATTATGATTTTTCCCTTTTCTTCAAAACGTTCTTCTGTAGATTGATATTGTGTCCACCTCTTGTGTCATATGCAACATGATGTATGATGCTTATGCTATGCGAAATGATGCGATGATGTTATGTTATGTGATGCAATATGTATTCCGAAGATGCACACGCATCCCTGCGATAAAACACACAATTTTTTACAAGCCTCCCTTAGGAGCTTCTTCGCCTTTTACTTTAGCGGAATCAGCGTTTATTTTTCGCTGTAAGCCTCCCTTAGGAGCTTCTTCGCCTTTTACTTTCAGCGGTATTCGCGTTGACTTTTCGCGCTTCGCCTTTTACTTAGGCGGTATCAGCGTTGACTTTTCGCTGTATGCTCTGCATTCCCTTTGGAACGACTTTGGAGCAGAAAACTTACACTGCGCTCCCTCTGGAGCGGCTTTTTGTGACTTCGGCAAACTTACTCTGCGTTCCTTAGAACGACTTTTTGTTACTTCGAAGAATTTTCAATATTTCGAAGGTCCTCTTTGCTGTCACAAGTCTTTCAACAATTTAAGCCTGTGAAGAAAATATATTTTCCTTGTGGGAATCGACGAAACTATTTACATGAAACCTGAACAATGTCCTTTATTACAGAAAAATAAAGCTGAATGAAAAAGATTGCTATTAAGGTAGGATATTTGTCAATAGATGTGCTTTGACTCTGGCACAGTGCTGTTAACTGTGCGAGCTTCGGACTGCTCTCTGAAGTCCCTTTGGTGTGGAGCATATTGGCTCCCTTCTGGCTGCTGGCCTTGTTGCAGCGGTGGTGGAGGCAGAGGTTGTTGCCAGGAAGCCTGAGGTTGACTCGCCGAAGCAACAGAAACTGCAGGGTGATTGCCTACATACTCTGGGATGTAAGGCGAATGATACGAAGCAGTGTGCATGACCTGCTTCGGCTGAGCCTGCTGTGCTGCCGCTTCGGCTATTTCTTTTTGCTTCTGGATGGTAACATGGCACATCCTGGTGGTATGACCTTTGTTCTCACCACAGAATAAGCAAAAGATTCTTCTCGGTTGATCACCAAATCTTCCTCCGAAGCCCCTGGCGCCTCTGCCCCTTGGAGCTGGTGGTCGGAAGGAGCCTTGCTGTTGCCCCGAAGCCTGTGAGGAACATTGTGGCCTTTGCTGTTGGCTCCCTCTATCATCATTTTGTGTAGAGTTATGAATTGATCTAACATGCCTCGGGTAGAACCTCCCTCCGAAGCCCCTGGTCATTTCAGAAAACCTGAAGGCCTCCTCCCTTCTTTGGCGAAAATCATTATCGGCCCGAATGTACTCGTCCATCTTCTGGAGCAGCTTCTCCAAAGTTTGAGGGGGCTTCCTAGCGAAGTACTGAGCTGACGGTCCTGGCCGAAGCCCCTTGATCATGGCCTCAATGACAATTTCATTGGGCACCGTTGGTGCCTGTGCCCTCAGACGCAAGAACCTTCGGACATACGCCTGTAGGTATTCTTCGTGATCCTGGGTGCACTGGAACAGAGCCTGAGCAGTGACCAGCTTCGTCTGAAACCCTTGGAAGCTAGTTAACAACAAGTCCTTCAGCTTCTGCCAAGAGGTGATCGTTCCTGGTCGAAGGGAGGAATACCAGGTTTGAGCAACACTCCTGACAGCCATAACGAAAGATTTGGCCATGACTGAAGCATTGCCACCATACGAAGATACTGTTGCTTCGTAGCTCATCAAAAACTGCTTCGGGTCCGAGTGGCCATCGAATACGGGAAGCTGAGGCGGCTTGTAGGACGGAGGCCAAGGTGTAGCCTGCAGCTCAGCGGACAGAGGAGAAGCATCATCAAAAATAAAATTCCCATGATGGAAATTGTCATACCAGTCATCTTCGTTGGGAAAACCCTCCTGATGAAGGTCTTGATGCTGAGGCCTTCGGTGTTGCTCATCCTGAGCAAGATGACGAACTTCTTCAGAGGCTTCGTCTATCTGCCTCTGCAGTTCAGCTAGCCTGGCCATCTTTTCTTTCTTCCTCTGTACTTGTTGATGAAGCATCTACATATCTCTGATTTCTTGATCTATCTCGTCCTCTGGTGGTGTCGGACTGACAGCCTTCCTTTTCTGGCTTCAGGCCTCCCGCAGGGAGACTGTCTCCTGATTATGGTCCAGTGGTTGCAGAGCTGCAGCCCCAGTCGCTGAAGCTTTCTTCGGCGCCATAACGAAGATTTATGATCGCCGAAGGTGTTCAAAAAACTTCAAAGAGTGGAAGTGAGTTCACCGGAGGTGGGCGCCAATGTTGGGGACTTGTTCTCAAATGCTATGAGTTAAGAACAAGGCAACATAGAAAATGTTAATCGTTAAAGTCCTTCGTCCTTCGAAACATTATTTCCCTTAGGGTATAATGGTTTTCGGACGAAGGTTATGAAGGATATACCTTCATAAATTCATTATATAATGACGAAGGATGAAATGTAAGGAATATAAATGACAACATGAACAATTATGTATTATTATTAAGCATAAACAGAAATATCGTTGAATTACAAGTGTACCTTCAACTGGAAGGAGATGATAGTACAAGCGTGACGCAAAAAGCGAATGCCAAGTCAGCGTGTCCAGTACGGGGGTACTGTTCACCTATTTATAGGCGCGGGACACAACCCATACAAAATTACATTCATGCCCTTTACACTTGATAATAATTCTATAGTAATCTGTCGAGGTCTAAATAGCCTTTTCATCTTTAAGTCGGTTTCACCTTCTGCTGTCACGCCGAAGCTTTCCTGCTTACACCTTCGGCGCTGCACCAACCTTCGTATTATTCTGGTCTACTGTGATGCCGACTTGAGTCCGAAGATACCTGTTCACACATTATACTCCAGAAATACTATTAAATCCTGTTTTTGAGGACCTTCGGATGCCGAAGGTCCCCAACACACCAGAAATCCAAGAATGTGATCTATGGCAAGGAAACTTATGTGGGGTGAGGTGTATGAGCCTCTGGTCGATGATTAATGGCAACACAACCCCCATTTTTGTCGAAAATAGCCATGAATGACCATTTTCAATGACACAGAAGGCTAACACCTACGAATTTTTGACCAACAAATGGTCTCCACGAGAAATCCAAGATTGTGATCTATGGCAAGAAAACATATGTGGGGTGAAGTGTACGAGCCTCTGGTCGATGATCAATGGCCACGCAACCACCATTTTTGTCGAAAATAGCCATGAACGACCATTTTCAATGACACTGAAGGCTAACACCTATGGATTTTTGACCAAGAAATGGTCTCCACCATAAATCCAAGAATGTGATCTATGGCAAGGAAACATATGTGTAGTGAGGTGTATGAGCCTCTGGTCGAAGATCAATGGCCACACAACCCCCATTTGTGTCGAAAATAGCCATGAATAACCATTTTGAACAATACCGAAGGCTAAAACGTACAGATTTTTGACCAAGAAATGATCTCCACCAGAAATCCAAGAATGTGATCTATGGCAAGGAAACATATGTGGGGTGAGGTGTATGAGCCTCTGGTCGATGATCAATGGCCACACAACCCCCATTTTTGTCAAAAATAGCCATGAACGACCATTTACAATAATACCGAAGGCTAACACCTACGGATTTTTGACCAAGAAATGGTCTCCACAGAAAATCCAAGAATGTAATCTATGGCAAGGAAACATATGTGGGGTGAGGTGTACGAGCCTCTGGTCGATGATCAATGGCCACACAACCCCCATTTTTGTCGAAAATAGCCATGAACGACCATTTTCAATAATTCCGAAGGCTAACACCTACGGATTTTTGACTAGAAATCGTCTCCACCAGAAATCCAAGAATATGATCTATGGCAAGGAAACATATTTGGGGTGAGGTGTACGAGCCTCTGGTCGATGATCAATGGCCACACAACCCCCATTTTTGTCGAAAACAGCCATGAACGACCATTTTCAATAATACCGAAGGCTAACACGTACGGATTTTTGACCAAGAAATGGTCTCCATGAGAAATCCAAGATTGTGATCTATGTCAATTAAACATATGTGGGGTGAGGTGTACGAGCATCTGGTCGATGATAAATGGCAACACAACCCCCATTTTTGTCGAAAATAGTCATGAACGACCATTTTCAATAATACCGAAGGCTAACACCTACGGATTTTTGACCAAGAAATGGTCTCCACCAGAAATCCAAGAATGTGATCTATGGCAAGGAAACATATGTGGAGTGAGGTGTACGAGCCCCTGGTCGATTATCAATGGCCACACAACCCCCATTTTTGTCGAAAATTGCCATGAACGACTATTTTCAATGACACTGAAGGCTAACACCTATGGATTTTTGACCAAGAACTGGTCTCCACCATAGATCCAAGAATGTGATCTGTGGCAAGAAAACATATGTGTAGTGAGGTATATGAGCCTCTGGTTGAAGATAAATGGCCACACAACCCCCATTTTTGTCGAAAATAGCCATGAATGACCATTTTAAATAATACCGAAGGCTAACACATTCAGATTTTTGCCCAAGAAATGGTCTCCACCAGAAATCCAAAAATGTGATCTATGTCAAGGAAACATATGTGGGGTGAGGTGTATGAGCCTCTGGTCGATGATCAATGGCCACAGAACCTCTATTTTGTCAAAAATAGCCATGAACGATCATTTTCAATAATACCGAAGGCTAACACGTACGGATTTTTGACCAAGAAATGGTCTCCACCAGAAATCCAAGAATGTGATCTACGGCAAGGAAACATATGTGGGTGAGGTGTACGAGCCTCTGGTCGATGATCAATGGCCACACAACCCCCATTTTGTCGAAAATAGCCATTAACGACCATTTTCAATAATACCGAAGGCTGACACGTACGAATTTTTGACCAAGAAATGGTCTCCACCAGAAATCCAAGAGTGTGCTCTACGGCAAGGAAACATATGTGGGGTGAGGTGTACGAGCCTCTGGTCGATGATAAATGGCCACACAACCCCCATTTTTTATGAAAATAGCCTTGAACGACCATTTTCAATAATATCGAAAGCTAACACCTATGGATTTTTGACCAACAAATGGTCTCCACCAGAAATCCAAGAATGTGGTCTATGGCAAGGAAACATATGTGGGGTGAGGTGTATGAGCCTTTGGTCGATGATCAATAATACCGAAGGCTAACACCTACGGATTTTTGACCAAGAAATGGTCACCACCAGAAATCCAAGAATGTGGTTTATGGCAAGGAAACACATGTGGGGTGAGGTGTACGAGCCTCTAGTCGATGATCAATTGCCACACAACCCCCATTTTTGTCGAAAATAGCCATGAACGACCATTTTCAATAATACCGAAGGCTAACACCTACGGATTTTTGACCAAGAAATGGTCTCCACCAGAAATCCAAGAATGTGATATATGGCAAGGAAACTTATGTGGGGTGAGGTGTACGATCCTCTGGTCGATAATCAATGGCGACACAACCCCCATCTTTGTCGAAAATAGCCATGAATGACCATTTTCAATGACACTGAAGGCTAACACCTACGAATTTTTGACCAACAAATGGTCTCCACGAGAAATCCAAGATTCTGATCTATGGCAAGAAAACATATGTGGGGTGAAGTGTATGAGCCTCTGGTCGATGCACAACCCCCATTTTTGTCGAAAATAGCCATGAACGACCATTTTCAATGACACTGAAGGCTAACACCTATGGATTTTTGACCAAGAAATGGTCTCCACCATAAATCCAAGAATGTGATCTATGGCAAGGAAACATATGTGTAGTGAGGTGTATGAGCCTCTGGTCAAAGATCAATGGTGTCACACCCGGTTTTAAGGAACAAAGCCGGGTGCATCTCATACATGCGCCAAGAAGACAACATATACAATAACAGAGTGTATAGAGATAAATGTCATAAAACATTAGAGTATTTATTACATAGCGGAAGACTTATTACAAAATAAAATAATAAATATAAAACGAACTAAAGATCGTTGGCGCCAATGTCAACTGAGAAACGCCACCTAGATCAGATCATACTCCTCGCCTTGTGGCTCCTCCTGAACCACCTGCTCTTCTCCTGTGGGGGGTGTGAGACAGCAAGAGCGAGCTCACATACGTTCATCGCTCAACAAGTTGTGGGGAATAATGTGGCATGAACTCACCAAAGGTGGGAGTTCATGAAGTGTAAGGCTGATCAATAAAATAAAGGCTGAAGCTGAGCATTGCTTTTAGAAGTTGATCAAAATTTTATTAGCAATTACTAAGTGTAAGTAAATACCAAACCTTAGAAATAATAAATAACAGTAATAATAAAATAATCCCAAATGCAATGATATGACAGATTAAGTTTAAGTTCCATAAATTAATCATGTGAGTGTCCGAGCCGCTCATGACCGTGAGCACGGCTAGTATACCAGTTTTACACTCTGCAGAGGTTGCACATCTTTACCCACAAGTCGTGTTACCCATTTGCCACGGAGTTTATCAGACTCCATACACCTCTACCAAGGAAGCGAGGCAGGGTACCACTACGAGGCCTTTACAAAGTTCCACTAGCTTCAGACTACCCGCTACAGTTTATAGGAAGCTCCAGTGCAGGGTTCTTGTCTGACCGCCATCGCAGCAAAATCAACCCAAGGACCTCCCTACACCGACCACTCCCCTACTGCCCTTGCCCCTTTCGGGTAAGGTAGCCCTCCACTAGCTTTCCTAGTTAATCAGCCAAGGGCGTCCCATTAAACCCTTGTGGTAGCACTGTTTTCTCGGGTGGTTCTCCATGTTCCCATTAACATAATGATCTTATCATGAACATAAAATAATGAACAGATAATAACAAGTATAAAAGTGAGTGATGAATATCTCTATACCCAAAGCCACATAAAGCAATAGCATGTACTACCCAAAACTTTAGTAGTAAAACCAGTGGTGAAGCAAGGTATAAAGATAGTCAAATCTAGGGTATCCTATTGGGTCCCAGCAAAATTATCCTATGCAGATCATTATGAATAATAAGAACATGAATGGGTAAAAGAAGTGATCAAGGGCACAACTTGCCTTCCACGAGCTCCTGCTCAGCTACCTCTACTTGTTGAACCTCAGATTCCACAGTGGCTTGCTCGTCTACTCGCATCAACACAATACATACATAGTATAGCCAAAATCAACATCACACCAAACATGTAAATAAAATATACAGTAAAGATCTACACATTAAAATGAGATCATAGGGACTGGAATTATTAAATTTGGAGTTATAGATTTCAAGTTATGAATTTTCTAAGATTTAATGTGCTTGAAATAGGATTAAATGATAAATAAATTTTCTAACAGAGTTCATGTCAAAACAGAGACACTAAGTGGTAGATAATAAAATTACAAAATTTTGGAAACTAGAATGAAGTATTTTGGAGTTCATATAAATTTTCTATGAATTATTGAAGTTCTAGTACTCATTTATATAATAAAAACTTATTTTCTAATTCATTTATTCATTTTATCACGCCACTGGACTGGGCCTCAATTAAACAGGAACACAGGGGCCCCGAGGTAATAATTCCTAGACACAGCAAACAATGGAGGTGGATGGCGGGTTGATTCCTATATTGTTCAGGGGCCTATGGTGCAAAACGTATGTGGCGAAGGGGTATCGTGGGATGTCAGCCGTTGGATCAGATCCAAAGGCCGAGATTAGATCGTGGCCTTCTTAAAGGGCTACGCTCTGATCACCATCGGATCCAGAATCAACGGTAGATACCGAAGCCGATCCGAACTCCAACACTGGTCGTCCGATGCCACATCAATGCCCAGGATTTTAAAAAGGCAGCGATCAACCCGCACCGTCGATTACCGATCAGATGGCCACCACATGCCTAGCCGAAGTAGCGCGCCCAGTTTCGATCTGAACCGTTCATCTGTATCAACGGCCCAGCTATGACCCTCTACCCCCGACACCAGGCAGCGGCCGCGCGCCAGCTCCGGCACGGCGGCGCCATAGCCGCGCGGTTTGACCACGCGTGATTCGGCCCTAAACGTCGATTCGATGGTTAGACGCGTGCAGGAGGACATGGCGAGCACCGAGGAGAACTTCTTACCGACGATGCGGTTGTAGAACGCCCCGGCCACGGCAAATGGCGGCCCCGCGGCGAAGTCGAGTTACCGGCGAGCAATTGCCGCCACCTAGGAGCAGATTTCCACCCCCGCCGAGATGACCCTCACACGCGGCGGAAATTCCCCAACGCCACCGAGCCACGAGACGGGCAGCAGAGTCACCCGTGGGCCGAGTCGCGGCGGAGATCCGGAATTCGTCCACCGACTCACCACGATTCGCCGGCACGCTTCGTTTCTGTGGCTATGGCTATGGTTTCGTCGTCCAAACACAACAGCGCCAGAGTAGATATAGGCAGGGAGTTATGGCGCAGGTACTGCACGACCCCCATCCGACCCGCAGCGCCACCGCATGCACCGGCGAGAGCTCCGCGCGTTCTGTTGTGAAGATAGGGAACGACCTGACACATGGGGCCCGCGGAGCAGTGAGACATCGCGCGCGCGCGTGAGACAGACGAGCGGGCGCCAGCTGTCGGCGCGAAGGAGCGTCCGCACGCGGTGGAACTCGGTGGGCCGCGTGGGTGAAATTGCAGATTGGGCTGGAAAGATGGTCGTCGGCCCAGGTAAGGTTTTAATCCTTTTCTTTTTTTATTTTCTTTCCTAATCTCTTCTCTTCCTTTCCAAATTCATATTTCCATTTCAAATTTAAATTCCACCCTCGTGTCAAGTTTATCCACAGGTTATAAGTGCAATTTTAACATACCCAAAAATGTGAGGAATTTATTTGTTTATATATTTATTTTGCATTGTACAATATTTATTTCTTTCCTTCTCCACTTTCATGGTTTTGTTTTCAATTTAGGGTTTGGATGTCATGGGCACATTATTACATTGCTATTGATGCTTTTATTTTTATTATCCACAAATGCACAATCAAATAAACTCCAGCATGATGCACATGTTATCTATGTGTTCTTTGTGTTAATTATCCACTTATAACTAGGGTTGATCACATGTGATGATAAGTAGAGGACACAAATTACTGAGATTATCTCTGTTCTCATTATTGCACTTCTGAGTATGACAAATGGCCACACAACCCCCATTTGTGTCGAAAATAGCCATGAATGACCATTTTCAATAATACCGAAGGCTAACACGTACGGATTTTTGACCAAGAAATGGTCTCCACCAGAAATCCAAGAATGTGATCTATGGCAAGGAAACATATGTGGGGTGAATTGTACGAGCCTCCGGTCGATGATAAATGGCCACACAACCCCCATTTTAGTCAAAAATAGCCATGAACGACCATTTTCAATAATACCGAAGGCTAACACCAACAATTTTTTGACCAAGAAATGGTCTCCTCTAGAAATCCAAGAATGTGATCTATGTCAAGAAAACATATGTGGGGTGAAGTGTACGAGCCTCTGGTCGATGATCAATGGCCACACAACCCCCAGTTTTGTCGAAAATAGCCATGAACGACCATTTTCAATGACACTGAATGCTAACACCTATGGATTTTTGACCAAGAAATGGTCTCCACCATAAATCCAAGAATGTGATCTATGCCAAGGAAACATAAGTGTAGTGAGGTGTATGAGCCTCTGGTTGAATATCAATGGCCACACAACCCCCATTTTTGTCGAAAATAGCCATGAATGACCATTTTCAATAATACCGAAGGCTAACACGTACGGATTTTTGACCAAGAAATGGTCTCCACCAGAAATCCAAGAATGTGATCTATGGCAAGGAAACATATGTGGGGTGAATTGTACGAGCCTCTGGTCGATGATAAATGGCAACACAACCCCCATTTTAGTCGAAAATAGCCATGAACGACCATTTTCAATAATACCGAAGGATAACACGTACGAGTTTTTGACCAAGAAATGGTCTCCACCAGAAATCCAAGAATGTGATCTATGGCAAGGAAACATATGTGGGGTGAGGTTTCTATAGTCGATGATAAATGGCCACCCAACCCCCATTTTTTATGAAAATAGCCATGAGCGACCATTTTCAATAATACTAGAGGCTAACACCTACGGATTTTTGACCAAGAAATGGTATCCACCAGAAATCCAAGAATGTGATCTATGGCAAGGAAACATATGTGGGGTGAGGTGTATGAGCCTCTGGCGATGATCAATGGCCACACAACCCCCATTTTTGTCAAAAATAGCCATGAACGACCATTTTCAATAATAGCGAAGGCTAACACCTACGGATTTTTGACCAAGAAATGGTCTCCACCAGAAATCCAAGAATGTGATCTACGGCAAGGAAACATATGTGGGGTGAGGTGTATGAGCCTCTGGTCGACGATCAATGGCCACACAACAATATTTTTTGTCGAAAATAGCCATGAACGACTATTTTCAATGACACTGAAGGCTAACACCTACGGATTTTTGACCAAGAAATGGTCTCCACCATAAATCCAAGAATGTGATCTATGGCAAGGAAACATATGTGTAGTGAGGTGTATGAGCCTCTGGTCGAAGATCAATGGCCACAGAACCCCAATTTTTGTCGAAAATAGCCATGAATGACCATTTTCAAAAATACCAAAGGCTAACACATTCGGATTTTTGCCCAAGAAATGGTCTCCACCAGAAATCCAAGAATGTGATCTATGGCAAGGAAACATATGTGGGGTGAGGTGTACGAGCCTCTGGTCGATGATCAATGCCCACACAACCCCCATTTTGCTGAAAATAGCTATGAACGACCATTTTCAATAATACCGAAGGCTAACACGTACGAGTTTTTGACCAAGAAATGGTCTCCACCAGAAATCCAAGAATGTAATCTATGGCAAGTAAACATATGTGGGGTGAGGTTTATGAGCCTCTAGTCGATGATAAATGGCCACACAACCCCCATTTTTTATGAAAATAGCCATGAGCGACCATTTTCAATAATACTAGAGGCTAACACCTACGGATTTTTGACCAAGAAATGGTCTCCACCAGAATTCCAAGAATGTGATCTATGGCAAGGAAACATATGTGGGGTGAGGTGTATGAGCCTCTAGCGATGATCAATGGCCACACAACCCCCATTTTTGTCGAAAATAGCCATGAACGGCCATTTTCAATAATACCGAAGGCTAACACCTACGGATTTTTGACCAAGAAATGGTCTCCACCAGAAATCCAAGAATGTGATCAACGGCAAGGAAACATATGTGGGGTGAGGTGTATGAGCCTCTGGTCGACGATCAATGGCCACACAACCCTAATTTTTGTCGAAAATAGCCATGAACGACTGTTTTCAATGACACTGAAGGCTAACACGTACGGATTTTTGACAAAGAAATGGTCTCCACCATAAATCCTAGAATGTGATCTATGGCAAGGAAACATGTGTGTAGTGAGGTGTATGAGCCTCTGGTCGAAGATCAATGGCCACACAACCCCAATTTTGTCGAAAATAGCCATGAATGACCATTTTCAAAAATACCAAAGGCTAACACATTCGGATTTTTGCCCAAGAAATGGTCTCCACCAGAAATCCAAGAATGTGCTCTATGGCAAGGAAACATATGTGGGGTGAGGTTTACAAGCCTCTGGTCGATGATCAATGGCCACCCAACCCCCATTTTGCCGAAAATAGCCATGAACGACCATTTTCAATAATACCGAAGGCTAACACGTACGAGTTTTTGACCAATAAATGGTCTCCACCAGAAATCCAAGAATGTGATCTATGGCAAGGAAACATATGTGGGGTGAGGTTTATGAGCCTCTAGTCGATGATAATTGGCCACACAACCCCCCTTTTTTATGAAAATAGCCATGAGCGACCATTTTCAATAATACTAGAGGCTAACACCTACGGATTTTTGACCAAGAAATGGTCTCCACCAGAAATCCAAGATTGTGATCTACGACAAGGAAACATATGTGGGGTGAGGTGTATGAGCCTCTGGTCGATGATCAATGGCCACACAACCCCCATTTTTGTCGAAAATAGCCATGAATGACCATTTTCAATAATACCGAAGGCTAACACCTACGAATTTTTGACCAAGAAATGGTCTCCACCAGAAATCCAAGAATGTGACCTACGGCAAGGATACATATGTGGGGTGAGGTGTATGAGCCTCTGGTCGACGATCAATGGCCACACAACCCTAATTTTTGTCGAAAATAGCCATGAACGACCATTTTCAATGACACTGAAGGCTAACACCTACGGATTTTTGACCAAGAAATGGTCTCCACCATAAATCCAAGAATGTGATCTATGGCAAGGAAACATATGTGTAGTGAGGTGTATGAGCCTCTGGTCCAATATCAATGGCCAAACAACCCCCATTTTTGTCGAAAATAGCCATGAACGACCATTTTCAATAGTTCTGAAGGCTAACACATTCGGATTTTTGACCAAGAAATGGTCTCCACCAGAAATCCAAGAATGTGATCTATGGCAAGGAAACATATGTGGGGTGAGGTGTATGAGCCTCAGGTCGATGATCAATGGCCATATAACCCCCATTTTTGTCGAAAATAACCATGAACGACCATTTTCAATAATACCGAAGGCTAACACCTATGGATTTTTGACCAAGAAATGGTCTCCACCAGAAATCTAAGAATGTGATCTATGGCAAGGAAACATATGTGGGTTGAGGTGTATGATCCTCTGGTCGACGATTAATGGCCACACAACCCTAATGTTTTTCGAAAATAGCCATGAATGACCATTTTCAATGACACCGAAGGCTAACACCTACGGATTTTTGACCAAGAAATGGTCTCCACCATAAATCCAAGAATGTGATCTATGGCAAGGAAACATATGTGTAGTGAGGTGTATGAGCCTCTGGTCCAATATCAATGGCCACACAACCTCCATTTTTGTCGAAAATAGCCATGAACGACCATTTTCAATAGTTCCAAAGGCTAACACATTCAGATTTTTGACCAAGAAATGGTCTCCACCAGAAATCAAAGAAAGTGATCTATGGCAAGGAAACATATGTGGGGTGAGGTGTACGAGCCTTTGGTTGATGATCAATGGCCACACAACCCCCATTTTTGTCGAAAATAGCCATGAATGACCATTTTCAATAATACCGAAGGCTAACACGTACGGATTTTTGACCAAGAAATGGTCTCCACCAGATATTCAAGAATATGATCTATGGCAAGGAAACATATGTGGGTTGAGGTGTATGAGCCTCTGGTTGATGATAAATGGCCACACAACCCCTATTTCAGTCGAAAATAGCCATGAACGACCATTTTCAATAATACAGAAGGCTAACACCAACAGATTTTTGACCAAGAATTGGTCTCCACCAGAAATCCAAGAATGTGATCTATGACAAGAAAACATATGTGGGGTGAAGTGTACGAGCCTCTAGTCGATGATCAATGGCCACACAACCCCCATTTTTGTCGAAAATAGCCATGAACGATAATTTTCAATGACACTGAAGGCTAACACCTATGGATTTTTGACCAAGAAATGGTCACCACCATAAATCCAATAGTTTGATCTATGGCAAGGAAACATATGTGTAGTGAGGTGTATGAGCCTCTGGTCGAAGATCAATGGCCACACAACCCCCATTTTTGTCGAAAATAGCCATGAATGACCATTTTCAAAAATACCGAAGGCTAACACATTCGAATTTTTGACCAAGAAATGGTCTCCACCAGAAATCCAAGAATGTGATCTATGGCAAGGAAACATATGTGGGGTGAGGTGTATGAGCCTTTGGTCGATGATCAATGGCCACACAACCCCCATTTTTGTCGAAAATAGCCATGAACGACCATTTTCAATAATACCAGAGGCTAACACCTACGGATTTTTTACCAAGAAATGGTCTCCACCAGAAATCCAAGAATGTGATCTATGGCAAGGAAACATATGTGGGGTGAGGTGTATGAGCCTCTGGTCGATGATAAATGGCCACACAACTGCCATTTTTGTCGAAAATAGCCATGAACGACCATTTTCAATTATACCGAAGGCTAACACCAACGAATTTTTGACCAAGAAATGGTCCCCACCAGAAATCCAAGAATGTGATCTATGGCAAGAAAACATATGTGGGGTGAAGTGTACGAGCCTTTGGTTGATGATCAATGGCCACACAAACCCCATTTTTGTCGAAAATAGCCATGAACGACCATTTTCAATGACACTGAACGCTAACACCTACGGATTTTTGACCAAGAAATGGTCTCCACCATAAATCCAAGAATGTGATCTATGGAAAGGAAACATGTGTAGTGAGGTGTATGAGCCTTTGGTCGAATATCAATGGCCACACAACCCCCATTTTTGTCGAAAATAGCCATGAACGACCATTTTCAATAGTACCGAAGGATAAAACTTTCAGATTTTTGACCAAGAAATGGTCTCCACCAGAAATCAAAGAATGTGATCTATGGCAAGGAAACATATGTGGGGTGAGGTTTATGAGCCTCTGGTCGATGATCAATGGCCACGCAACCCCCATTTTTGTCGAAAATAGCCATGAAGGACCATTTTCAATAATACTGAAGGCTAACACGTATAGATTTTTGACCAATAAATGGTCTCCACCAGAAATCCAAGAATGTGATCTATGGCAAGGAAACATATGTGGGGTGAGGTGTACCAGCCTCTGGTCGATGATAAATGGCCACACAACCCCCATTTTAGTCGAAAATAGCCATGAACGACCATTTTCAATAATACCGAAGGCTAACACCAACGGATTTTTGACTAAGAAATGGTCTCCACCAGAAATCCAAAAATGTGATCTATGGCAAGAAAACCTATGTGGGGTGAAGTGTATGAGCCTCTGGTCGATGATCAATGGCCACACAACCCCCATTTTTGTCGGAAATAGCCATGGACGACCATTTTCAATGACACTAAAGGCTAACACCTACGGATTTTTTACCAAGAACTGGTCTCCATAATAAATCCAAGAATGTGATCTATGGCAAGGAAAGATATGTGTAGTGAGGTGTATGAGCCTCTGGTCAAAGATCAATGGCCACACAACCCCCATTTTTGTCGAAAATAGCCATGAATGACAATTTTCAAAAATACCGAAGGCTAACACATACGAATTTTTGACCAAGAAATGGTCTCCACCAGAAATCCAAGAATGTGATTTATAGCAAGGAAACATATGTGGGGTGAGGTGTACGAGCCTCTGGTCGATGATCAATGGCCACACAACCCCCATTTTTGTCGAAAATAGCCATGAACGATAATTTTCAATGACACTGAAGGCTAACACCTATGGATTTTTGACCAAGAAATGGTCTCCACCATAAATCCAATAGTTTGATCTATGGCAAGGAAACATATGTGTAGTGAGGTGTATGAGCCTCTGGTCGAAGATCAATGGCCACACAACCCCCATTTTTGTCGAAAATAGCCATGAATGACCATTTTCAAAAATACCGAAGGCTAACACATTCGAATTTTTGACCAAGAAATGGTCTCCACCAGAAATCCAAGATTGTGATCTATGGCAAGGAAACATATGTGGGGTGAGGTGTATGAGCCTTTGGTCGATGATCAATGGCCACACAACCCCCATTTTTGTCGAAAATAGCCATGAACGACCATTTTCAATAATACCAGAGGCTAACACCTACGGATTTTTTACCAAGAAATGGTCTCCACCAGAAATCCAAGAATGTGATCTATGGCAAGGAAACATATGTGGGGTGAGGTGTATGAGCCTCTGGTCGATGATAAATGGCCACACAACTGCCATTTTTGTCGAAAATAGCCATGAACGACCATTTTCAATTATACCGAAGGCTAACACCAACGAATTTTTGACCAAGAAATGGTCCCCACCAGAAATCCAAGAATGTGATCTATGGCAAGAAAACATATGTGGGGTGAAGTGTACGAGCCTTTGGTTGATGATCAATGGCCACACAAACCCCATTTTTGTCGAAAATAGCCATGAACGACCATTTTCAATGACACTGAACGCTAACACCTACGGATTTTTGACCAAGAAATGGTCTCCACCATAAATCCAAGAATGTGATCTATGGAAAGGAAACATGTGTAGTGAGGTGTATGAGCCTTTGGTCGAATATCAATGGCCACACAACCCCCATTTTTGTCGAAAATAGCCATGAACGACCATTTTCAATAGTACCGAAGGATAAAACTTTCAGATTTTTGACCAAGAAATGGTCTCCACCAGAAATCAAAGAATGTGATCTATGGCAAGGAAACATATGTGGGGTGAGGTTTATGAGCCTCTGGTCGATGATCAATGGCCACGCAACCCCCATTTTTGTCGAAAATAGCCATGAAGGACCATTTTCAATAATACTGAAGGCTAACACGTATAGATTTTTGACCAATAAATGGTCTCCACCAGAAATCCAAGAATGTGATCTATGGCAAGGAAACATATGTGGGGTGAGGTGTACCAGCCTCTGGTCGATGATAAATGGCCACACAACCCCCATTTTAGTCGAAAATAGCCATGAACGACCATTTTCAATAATACCGAAGGCTAACACCAACGGATTTTTGACTAAGAAATGGTCTCCACCAGAAATCCAAAAATGTGATCTATGGCAAGAAAACCTATGTGGGGTGAAGTGTATGAGCCTCTGGTCGATGATCAATGGCCACACAACCCCCATTTTTGTCGGAAATAGCCATGGACGACCATTTTCAATGACACTAAAGGCTAACACCTACGGATTTTTTACCAAGAACTGGTCTCCATAATAAATCCAAGAATGTGATCTATGGCAAGGAAAGATATGTGTAGTGAGGTGTATGAGCCTCTGGTCAAAGATCAATGGCCACACAACCCCCATTTTTGTCGAAAATAGCCATGAATGACAATTTTCAAAAATACCGAAGGCTAACACATACGAATTTTTGACCAAGAAATGGTCTCCACCAGAAATCCAAGAATGTGATTTATAGCAAGGAAACATATGTGGGGTGAGGTGTACGAGCCTCTGGTCGATGATCAATGGCCACACAACCCCCATTTTTGTCGAAAATAGCCATGAACGATAATTTTCAATGACACTGAAGGCTAACACCTATGGATTTTTGACCAAGAAATGGTCTCCACCATAAATCCAATAGTTTGATCTATGGCAAGGAAACATATGTGTAGTGAGGTGTATGAGCCTCTGGTCGAAGATCAATGGCCACACAACCCCCATTTTTGTCGAAAATAGCCATGAATGACCATTTTCAAAAATACCGAAGGCTAACACATTCGAATTTTTGACCAAGAAATGGTCTCCACCAGAAATCCAAGATTGTGATCTATGGCAAGGAAACATATGTGGGGTGAGGTGTATGAGCCTTTGGTCGATGATCAATGGCCACACAACCCCCATTTTTGTCGAAAATAGCCATGAACGACCATTTTCAATAATACCAGAGGCTAACACCTACGGATTTTTTACCAAGAAATGGTCTCCACCAGAAATCCAAGAATGTGATCTATGGCAAGGAAACATATGTGGGGTGAGGTGTATGAGCCTCTGGTCGATGATAAATGGCCACACAACTGCCATTTTTGTCGAAAATAGCCATGAACGACCATTTTCAATTATACCGAAGGCTAACACCAACGAATTTTTGACCAAGAAATGGTCCCCACCAGAAATCCAAGAATGTGATCTATGGCAAGAAAACATATGTGGGGTGAAGTGTACGAGCCTTTGGTTGATGATCAATGGCCACACAAACCCCATTTTTGTCGAAAATAGCCATGAACGACCATTTTCAATGACACTGAACGCTAACACCTACGGATTTTTGACCAAGAAATGGTCTCCACCATAAATCCAAGAATGTGATCTATGGAAAGGAAACATGTGTAGTGAGGTGTATGAGCCTTTGGTCGAATATCAATGGCCACACAACCCCCATTTTTGTCGAAAATAGCCATGAACGACCATTTTCAATAGTACCGAAGGATAAAACTTTCAGATTTTTGACCAAGAAATGGTCTCCACCAGAAATCAAAGAATGTGATCTATGGCAAGGAAACATATGTGGGGTGAGGTTTATGAGCCTCTGGTCGATGATCAATGGCCACGCAACCCCCATTTTTGTCGAAAATAGCCATGAAGGACCATTTTCAATAATACTGAAGGCTAACACGTATAGATTTTTGACCAATAAATGGTCTCCACCAGAAATCCAAGAATGTGATCTATGGCAAGGAAACATATGTGGGGTGAGGTGTACCAGCCTCTGGTCGATGATAAATGGCCACACAACCCCCATTTTAGTCGAAAATAGCCATGAACGACCATTTTCAATAATACCGAAGGCTAACACCAACGGATTTTTGACTAAGAAATGGTCTCCACCAGAAATCCAAAAATGTGATCTATGGCAAGAAAACCTATGTGGGGTGAAGTGTACGAGCCTCTGGTCGATGATCAATGGCCACACAACCCCCATTTTTGTCGGAAATAGCCATGGACGACCATTTTCAATGACACTAAAGGCTAACACCTACGGATTTTTTACCAAGAACTGGTCTCCACAATAAATCCAAGAATGTGATCTATGGCAAGGAAAGATATGTGTAGTGAGGTGTATGAGCCTCTGGTCAAAGATCAATGGCCACACAACCCCCATTTTTGTCGAAAATAGCCATGAATGACAATTTTCAAAAATACCGAAGGCTAACACATACGAATTTTTGACCAAGAAATGGTCTCCACCAGAAATCCAAGAATGTGATTTATAGCAAGGAAACATATGTGGGGTGAGGTGTACGAGCCTCTGGTCGATGATCAATGGCCACACAACCCCCATTTTTGATGAAAATAGCCATGAACGACCATTTTCAATAAACCGAAGGCTAACACCTATGGATTTTTGACCAAGAAATGGTTTCCACCAGAAATCCAAAATGTGATCTATGGCAAGGAAACATATGTGGGGTGAGGTGTACGAGCCTTTGGTCGATGATCAATGGCCACATAACCCCCATTTTTGTCGAAAATAGCCATGAACGACCATTTTCAATGACACTGAAGGGTAACACCTACGGATTTTTGACCAAGAAATGGACTCCACCATAAGTCCAAGAATGTGATCTATGGCAAGGAAACATATGTGGGGTGAGGTGTATGGGCCTCTGGTCGTTGATCAATCGCCACACAACGCCCATTTTTTGTCGAAACTGGCGATCAACGACCATTTTCAATAATACAGAAGGCTAACACGTATGGATTTTTGACCAAGAAATGGTCTCCACCAGAAATCCAAGAATGTGATATATGGCAAGGAAACATATGTGGGGTGAGGTGTATGAGCCTTTGGTCGATGATCAATGGCCACACAACCCCCATTTTTGTCGAAAATAGCCATGAACGACCATTTTCAATGACACTGAAGGCTAACACCTACGGAATTTTGACGAAGAAATGGTCTCCACGATAAATCCAAGAATGTGATCTATGGCAAGGAAACATATGTGTAGTGAGGTGTATGAGCCTCTGGTCGAAGATCAATGGCCACACAACACCCATTTTTGTCGAAAATCGCCATTAATGACCATTTTCAATAATACCGAAGGCTAACACATTCAGATTTTTGCCCAAGAAATGGTCTCCACCAGAAATCCAAGAATGTGATCTATGGCATTGAAACATATGTGGGGTGAGGTGTACGAGCCTCTGGTCGATGATCAATGGCCACACAACCCCCATTTTTGTCAAAAATAGCCATGAACGACCAGTTTCAATGACACTAAAGGCTAACACTCACGGATTTTTGACCAAGAAATGGTCTCCACCATAAATCCAAGAATGTGATCTATGGCAAGGAAACATATGTGTAGTGAGGTGTATGAGCCTCTGGTCGAATATCAATGGCCACACAACCCTTATTTCTGTCGAAAATAGCAATGAACGACCATTTTCAATAGTACCGAAGCTAACACATTCGGATTTTTGACCAAGAAATGGTCTCCACTAGAAATCAAAGAATGTGATCTATGGCAAGGAAACATATGTGGGGTGATGTTTATGAGCCTCTGGTCGATGATCAATGGCCACACAACCCCCATTTTTGTCGAAAATACCCATGAATGGCCATTTTCAATAATACCGAAGGCTAACACGTACGGATTTTTGACCCAGAAATGGTCTCCACCAAAAATCCAAGAATGTGATCTATGGCAAGGAAACATATGTGGGGTGAGGTGTACGAGCCTCTGGTCGATGATAAATGGCCACGCAACCCCCATTTTAGACGAAAATAGCCATGAACGACCATTTTCAATAATACCGAAGGCTAACACCAACGGATTCTTGACCAAGAAATGGTCTCCACCAGAAATCCAAGAATGTGATCAATGGCAAGAAAAAATATGTGGGGTAAAGTGTACGAGCCTCTGGTCGATGATCAATGGCCACACAACCCCCATTTTGTCGAAAATTGCCATGAACGACCATTTTCAATGACACGGAAGGCTAACACCTACGGATTTTTGCCCAAGAAATGGTCTCCACCATAAATCCAAGAATGTGATCTATGGCAAGGAAACATATGTGAGGTGAGGTGTATGAGCCTCTGGTCGATGATAAATGGCCACACAACCCCCGTTTTTTACGAAAATAGCCATGAACAACCATTTTCAATAATACCGAAGGCTAACACCTACAGATTTTTGATCAAGAAATGGTCTCCACCAGAAATCCAAGAATGTGATCTATGGCAAGGAAACATACGTGGGGTGAGGTGTATGAGCCTCTGGTCGATGATCAATGGCCACACAACCCCCATTTTTGTCGAAAATAGCCATGAACGACCATTTTCAATAATACCGAAGGCTAACAGCTACGGATTTTTGACCAAGAAATGTTCTCCACCAGAAATCCAAAATGTGATCTATGGCAAGGAAACATGTGTGGGGTGAGGTGTACGAGCCTCTCGTCGATGATCAATGGCCACACAACCCCCATTTTTGTCGAAAATAGACATGAACGACCATTTTCAATGACACTGAAGGCTAACACCTACGGATTTTTGACCAAGAAATGGTCACCACTAGAAATCCAAGAATGTGATCTATGGCAAGAAAACATATGTGGGGTGAGGTGTATGGGCCTCTGGCCGATGATTAATGGCCACACAATGCCCATTTTTATCGAAAATAGCGATCAACGACCATTTTCAATAATACCGAAGGGCCGATGTTGAAAATGGTCGTTCATGGCAATTTTCGACAAAATGGGGGTTGTGTGGCCATTGATCATCGACCAGAGGCTCGTACATTTACCCCACATATGTTTTCTTGCCATTGATCACATTCTTGGATTTCTGGTGGAGACCATTTCTTGGTCAAGAATCCGTTGGTGTTAGCCTTCGGTATTATTGAAAATGGTCGTTAATGGCTATTTTCGTCTAAAATGGGGGTTGTGTGGCCATTTATCATCGACCAGAGGCTCGTACACCTCACCCCACATATGTTTCCTTGCCATAGATCACATTCTTAGATTTTTGGTGGAGACCATTTCTGGGTCTAAAATCCGTACGTGTTAGCCTTCGGTATTATTGAAAATGGCCATTCTTGGCTATTTTCGACAAAAATGGGGGTTGTGTGGCCATTGATCATCGACCAGAGGCTCATAAACTTCACCCCACATATGTTTCCTTGCCATAGATCACATTCTTTGATTTCTGGTGGAGACCATTTCTTGGTCAAAAATCCGAATGTGTTAGCTTCGGTACTATTGAAAATGGTCGTTCATGGCTATTTTCGACAGAAATAAGGGTTGTGTGGCCATTGATATTCGACCAGAGGCTCATACAACTCAATACACATATGTTTCCTTGCCATAGATCACATTCTTGGATTTAAGGTGGAGACCATTTCTTGGTCAAAAATCTGTGAGTGTTAGCCTTCAATGTCATTGAAAATGGTCGTTCATGGCTATTTTTGACAAAAATGGGTGTTGTGTGGCCATTGATCATCGACCAGAGGCTCGTACACCTCACCCCACATATGTTTCATTGCCATAGATCACATTCTTGGATTTCTGGTGGAGACCATTTCTTGGGCAAAAATCTGAATGTGTTAGCCTTCGGTATTATTGAAAATGGTCATTCATGGCGATTTTCGACAAAAATGGGTGTTGTGTGGCCATTGATCTTCGACCAGATGCTCATACATCTCACTACACATATGTTTCCTTGCCATAGATCACATTCTTGGATTTATGGTGGAGACCATTTCTTCGTCAAAATTCCGTAGGTGTTAGCCTTCAGTGTCATTGAAAATGGTCGTTCATGGTTATTTTCGACAAAAATGGGGGTTGTGTGGCCATTGATCATCGACCAAAGGCTCGTACACCTCACCCCACATATGTTTCCTTGCCATATATCACATTCTCGAATTTCTGGTGGAGACCATTTCTTGGTCAAAAATCCATACGTGTTAGCCTTCTGTATTATTGAAAATGGTCGTTGATCGCTATTTTCGACAAAAAATGGGCATTGTGTGGCCATTGATCAACGACCAGAGGCCCATACACCTCACCCCACATATGTTTCCTTGTCATAGATCACATTCTTGGACTTATGGTGGAGACCATTTCTTGGTCAAAAATCCGTAGGTGTTACCCTTCAATGTCATTGAAAATGGTCGTTCATGGCTATTTTCGACAAAAATGGGTGTTATGAGGCCATTGATCATCGACCAAAGGCTCGTACACCTCACCCCACATATGTTTCCTTGCCATAGATCACATTTTGGATTTCTGGTGGAGACCATTTCTTGGTCAAAAGTCCGTAGGTGTTAGCCTTCGGTATTATTGAAAATGGTCATTCATGGCTATTTTTGACAAAAATGGGGGTTCTTTGGCCATTGATCATCGACCAGAGGCTCATACACCTCACCCTACATATGTTTCCTTTCCATAGATCACATTCTTGTATTTCTGGTGGAGACCATTTCTTGGTCAAAAATTTGTAGGTGTTAGCCTTCGGTATTATTGAAAATGGTCGTTCATGGCTATTTTCATCAAAAATGGGGGTTGTGTGGCCATTTATCATCGACAAGAGGCTCGTACACCTCACCCCACATATGTTTCCTTGCTATAGATCACATTCTTGGATTTCTGGTGGAGACCATTGCTTGGTCAAAAATTCGTACGTGTTAGCCTTCAGTATTATTGAAAATGATCGTTCATGGCTATTTTCGACAAAATGGGGGTTGTGTGGCCATTGATCATCGACCAGAGGCTCGTACACCTCACCCCACATATGTTTCCTTGCCATAGATCACATTCTTGGATTTCTAGTGGAGACCATTTCTTGGGCAAAAATCCGAATGTGTTAGCCTTCGGTATTATTGAAAATTGTCATTCATGGCTATTTTCGACAAAAATGGGGGTTGTGTGGCCATTGATCTTTGACCAGAGGCTCATACACCTCACTACACATATGTTTCCTTGCCATAGATCACATTCTTGGATTTATGGTGGAGACCAGTTTTTGGTCAAAAATCCGTAGGTGTTAGCCTTCAGTGTCATTGAAAATGGTCGTTCATGGCTATTTCCGACAAAAATGGGGGTTGTGTGGCCATTTATCATCCACCAGAGGCTCATACACCTCACCCCACATATGTTTCCTTGCCATAGATCACATTCTTGGATTTCTGGTGGAGACCATTTCTTGGTAAACAATCCGTAGGTGTTAGCCTCTGGTATTATTGGAAATGGTCGTTCATGGCTATTTTCATCAAAAATGGGGGTTGTGTGGCCATTTATCATCGACCAGAGGCTCGTACACCTCACACTACATATGTTTCCTTGCCATAGATCACATTCTTGGATTTCTGGTGGAGACCATTTCTTGGTCAAAAATTCGTACGTGTTAGCCTTCGGTATTATTGAAAATGGTCATTCATGGCTATTTTCGACAAAATGGGGGTTGTGTAGCCATTGATCATCGACCAGAGGCTCGTACACCTCACCCCACATATGTTTCCTTGCCATAGATCACATTCTTGGATTTCTGGTGGAGACCATTTCTTGGGCAAAAATCCGAATGTGTTAGCCTTCGGTATTTTTGAAAATGGTCATTCATGGCTATTTTCGACAAAAATGGGGGATGTGTGGCCATTGATCTTCGACCAGAGGCTCATACACCTCACTACACATATGTTTCCTTGCCATAGATCAAATTCTTGGATTTATGGTGGAGACCATTTCTTGGTCAAAAATCCATAGGTGTTAGCCTTCAGTGTCATTGAAAATTATCGTTCATGGCTATTTTCGACAAAAATGGGGGTTGTGTGGCCATTGATCGTCGACCAGAGGCTCGTACACTTAACCCCACATATGTTTTCTTGCCATAGATCACATTCTTGGATTTCTGGTGGAGACCATTTCTTGGTCAAAAATCTGTTGGTGTTAGCCTTCTGTATTATTGAAAATGGTCGTTCATGGCTATTTTCGACTGAAATGGGGGTTTTGTGGCCATTTATCATCGACCAGAGGCTCATACACCTCAACCCACATATGTTTCCTTGCCATATATCACATTCTTGGATATCTGGTGGAGACCATTTCTTGGTCAAAAATCTGTACGTGTTAGCCTTCGGTATTATTCAAAATGGTCATTCATGGCTATTTTCGACAAAAATGGGGGTTGTGTGGCCATTGATCATCGACCAAAGGCTCGTACACCTCACCCCACATTTGTTTCCTTGCCATAGATCACATTCTTTGATTTGTGGTGGAGACCATTTCTTGGTCAAAAATCCAAATGTGTTAGCCTTCGGAACTATTGAAAATGGTCGTTCATGGCTATTTTCGACAAAAATGGGGGTTGTGTGGCCATTGATATTGGACCAGAGGCTCATACACCTCACTACACATATGTTTCCTTGCCATAGATCACATTCTTGGATTTATGGTGGAGACCATTTCTTGGTCAAAAAGCCGTAGGTGTTAGCCTTCAGTGTCATTGAAAATGGTCGTTCATGGCTATTTTCGACAAAAATTAGGGTTGTGTGGCCATTGATCGTCGACCAGAGGCTCATACACCTCACCCCACATATGTTTCCTTGCCATAGACCACATTCTTGGATTTCTGGTGGAGACCATTTCTTGGTCAAAAATCCGTAGGTGTTAGCCTTCGGTATTATTGAAAATGGTCGTTCATGGCTATTTTCGACAAAAATGGGGGTTGTGTGGCCATTGATCATTGACCAGAGGCTCATACACCTCACCCCACATATGTTTCCTTGCCATAGATCACATTCTTGGATTTTTGGTGGAGACCATTTCTTGGTCAAAAATCCGTATGTGTTAGCCTCTAATATTATTGAAAATGGTCGCTCATGGCTATTTTCATAAAAAATGGGGGTTGTGTGGCCATTTATCATTGACTAGAGGCTCATAAACCTCACCCCACATATGTTTCCTTGCCATAGATCACATTCTTGAATTTCTGGTGGAGACCATTTCTTGGTCAAAAACTCGTACGTGTTAGCCTTCGGTATTATTGAAAATGGTCGTTCATGGCTATTTTCGGCAAAATGGGGGTTGTGTGGCCATTGATCATCGACCAGAGGCTCATACACCTCACCCCACATATGTTTCCTTGCCATAGATCACATTCTTGGATTTCTGGTGGAGACCACTTCTTGGGCAAAAATCCAAATGTGTTAGCCTTTGGTATTTTTGAAAATGGTCATTCATGGCTATTTTCGATAAAAATGGGGGTTGTGTGGCCATTGATCTTCGACCAGAGGCTCATACACCTCACTACACATATGTTTCCTTGCCATAGATCACATTCTTGGATTTATGGTGGATACCATTTCTTGGTAAAAAAATCCGTAGGTGTTAGCCTTCAGTGTCATTGAAAATGGTCGTTCATGGCTATTTTCGACAAAAATTAGGGTTGTGTGGCCATTGATCGTCGACTAGAGGCTCATACACCTCATACTACATATTTTTCCTTGCCGTGGATCACATTCTTGGATTTATGGTGGAGACCATTTCTTGGTCAAAAATCCGTAGGTGTTAGCCTTCTGTATTATTGAAAATGGTCATTCATGGCTATTTTCGACAAAAATGGGGGTTGTGTGGCCATTGATCATCGACCAGAGGCTCATACACCTCACCCCACATATGTTTCCTTGCCATAGATCAAATTCTTGGATTTCTGGTGGAGACCATTTCTTGGTCAAAAATCCATAGGTGTTAGCCTCTAGTATTATTGAAAATGGTCGCTCATGGCTATTTTCATAAAAAATGGGGGTTGTGTGGCCATTTATCATCGACTAGAGAAACCTCACCCCACATATGTTTCCTTGCCATAGATCACATTCTTGGATTTCTTGTGCAGACCATTTCTTGGTCAAAAACTCGTACGTGTAAGCCTTCGGTATTATTGAAAATGGTCGTTCATGGCTATTTTCGGCAAAATGGGGGTTGTGTGGCCATTGATCATCGACCAGAGGCTCGTACACCTCACCCCACATATGTTTCCTTGCCATAGATCACATTCTTGGATTTCTGGTGGAGACCATTTCTTGGGCAAAAATCCGAATGTGTTAGCCTTTGGCATTTTTGAAAATGGTCATTCATGGCTATTTTCGACAAAAAATGGGGGTTGTGTGGCCATTGATCTTTGACCAGAGGCTCATACACCTCACAACACATATGTTTCCTTGCCATAGATCACATTCTTGGATTTATGGTGGAGACCATTTCTTGGTCAGAAATCCATAGGTGTTAGCCTTTAGTGTCATTGAAAATGGCCGTTAATGGCTATTTTCGACAAAAATTTGGGTTGTGTGGCCATTGATCATCGACCAGAGGCTCGTACACTTCACCCCACATATGTTATCTTTCCATAGATCACATTCTTGGATTTCTGGAGGAGACCGTTCCTTGGTCAAAAATCTGTTGGAGTTAGCCTTCGGTATTATTGAAAATGGTCGTTCATTGCTATTTTCGACTAAAATGGGGGTTGTGTGGCCATTTATCATCGACCAGAGGCTCGTGCAATTCACCCCACATATGTTTCCTTGCCATAGATCACATTCTTGGATTTCTGGTGGAGACCATTTCTTGGTCAAAAATCCGTACGTGTTAGCCTTCGGTATTATTGAATATGGTCATTCATGGCTATTTTCGACAAAAATGGGGGTTGTGTGGCCAATGATCATCGACTAGAGGCTCGTACACCTCACCCCACATATGTTTCCTTGCCATAGATCACATTCTTGGATTTCCGGTGGAGACCATTTATTGGTCAAAAATCTGTACGTGAGCCTTCAGTATTATTGAAAATGGTCATTCATGGCTATTTTCGACAAAAATGGGGGTTGTGTGGCCATTGATCATCGAACAGAGGCTCGTAAACCTCACCCCACATATGTTTCCTTGCCATAGATCACATTCTTTGATTTCTGGTGGAGACCATTTCTTGGTCAAAAATCTGAATGTTTTAGCCTTCGGTACTATTGAAAATGGTCGTTCATGGCTATTTTCGACAAAAATGGGGGTTGTGTGGCCATTGATATTCGACCAAAGGCTCATACACATCACTACACATATGTTTCCTTGCCATAGATCACATTCTTGGATTTATTGTGGAGACCATTTCTTGGTCAAAAATCCGTAGGTGTTAGCCTTCAGTGTCATTGAAAATGGTCGTTCATGGCTATTTTCGACAAAAATGGGGTTTGTGTGGCCATTGATCATCGACCAGAGGCTCGTACACTTCACCCCACATATGTTTTCTTGCCAGAGATCACATTCTAGGATTTCTGGTGGAGACCATTTCTTGGTCAAAAATCTATTGGTGTTAGCCTTCGGTATTATTGAAAATGGTCGTTCATGGCTATTTTCGACTAAAATAGGGGTTGTGTGGCCATTTATCATCGACCAGAGGCTCATACACCTCACCCCACATATGTTTCCTTGCCATAGATCACATTCTTGGATTTCTGGTGAAGACCATTTCTTGGTCAAAAATCAGTACGTGTTAGCCTTCGGTATTATTGAAAATGGTCATTCATGGCTATTTTCAACAAAAATGGGGGTTGTGTGGACAATGATCATCAACCAGAGGCTCGTAAACCTCACCCCACATATGTTTCCTTGCCATAGGTGTTAGCCTTTAGTGTCATTGAAAATGGTCGTTCATGGCTATTTTCGACAAAAATGGGGGTTGTGTGGCCATTGATCATCGACCAGAGGCTCGTACACTTCACCCCACATATGTTTTCTTGCCATAGATCACATTCTTGGATTTCTGGAGGAGACCATTTCTTGGTCAAAAATTTGTTGGTGTTAGCCTTCGGTATTATTGAAAATGGTCGTTCATGGCTATTTTCGACTAAAATGGGGGTTGTGTGGCCATTTATCATCGACCAGAGGCTCGTACAATTCACCCCACATATGTTTCCTTGCCATAGATCACATTCTTGGATTTCTGGTGGAGACCATTTCTTGATCAAAAATCCGTACGTGTTAGCCTTCGGTATTATTGAAAATGGTCATTCATGGCTATTTTCGACAAAAATCGGGGTTGTGTGGCCATTGATCTTCAACCAGAGGCTCATACACCTCACTACACTTATGTTTCCTTGCCATAGATCACATTCTTGGATTTATGGTGGAGACCATTTCTTGGTCAAAAATCCATAGGTGTTAGCCTTCAGTGTCATTGAAAATGGTCGTTCATGGCTATTTTCGACAAAAATGGGGGTTGTGTGGCCATTGATCATCGACCAGAGGCTCGTACACTTCACCCCACCTATGTTTTCTTGACATAGATCACATTCTTGGATTTTAGAGGAGACCATTTCTTGGTCAAAAATCTGTTGGTGTTAGCCTTCGGTATTATTGAAAATGGTCGTTCATGGCTATTTTTAACTAAAATGGGGGTTGTGTGGCCATTTATCATCGACCGGAGGCTCGTACAATTCACCCCACATATGTTTCCTTGCCATAGGTCACATTCTTGGATTTCTGGTGGAGACCATTTCTTGGTCAAAAATCCGTACGTGTTAGCCTTCGGTATTATTGAAAATGGTCATTCATGGTTATTTTCGACACAAATGGGGGTGTGTGGCCATTGATCTTCGACCAGAGGCTCATACACCTCACTACACATATGTTTCCTTGCCATAGATCACATTCTTGGATTTATGGTGGAGACCATTTCTTGGTCAAAAATCCATAGGTGTTAGCCTTAAGTGTCATTGAAAATGGTCGTTCATGGCTATTTTCGACAAAAATGGGGGTTGTGTGGCCCTTGATCATCGACCAGAGGCTCGTACACTTCACCCCACATATGTTTTCTTGACATAGATCAGAATCTTGGATTTCTGGTGGAGACCATTTCTTGGTCAAAAATCCGTAGGTGTTAGCCTTCGGTATTATTGAAAATGGTCGTTCATGGCTATTTTCGACAAAAATGGGGGCTGTGTGGCAATTGATCATTGACCAAAGGCTCATACACCTCACCCCACATGTGTTTCCTTACCATAGACCACAATCTTGGATTTCTGGTGGTGACCATTTCTTGGTCAAAAATCCGTAGGTGTTAGCCTTCGGTATTATTGAAAATGGTCGTTCATGGCTATTTTCGACAAAAATGGTGGTTGTGTGGCCATTGATCATCGACCAAAGGCTCATACACCTCACCCCACATATGTTTCCTTACCATAGACCACATTTTTGGATTTCTGGTGGAGACCATTTGCTGGTCAAAAATCCGTAGGTGTTAGCTTTCGATATTATTGAAAATGGTCGTTCAAGGCTATTTTAATCAAAAATGGGGGTTGTGTGGCCATTTATCATCGACCAGAGGCTCGTACACCTCACCCCACATATGTTTCCTTGTCGTAGAGCACACTCTTGGATTTCTGGTGGAGACCATTTCTTGGTCAAAAATTCGTACGTGTTAGCCTTCGGTATTATTGAAAATGGTCGTTCATGGCTATTTTCGACAAAATGGGGGTTGTGTGGCCATTGATCATCGACCAGAGGCTCGTACACCTCACCCACATATGTTTCCTTGTCGTAGATCACATTCTTGGATTTTTGGTGGAGACCATTTCTTGGTCAAAAATCCGTACGTGTTAGCCTTCGGTATTATTGAAAATGGTCGTTCATGGCTATTTTTGATAAAATAGAGATTTTGTGGCCATTGATCATTGACCAGAGGCTCATACACCTCACCCCACATATGTTTCCTTGACATAGATCACATTTTTGGATTTCTGGTGGAGACCATTTCTTGGGCAAAAATCCGAATGTGTTAGCCTTCGGTATTATTGAAAATGGTCATTCATGGCTATTTTTGACAAAAATGGGGGTTGTGTGGCCATTTACCTTCAACCAGAGGCTCATACACCTCACTACACATATGTTTTCTTGCCATAGATCACATTCTTGGATCTTTGGTGGAGACCAGTTCTTGGTCAAAAATCCATAGGTGTTAGCCTTCAGTGTCATTGAAAATAGTCGTTCATGGCAATTTTCGACAAAAATGGGGGTTGTGTGGCCATTGATAATCGACCAGGGGCTCGTACACCTCACCCCACATATGTTTCCTTGCCATAGATCACATTCTTGGATTTCTGGTGGAGACCATTTCTTGGTCAAAAATCCGTAGGTGTTAGCCTTCGGAATTATTGAAAATGGTCGTTCATGGCTATTTTCGACAAAAATGGGGGTTGTGTGGCCATTTATCATCGACCAGAGGCTCGTACACCTCACCCCACATATGTTTAATTGCCATAGATCACAATCTTGGATTTCTCATGGAGACCATTTCTTGGTCAAAAATCCGTACGTGTTAGCCTTCGGTATTATTGAAAATGGTCGTTCATGGCTGTTTTCGACAAAAATGGGGGTTGTGTGGCCATTGATCATCGACCAGAGTCTCGTACACCTCACCACAAATATGTTTCCTTGCCATAGATCATATTCTTGGATTTCTAGTGGAGACGATTTCTTGTTCAAAAATCCGTAGGTGTTAGCCTTCAGAATTATTGAAAATGGTCGTTCATGGCTATTTTCGACAAAAATGGGGGTTGTGTGGCCATTGATCATCGACCAGAGGCTCGTACACCTCACCCCACATATGTTTCCTTTCCATAGATCACATTCTTGGATTTCTGGTGGAGCCCATTTCTTGGTCAAAAATCTGTAGGTGTTAGCCTTCGGTATTATTGTAAATGGTCGTTCATGGCTATTTTCGACAAAAATGGGGGTTGTGTGGCCATTGATCAGACCAGAGGCTCATACACCTCACCCCACATATGTTTCCTTGCCATAGATCACATTCTTGGATTTCTGGTGGAGACCATTTCTTGGTCAAAAATTCGTACGTGTTAGCCTTCAGTATTATTGAAAATGGTCATTCATGGCTATTTTCGACACAAATGGGGGTTGTGTGGCCATTGATCTTCGACCAGAGGCTCATACACCTCACTACACATATGTTTCCTTGCCATAGATCACATTCTTGGATTTATGATGGAGACCATTTCTTGGTCAAAAATCCATAGGTGTTAGCCTTCAGTGTCATTGAAAATGGTCGTTCATGGCTATTTTCGACAAAAATGGGGGTTGCGTGGCCGTTGATCATCGACCAGAGGCTCGTACACTTCACCCCACATATGTTTTCTTGCCATAGATCACAATCTTGGATTTCTCGTGGAGACCATTTGTTGGTCAAAAATTCGTAGGTGTTAGCCTTCAGTGTCATTGAAAATGGTCATTCATGGCTATTTTCGACAAAAATGGGGGTTGTGTAGCCATTAATCATCGACCAGAGGCTCGTACACCTCACCCCACATAAGTTTCCTTGCCATAGATCACATTCTTGGATTTCTGGTGGAGACCATTTCTTGGTCAAAAATCCGTAGGTGTTAGCTTTCGGTATTATTGAAAATGGTCGTTCATGGCTATTTTCGACAAAAATGGGGGTTGTGTGGCAATTGATCATCGACCAAAGGCTCATACACTTCACCCCACATATGTTTCCTTGCCATAGACTAGATTCTTGGATTTCTGGTGGAGACCATTTCTTAGGCAAAAATCCATAAGTGTTAGCCTTCAGTGTCATTGAAAATGGTCGTTCATGGCTATTTTCGACAAAAATGGGGGTTGTGTGGCCATTGATCATCGACCAGAGGCTCGTACACTTCACCCCACATATGTTTTCTTGCTATAGATCACATTCTTGGATTTCTGGTGGAGACCATTTCTTGGTCAAAAATCCGTACGTGTTAGATTTCGATATTATTGAAAATGGTCGTTCATGGCTATTTTTGACAAAATAGAGGTTCTGTGGCCATTGATCATCGACCAGAGGCTCATACACGTCACCCCACATATGTTTCCTTGACATAGAACACATTTTTGGATTTCTGGTGGAGACCATTTCTTGGGCAAAAATCCGAATGTGTTAGCCTTCGGTATTATTGAAAATGGTCATTCATGGCTATTTTCGACAAAAATGGGGGTTGTGTGGCCTTTTATCTTCAACCAGAGGCTCATACACCTCACTACACATATGTTTTCTTTCCATAGATCACATTCTTGGATCTATGGAGGAGACCAGTTCTTGGTCAAAAATCCATAGGTGTTAGCCTTCAATGTCATTGAAAATAGTCATTCATGGCAATTTTCGACAAAAATGGGGGTTGTGTGGCCATTGATAATCGACCAGGGGCTCGTACACCTCACCCCACATATGTTTCCTTACCATAGTTCACATTCTTGGATTTCTGGTGGAGACCATTTCTTGGTCAAAAATCCGTACGTGTTAGCCTTCGGTATTATTGAAAATGGTCGTTCATGGCTATTTTCGACAAAAATGGGGGTTGTGTGGCCATTGATCATCGACCAGAGGCTCGTACACCTCACCACAAATATGTTTCCTTGCCATATATCATATTCTTGGATTTCTGGTGGAGACGATTTCTTGGTCAAAAAACTGTAGGTGTTAGCCTTCAGAATTATTGAAAATGGTCGTTCATGGCTATTTTCAACAAAAATGGGGGTTGTGTGGCCATTGATCATCGATCAGAGGCTCGTACACCTCACCCCACATATGTTTCCTTGCCATAGATCACATTGTTGGATTTCTGGTGGAGACCATTTCTTGGTCAAAACTCCGTACGTGTAAGCCTTCGGTATTATTGAAAATGGTCATTCATGGCTATTTTCGACACAAATGGGGGTTGTGTGGCCATTGATCTTCGACCAGAGGCTCATACACCTCACTACACATGTTTCCTTGCCATAGATCACATTCTTGGATTTATGGTGGAGACCATTTCTTGGTCAAAAATCCATAGGTGTTAGCCTTCAGTGTCATTGAAAATGGTCGTTCATGGCTATTTTCGACAAAAATGGGGGTTGTGTGGCCATTGATCATCGACTAGAGGCTCGTACACTTCAGCCCACATATGTTTTCTTGCTATAGATCACATTCTTGGATTTCTGGTGGAGACCATTTCGTGGTCAAAAATCTGTTGGTGTTAGCCTTCGGTATTATTGAAAATGGTCGTTCATGGCTATTTTCGACTAAAATGTGGGTTGTGTGGCCATTTATCATCGACAAGAGGCTCGTACACCTCACCCCACATATGTTTACTTGCCATAGATCACATTCTTGGATTTCTGGTGGAGACCATTTATTGGTTAAAAATCCGTACGTGTTAGCCTTCGGTATTATTGAAAATGGTCATTTATGGCTATTTTCGACAAAAATGGGGGTTGTGTGGCCATTGGTTATTGACCAGAGGCTCGTACACCTCACCCCACATATGTTTCCTTGCCATAGATCACATTCTTGGATTTTTGGTGGTGACCATTTCTTGGTCAAAAATCCGTAGGTGTTAGCCTTCGGTATTATTGAAAATGGTCGTTCATAGATATTTTCGACAAAAATGGGGGTTGTGTGGCCATTGATCATCGACCAAAGGCTCATACACCTCACCCCACATATGTTTCCTTGCCATAGACCACATTCTTGGATTTCTGGTGGAGACCATTTGTTGGTCAAAAATCCGTAGGTGTTAGCCTTCGGTATTATTGAAAATGGTCGTTCATGGCTATTTTCATCAAAAATGGGGGTTGTGTGGCCATTTATCATCAACCAGAGGCTCGTACACCTCACCCCACATATGTTTCCTTGCCATAGATCACATTCTTGGATTTCTAGTGGAGACCATTTCTTGGTCAAAAATGCGTACGTGTTAGCCTTCGGTATTATTGAAAATGGTCGTGGTCGTTCATGGCTATTTTCGACAAAATGGGGGTTGTGTGGCCATTGATCATCAACCATAGGCTCGTACACCTCACCCGCATATGTTTCCTTGCCGTAGATCACATTCTTGGATTTCTGGTGGAGACCATTTCTTGGTCAAAACTCTGTACGTGTTAGCCTTCGGTATTATTGAAAATGGTCGTTCATGGCTATTTTCGACAAAATATTGGTTCTGTGGCCATTGATCATCGACCAGAGGCTCATACACCTCACCCACATATGTTTCCTTGCCGTAGATCACATTCTTGGATTTCTGGTGGAGACCATTTCTTGGGCAAAAATCCGAATGTGTTAGCCTTCGGTATTATTGAAAATGGTTATTCTTGGCTATTTTCGACAAAAATGGGGGTTGTGTGGCCATTTATCTTCAACCAGAGGCTCATACACCTCAGTACACATATGTTTTCTTTCCATAGATCACATTCTTGGATCTATGGTGGAGACCAATTCTTGGTCAAAAATCCATAGGTGTTAGCCTTCAGTGTCATTGAAAATAGTCGTTCATGGCTATTTTCGACAATAATGGGGGTTGTGTGGCCATTGATAATCGACCAGAGGCTCATACACCTCACCCCACATATGTTTCCTTGCCATAGATCACATTCTTGGATTTCTGGTGGAGACCATTTCTTGGTCAAAAATCCGTAGGTGTTAGCCTTCGGTATTATTGAAAATGGTCGTTCATGGCTATTTTCATCAAAAATGGGGGTTTTGTGGACATTTATCATCAACCAGAGGCTCGTACACCTCACCCCACATATGTTTCCTTGCCATAGATCACATTCTTGGATTTCTAGTGGAGACCATTTCTTGGTCAAAAATGCGTACGTGTTAGCCTTCGGTATTATTGAAAATGGTCGTGGTCGTTCATGGCTATTTTCGACAAAATGGGGGTTGTGTGGCCATTAATCATCGACCAGAGGCTCGTACACCTCACCCGCATATGTTTCCTTGCCGTAGATCACATTCTTGGATTTCTGGTGGAGACCATTTCTTGGTCAAAAATCCGTACGTGTTAGCCTTCGGTATTATTGAAAATGGTCGTTCATGGCTATTTTCGACAAAATATTGGTTCTGTGGCCATTGATCATCGACCAGAGGCTCATACACCTCACCCACATATGTTTCCTTGTCGTAGATCACATTCTTGGATTTCTGGTGGAGACCATTTCTTGGGCAAAAATCCGAATGTGTTAGCCTTCGGTATTATTGAAAATGGTTATTCATGGCTATTTTCGACAAAAATGGGGGTTGTGTGGCCATTTATCTTCAACCAGAGGCTCATATGTTTTATTGCCATAGATCAAAATCTTGGATTTCTCGTGGAGACCATTTCTTGGTCAAAAATCCGTACATGTTAGCCTTCGGTATTATTGAAAATGGTCATTCATGGCTATTTTCGACAAAAATGGGTGTTGTGTGGCCATTGATCATCGACTAGAGTCTCGTACACCTCACCCGACATATAATTCCTTGCCATAGATCATATTCTTGGATTTCTGGTGGAGACGATTTCTTGGTCAAAAATCCGTAGGTGTTAGCCTTCGGTATTATTGAAAATGGCCGTTCATGGCTATTTTTGACAAAAATGGGGGTTCTGTGGCCATTGATCATCGACCAGAGGCTCGTACACCTCATCCCACATATGTTTCTTGCCATAGATCACATTCTTGGATTTCTGGTGGAGACGATTTCTTGGTCAAAAATCCGTAGGTGTTAGCCTTCGGTATTATTGAAAATGGTCGTTCATGGCTATTTTCGACAAAAATGGGGGTTGTGTGGCCATTGATCATCGACCAGATGCTCGTAGACCTCACCCCACATAAGTTTCCTTGCCATAGATCAAATTCTTAAATTTCTCGTGGAGACCATTTCTTGGTCAAAAATCCGTAGGTGTTAGCCTTCGATATTATTGTAAATGGTCGTTCATGGCTATTTTCGTTAAAAATGGGGGTTGTGTGGCCATTGATCATCGACCAGAGGCTCATACACCTCACCCCACATATGTTTCCTTGCCATAGATCACATTCTTAGATTTCTGGTGGAGACCATTTCTTGGTCAAAAATCTGTAGGTGTTAGCCTCTGGTATTATTGAAAATGGTCGTTCATGGCTATTTTGATAAAAAATGGGGGCTGTATGGCCATTTATCATCGACCAGAGGCTCATACACCTCACCCCACATATGTTTCTTGCCATAGATCACATTCTTGGATTTCTGGTGGAGACCATTTCTTGGTCAAAAATTCGTACGTGTTAGCCTTCGGTATTATTGAAAATGGTCGTTCATGGCTATTTTCGACAAAATGGGGGTTGTGTGGCCATTGATCATCGACCAGAGGCTCGTACACCTCACCCCACATATGTTTCCTTGCCATAGATCATATTCTTGGATTTCTGGTGGAGACCATTTCTTAGGCAAAAATCCGAATGTGTTAGCCTTCGGTATTTTTGAAAATGGTCGTTCATGGCTATTTTCGACAAAATGGGGGTTGTGTGGCCATTGATCATCGACCAAAGGCTCATACACCTCACCCCACATATGTTTCCTTGCCATAGACCACATTCTTGGATTTCTGGTGGAGACCATTTGTTGGTCAAAAATCCGTAGGTGTCAGCCTTCGGTATTATTGAAAATGGTCGTTCATGGCTATTTTCATCAAAAATGGGGGTTGTGTGGCCATTTATCATCAACCAGAGGCTCGTACACCTCACCCCACATATGTTTCCTTGCCATAGATCACATTCTTGGATTTCTAGTGGAGACCATTTCTTGGTCAAAAATGCGTACGTGTTAGCCTTCGGTATTATTGAAAATGGTCGTGGTCGTTCATGGCTATTTTCGACAAAATGGGGGTTGTGTGGCCATTGATCATCGACCATAGGCTCGTACACCTCACCCGCATATGTTTCCTTGCCGTAGATCACATTCTTGGATTTCTGGTGGAGACCATTTCTTGGTCAAAACTCCGTACGTGTTAGCCTTCGGTATTATTGAAAATGGTCGTTCATGGCTATTTTCGACAAAATATTGGTTCTGTGGCCATTGATCATCGACCAGAGGCTCATACACCTCACCCACATATGTTTCCTTGCCGTAGATCACATTCTTGGATTTCTGGTGGAGACCATTTCTTGGGCAAAAATCCGAATGTGTTAGCCTTCGGTATTATTGAAAATGGTTATTCATGGCTATTTTCGACAAAAATGGGGGTTGTGTGGCCATTTATCTTCAACCAGAGGCTCATACACCTCAGTACACATATGTTTTCTTTCCATAGATCACATTCTTGGATCTATGGTGGAGACCAATTCTTGGTCAAAAATCCATAGGTGTTAGCCTTCAGTGTCATTGAAAATAGTCGTTCATGGCTATTTTCGACAATAATGGGGGTTGTGTGGCCATTGATAATCGACCAGAGGCTCATACACCTCACCCCACATATGTTTCCTTGCCATAGATCACATTCTTGGATTTCTGGTGGAGACCATTTCTTGGTCAAAAATCCGTAGGTGTTAGCCTTCGGTATTATTGAAAATGGTCGTTCATGGCTATTTTCATCAAAAATGGGGGTTTTGTGGACATTTATCATCAACCAGAGGCTCGTACACCTCACCCCACATATGTTTCCTTGCCATAGATCACATTCTTGGATTTCTAGTGGAGACCATTTCTTGGTCAAAAATGCGTACGTGTTAGCCTTCGGTATTATTGAAAATGGTCGTGGTCGTTCATGGCTATTTTCGACAAAATGGGGGTTGTGTGGCCATTAATCATCGACCAGAGGCTCGTACACCTCACCCGCATATGTTTCCTTGCCGTAGATCACATTCTTAGATTTCTGGTGGAGACCATTTCTTGGTCAAAAATCCGTACGTGTTAACCTTCGGTATTATTGAAAATGGTCGTTCATGGCTATTTTCGACAAAATATTGGTTCTGTGGCCATTGATCATCGACCAGAGGCTCATACACCTCACCCACATATGTTTCCTTGTCGTAGATCACATTCTTGGATTTCTGGTGGAGACCATTTCTTGGGCAAAAATCCGAATGTGTTAGCCTTCGGTATTATTGAAAATGGTTATTCATGGCTATTTTCGACAAAAATGGGGGTTGTGTGGCCATTTATCTTCAACCAGAGGCTCATATGTTTTATTGCCATAGATCAAAATCTTGGATTTCTCGTGGAGACCATTTCTTGGTCAAAAATCCGTACGTGTTAGCCTTCGGTATTATTGAAAATGGTCATTCATGGCTATTTTCGACAAAAATGGGTGTTGTGTGGCCATTGATCATCGACTAGAGGCTCGTACACCTCACCCGACCTATAATTCCTTGCCATAGATCATATTCTTGGATTTCTGGTGGAGACGATTTCTTGGTCAAAAATCTGTAGGTGTTAGCCTTCGGTATTATTGAAAATGGCTGTTCATGGCTATTTTTGACAAAAATGGGGGTTCTGTGGCCATTGATCATCGACCAGAGGCTCGTACACCTCACCCCACATATGTTTCTTGCCATAGATCACATTCTTGGATTTCTGGTGGAGACGATTTCTTGGTCAAAAATCCGTAGGTGTTAGCCTTCGGTATTATTGAAAATGGTCGTTCATGGCTATTTTCGACAAAAATGGGGGTTGTGTGGCCATTGATCATCGACCAGATGCTCGTACACCTCACCCCACATAAGTTTCCTTGCCATAGATCAAATTCTTAAATTTCTGATGGAGACCATTTCTTGATCAAAAATCCGTAGGTGTTATCCTTCGATATTATTGTAAATGGTCGTTCATGGCTATTTTCGTTAAAAATGGGGGTTGTGTGGCCATTGATCATCGACCAGAGGCTCATACACCTCACCCCACATATGTTTCCTTGCCATAGATCACATTCTTAGATTTCTGGTGGAGACCATTTCTTGGTCAAAAATCTGTAGGTGTTAGCCTCTGGTATTATTGAAAATGGTCGTTCATGGCGATTTTGATAAAAAATGGGGGTTGTATGGCCATTTATCATCGACCAGAGGATCGTACACCTCACCCCACATATGTTTCTTGCCATAGATCACATTCTTGGATTTCTGGTGGAGACCATTTCTTGGTCAAAAATTCGTACGTGTTAGCCTTCGGTATTATTGAAAATGGTCGTTCATGGCTATTTTCGACAAAATGGGGGTTGTGTGGCCATTGATCATCGACCGGAGGCTCGTACACCTCACCCCACATATGTTTCCTTGCCATAGATCATATTCTTGGATTTCTGGTGGAGACCATTTCTTAGGCAAAAATCCGAATGTGTTAGCCTTCGGTATTTTTGAAAATGGTCATTCATGGCTATTTTCGATAAAAATGGGGGTTGTGTGGCCATTTATCATCGACCAGAGGCTCATACACCTCATCTCACATATGTTTCCTTGCCATAGATCACATTCTTGGATTTCTGGTGGAGACCATTTCTTGGTCAAAAATCCATATATGTTAGCCTTCGGTATTATTGAAAATGGTCATTCATGGCTATTTTCGACAAAAATGGGGGTTGTGTGGCCATTTATCTTCAACCAGAGGCTCATACACCTCACTACACATATGTTTTCTTGCCATATATCACATTCTTGGATCTATGGTGGAGACCAATTCTTGGTCAAAAATCCGTAGGTGTTAGCCTTCAGTGTCATTGAAAATAGTCGTTCATGGCTATTTTGGACAAAAATGGGGGTTGTGTGGCCATTGATAATCGACCAGAGGCTCGTACACCTCACCCCACAAATGTTTCCTTGCCATAGATCACATTCTTGGATTTCTGGTGGAGACCATTTCTTGGTCAAAAATGAACGACCATTTTCAATAATACCAGAGGCTAACACCTACGGATTTTTGACAAAGAAATGGTCTCCACCAGAAATCCAAGAATGTGATCTATGGCAAGGAAACATATGTGGGGTGAGGTGTACGAGCCTCTGGTCGATGATCAATGGCCACACAACCCCCATTTTTGTCGAAACTAGCCATGAACGACCATTTTCAATAATACAGAAGGCTAACACGTACGGATTTTTGACCAAGAAATGGTCTCCACGAGAAATCCAAGATTGTGATCTATGGTAATGAAACATATGTGGGTGAGGTGTACGAGCCTCTGGTCGAAGATAAATGGCCACACAACCCCCATTTTTGTCGAAAATAGCCATGAACGACCATTTTCAATAATACCGAAGGCTAACACATACGGATTTTTGACCAAGAAATGGTCTCCACCAGAAATCCAAGAATGTGATCTATGGCAAGGAAACATATGTGGGGTGAGGTGTACGAGCCTCTGGTTGATTATCAATGGCCACACAACCCCCATTTTTGTCGAAAATAGCCATGAACGACTATTTTCAATGACACTGAAGGCTAACACCTATGGATTTTTGACCAAGAACTGGTCTCCACCATAGATCCAAGAATGTGATATATGGCAAGAAAACATATGTGTAGTGAGGTGTATGAGCCTCTGGTTGAAGATAAATGGCCACACAACCCCCATTTTTGTCGAAAATAGCCATGAATGACCATTTTCAATAATACCGAAGGCTAACACCTACGGATTTTTGACCAAGAAATGGTGTCCACCAGAAATCCAAGAATGTGATCTATGGCAAGGAAACATATGTGGGGTGAGGTGTATGAGCCTCTGGTCGATGATCAATGGCCACAGAACCTCTATTTTTTCGAAAATAGCCATGAACGACCATTTTCAATGACACTGAAGGCTAACACCTATGGATTTTTGACCAAGAAATGGTCTCCACCATAAATCCAAGAATGTGATATATGGCAAGGAAACATATGTGTAGTGAGGTGTATGAGCCTCTGGTCGAAGATCAATGGCAAAACAACCCCCATTTTTATCGAAAATAGCCATGAATGACCATTTTCAAAAATACCGAACGCTAACACATTCTGATTTTTGCCCAAGAAATGGTCTCCACCAGAAATCCAAGAATGTGATCTATGGCAAGGAAACATATGTGGGGTGAGGTTTACGAGCCTCTGGTCGATGATCAATGGCCACACAACCCCCATTTTGTCGAAAATAGCCATGAACGACCATTTTCAATAATACCGAAGGCTAACACGTACGAATTTTTGACCAAGAAATGGTCTCCACCAGAAATCCAAGAATGTGATCTTAGGCAAGAAACATATGTGGGGTGAGGTGTACGAGCCTCTGGTCGATGATAAATGGCCATACAACCCCCATTTTTTATCAAAATAGCCATGAACGACCATTTTCAATAATACCAGAGGCTAACACCTACAGATTTTTTACAAAGAAAAGGTCTCCACCAGAAATCCAAGAATGTGATCTATGGCAAGGAAACATATGTGGGGTGAGGTGTATGAGCCTCTGGTCGATGATCAATAGCCACACAACCCCCATTTTTGTCGAAAATAGCCATGAACGACCATTTATAATAATATCGTAGGCCAACACCTACAAATTTTTGACCAAGAAATGGTCTCCACCAGAAATCCAAGAATGTGATCTATGGCAAGGAAACATATGTGGGGTGAGGTGTACGAGCATCTGGTCGATGATCAATGGCCACACAACCCCCATTTTTGTCGAAAATAGCCATGAACGACCATTTTCAATAATACCGAAGGCTAACACCTACGGATTTTTGACCAAGAAATCGTCTCCACCAGAAATCCAAGAATATGATCTATGGCAAGGAATTATATGTGGGGTGAGGTGTACGAGCCTCTTGTCGATGATCAATGGCCACACAACCCCCATTTTTGTCGAAAATAGCCATGAACGACCTTTTTCAATAATACCGAAGGCTAACACGTACGGATTTTTGACCAAGAAATGGTCTCGACGAGAAATCCAAGATTTTGATCTATGGCAATAAAACATATGTGGGGTGAGGTGTACGAGCCTCTGGTCGATGATCAATGGCCACACAACCCCCATTTTTGTCGTAAATAGCCATGAACGACCATTTTCAATGATACCGAAGGATAACACCTACGGATTTTTGACCAAGAAATGGTCTCCACCAGAAATCCAAGAATGTGATCTATGGCAAGGAAACATATGTGGGGTGAGGTGTACGAGCCTCTGGTCGATTATCAATGGCCACACAACCCCCATTATTGTCGAAAATAGCCATGAAGGACTATTTTCAATGACACTGAAGCCTAACACCTATGGATTTTTGACCAAGAACTGGTCTCCACCATAGATCCAAGAATGTGATCTATGGCAAGAAAACATATGTGTAGTGAGGTGTATGAGCCTCTGGTTGAAGATAAATGGCCACACAACCCCCATTTTTGTCGAAAATAGCCATGAATAACCATTTTCAATAATACCGAAGGATAACACATTCGGATTTTTGCCCAAGAAATGGTCTCCACCAGAAATCCAAGAATATAATCTACGGCAAGGAAACATATGTGGGTGAGGTGTATGAGCCTCTGGTCGATGATCAATGGCCACAGAACCTCTATTTTGTCGAAAATAGCCATGAACGACCATTTTCAATAATACCGAAGGCTAACACGTACGAATTTTTGACCAAGAAATGGTCTCCACCAGAAATCCAAGAATGTGATCTACGGCAAGGAAACATATGTGGGTGAGGTGTACAAGCCTCTGGTCGATGATCAATGGCCACACAACCCCCATTTTGTCGAAAATAGCCATGAACGACCACGACCATTTTCAATAATACCGAAGGCTAACACGTACAAATTTTTGACCAAGAAATGGTCTCCACTAGAAATCCAAGAATGTGATCTATGGCAAGGAAACATATGTGGGGTGAGGTGTACGAGCCTATGGTTGATAATAAATGGCCACACAACCCCCATTTTTGTCGAAAATAGCCGTGAACGACCATTTTCAATGACACTGAAGGCTAACACCTATGGATTTTTGACCAAGAAATGGTCTCCACCATAAATCCAAGAATGTGATCTATGGCAAGGAAACATATGTGTAGTGAGGTGTATTTGCCTCTGGTCGAAGATCAATGGCCACACAACCCCCATTTGTGTCGAAAATAGCCATGAATGACCATTTTCAATAATACCGAAGGCTAACACGTACGGATTTTTTTACCAAGAAATGTTCTCCACCAGAAATCCAAGAATGTGATCTATGGCAAGGAAACATATGTGGGGTGAGGTGTATGAGCCTCTGGTCGATGATCAATGGCCACACAACCCCCATTTTTGTCGAAAATAGCCATGAACGACCATTTTCAATGACACTGAAGGCTAACACCTATGGATTTTTGACCAAGAAATGGTCTCCACCATAAATCCAAGAATGTGATCTATGGAAAGGAAACATATGTGTAGTGAGGTGTATGAGCCTCTGGTCGAAGATCAATGGCCACACAACCCCCATTTGTGTCGAAAATAGCCATGAATGACCATTTTCAATAATACCGAAGGCTAACACGTACGGATTTTTTACCAAGAAATGTTCTCCACCAGAAATCCAAGAATGTGATCTATGGCAAGGAAACATTTGTGGGGTGAGGTGTATGAGCCTCTGGTCGATGATCAATGGCCACACAACCCCCATTTTTGTTGAAAGTAGCCATGAACGACCATTTACAATAATACCGAAGGCAAACACCTACAGATTTTTGACCAAGAAAAGGTCTCCACCAGAAATTCAAGAATGTGATCTATGGCAAGGAAACATATGTGGGCTGAGGTGTACGAGCCTCTGATCGATGATCAATGGCCACACAACCCCCATTTTTGTCGAAAATAGCCATGAACGACCATTTTCAATAATTCCGAAGGCTAACACCTACGGATTTTTGACCAAGAAATCGTCTCCACCAGAAATCCAAGAATAAGATCTATGGCAAGGAAACATATTTGGGGTGAGGTGTATGAGCCTCTGGTCGATGATCAATGGCCACACAAACCCCATTTTTGTCGAAAACAGCCATGAACGACCATTTTCAGTAATACCGAAGGCTAACACGTACGGATTTTTTACCAAGAAATGGTCTCCACGAGAAATCCAAGATTGTGATCCATGGCAATTAAACATATGTGGGGTGAGGTGTACGAGCCTCTGTCGATGATCAATGGCCACACAACCCCCATTTTGTCGAAAATAGCCACGAACGACCACGACCATTTTCAATAATACCGAAGGCTAACACGTATGAATTTTTGACCAAGAAATGGTCTCTTCTAGAAATCCAAGAATGTGATCTATGGCAAGGAAACATATGTGGGGTGAGGTGTACGAGCCTCTCGTTGATAATAAATGGCCACACAACCCCCATTTTTGATGAAAATAGCCATGAACGACCATTTTCAATAATACCGAAGGCTAACACCTAAGGATTTTTTACCAACAAATGGTCTCCACCAAAAATCCAAGAATGTGGTCTATGGCAAGGAAACATATGTGGGGTGAGGTGTATGAGCCTTTGGTCGATGATCAATGGCCACACAACCCCCATATTTGTCGAAAATAGCTATGAACGACCATTTTCAATAATACCGAAGGCTAACACCTACGGATTTTTGACTAAGAAATGGTCACCACCAGAAATCCAAGAATGTGATCTATGGCAAGGAAACATATGTGGGGTGAGGTGTACGAGCCTCTGGTCGATAATCAATGGCCACACAACCCCGTTTTTGTCGAAAATAGCCATAAATGACCATTTTCAATAATACCGAAGGCTAACACGTACGAATTTTTAACCAAGAAATGCTCTCCACCAGAAATCCAAGAATGTGATCTATGTCAAGTAAACATATGTGGGGTGAGGTGTACGAGCCTCTGGTCGATGATAAATGGCCACACAACCCCCAGTTTAGTCGAAAATAGCCATGAACGACCATTTTCAATAATACCGAAGGCTTACACCAACAGATTTTTGACCAAGAAATGGTCTCCACTAGAAATCCAAGAATGTGATCTATAGCAAGAAAACATATGTGGGGTGAAGTGTACGAGCCTCTGGTCGATGATCAATGGCCACACAACCACCATTTTTGTCGAAAATAGCCATGAACGACCATTTTCAATGACACTGAAGGCTAACACCTATGGATTTTTGACCAAGAAATGGTCTCCACCAGAAATCCAAGAATGTGGTCTATGGTAAGGAAACATATGTGGGGTGAGGTGTATGAGCCTTTGGTCGATGATCAATTGCCACACAACCCCCATTTTTGTCGAAAATAGCCATGAACGACCATTTTCAATAATACCGAAGGCTAACACCTACGGATTTTTGACCAAGAAATGGTCTCCACCAGAAATCCAATAATGTGATCTATGGCAAGGAAACTTATGTGGGGTGAGGTGTACGAGCCTCTGGTCGATGATCAATGGCGACACAACCCCCATTTTTGTCGAAAATAGCCATGAATGACCATTTTCAATGACACTGAAGGCTAACACCAACGATTTTTTGACCAACAAATGGTCTCCACGAGAAATCCAAGATTGTGATCTATGGCAAGAAAACATTTGTGGGGTGAAGTGTACGAGCCTCTGGTCGATGATCAATGGCCACACAACCCCCATTTTTGTCGGAAATAGCCATGAACGACCATTTTCAATGACACTGAAGGCTAACACCTATGGATTTTTGACCAAGAAATTGTCTCCACCATAAATCCAAGAATGTGATCTATGGCAAGGAAACATATGTGTAGTGAGGTGTATGAGCCTCTGGTCGAAGATCAATGGCCACACAACCCCCATTTGTGTCGAAAATAGCCATGAATGACCATTTTCAATAATACCGAAGGCTAACACGTACGGATTTTTTTACCAAGAAATGGTCTCCACCAGAAATCCAAGAATGTGATCTTTGGCAAGGAAACATATGTGGGGTGAGGTGTATGAGCCTCTGGTCGATGATCAATGGCCACACAACCCCCATTTTTGTTGAAAATAGCCATGAACGACCATTTACAATAATACCGAAGGCTAACACCTACAGATTTTTGACCAAGAAATGGTCTCCACCAGAAATCCAAGAATGTGATCTATGGCAAGGATACATATGTGGGCTGAGGTGTATGAGCCTCTGATCGATGATCAATGGACACACAACCCCCATTTTTGTCGAAAATAGCCATGAACGACCATTTTCAATAATTCCGAAGGCTAACACCTATGGATTTTTGACCAAGAAATCGTCTCCACCAGAAATCCAAGAATATGATCTATGGCAAGGAAACATATTTGGGGTGAGGTGTACGAGCCTCTGGTCGATGATCAATTGCCACACAGCCCCCATTTTTGTCGAAAACAGCCATGCACGACCATTTTCAATAATACCGAAGGCTAACACGTACGGATTTTTGACCAAGAAATGGTCTCCACGAGAAATCCAAGATTGTGATCTATGGAAATTAAACATATGTGGGGTGAAGTGTACGAGTCTCTGTCGATGATAAATGGCCACACAACCCCCATTTTTGTCGAAATTAGCCATGAACGACCATTTTCAATAATACCAAAGGCTAACACCTACGGATTTTTGGCCAAGAAATGGTCTCCACCAGAAATCCAAGAATGTGATCTATGGCAAGGAAACATATGTGGGGTGAGGTGTACGAGCCCCTAGTCGATTATCAATGGCCACACAACCCCCATTTATGTCGAAAATTGCCATGAACGACTATTTTCAATGACACTGAAGGCTAACACCTATGGATTTTTGACCAAGAACTGGTCTCCACCATAGATCAAAGAATGTGATCTATGGCAAGAAAACATATGTGTAGTGAGGTGTATGAGCCTTTGGTTGAAGATAAATGTCCACACAACCCCCATTTTTGTCGAAAATAGCCATGAATGACCATTTTCAATAATACCGAAGGCTAACACATTCGGATTTTTGCCCAAGAAATGGTATCCACCAGAAATCCAAAAATGTGATCTATGTCAAGGAAAAATATGTGGGGTGAGGTGTATGAGCCTCTGGTCGATGATCAATGGCCACAGAACCTCTATTTTGTCAAAAATATCCATGAACAACCATTTTCAATAATACCGAAGGCTAACACGTACGGATTTTTGACCAAGAAATGGTCTCCACTAGAAATCCAAGAATGTGATCTACGGCAAGGAAACATATGTGGGTGAGGTGTACGAGCCTCTGGTCGATGATCAATGGACACACAACCCCCATTTTGTCAAAAATAGCCATGAACGACCATTTTCAATAATACCGAAGGCTAACCCGTACGAATTTTTGACCAAGAAATGGTCTCCACCAGAAATCCAAGAGTGTGCTCTATGGAAAGGAACATATGTGGGGTGAGGTGTACGAGCCTCTGGTCGATTATAAATGGCCACACAACCCCCATTTTTGATGAAAATAGCCATGAACGACCATTTTCAATAATACCGAAAACTAACACCTACGGATATTTGACCAACAAATGGTCTCCACCAGAAATCCAAGAATGCGGTCTATGGCAACGAAACATATGTGGGGTAAGGTGTATGAGCCTTTGGTCGATGATCAATGGCCACACAACCCCCATTTTTGTCGAAAATAGCCATGAACGACCATTTTCAATAATACCGAAGGCTAACACCTACGGATTTTTGACCAAGAAATGGTCACCACCAGAAATCCAAGAATGTGGTCTATGGCAAGGAAACACATGTGGGGTGAGGTGTATGAGCCTTTGGTCGATGATCAATTGCCACACAACCCCCATTTTTGTCGAAAATAGCCATGAACGACCATTTTCAATAATACCGAAGGCTAACACCTACAGATTTTTGACCAAGAAATGGTCTCCACCAGAAATCCAAGAATGTGATATATGGCAAGGAAACTTATGTGGGGTGAGGTGTACGATCCTCTGGTCGATGATCAATGGCGACACAACCCCCATTTTTGTCGAAAATAGCCATGAATGACCATTTTCAATGACACTGAAGGCTAACACCTACGAATTTTTGACCAACCAATGGTCTCCACGAGAAATCCAAGATTCTGATCTATGGCAAGAAAACATATGTGGGGTGAAGTGTACGAGCCTCTGTTCGATGATCAATGGCCACACAACCCCCATTTTTGTCGAAAATAGCCATGAACGACCATTTTCAATGACACTTAAGGCTAACACCTATGGATTTTTGACCAAGAAATGGTCTCCACCATAAATCCAAGAATGTGATCTATGGCAAGGAAACATATGTGTAGTGAGGTTTATGAGCCTCTGGTCGAAGATCAATGGCCACACAACCCCCATTTGTGTCGAAAATAGCCATGAATGACCATTTTCAATAACACCGAAGGCTAACACGTACGGATTTTTGACCAAGAAATGGTCTCCACCAGAAATCCAAGAATGTGATATATGGCAAGGAAACATATGTGGGGTGAATTGTACGAGCCTCCGGTCGATGATAAATGGCCACACAACCCCCATTTTAATCAAAAATAGCCATGAACGACCATTTTCAATAATACCGATGGCTAACACCAACAGATTTTTGACCAAGAAATGGTCTCCTCTAGAAATCCAAGAATGTGATCTATGGCAAGAAAACATATGTGGGGTGAAGTGTACGAGCCTCTAGTCGATGATCAATGGCCACACAACCCCCATTTTTGTCGAAAATAGCCATGAACGACCATTTTCAATGACACTGAAGGCTAACACCTATGGATTTTTGACCAAGAAATGGTCTCCACCATAAATCCAAGAATGTGATCTATGGCAAGGAAACATAAGTGTAGTGAGGTGTATGAGCCTCTGGTCGAAGATCAATGGCCACACAACCCCCATTTTTGTCGAAAATAGCCATGAATGACCATTTTCAATAATACCGAAGGCTAACACGTACGGATTTTTGACCAAGAAATGGTCTCCACCAGAAATACAAGAATGTGATCTATGGCAAGGAAACAAATGTGGGGTGAATTGTACGAGCCTATGGTCGATGATAAATGGCCACACAACCCACATTTTAGTCGAAGATAGCCATGAACGACCATTTTCAATAATACCGAAGGCTAACACCAACAGATTTTTGACCAAGAAATGGTCTCCTCCAGAAATCCATGAATGTGATCTATGGCAAGAAAACATATGTGGGGTGAAGTGTACGAGCCTCTGGTCGATGATCAATGGCCACACAACCCCCATTTTTGTCGAAAATAGCCATGAACGACCATTTTCAATGACACTAAAGGCTAACACCTATGGATTTCTGACCAAGAAATGGTCTCCACCATAAATCCAAGAATGTGATCTATGGCAAGGAAACATATGTGTAGTGAGGTGTATGAGCCTCTGGTCGAAGATCAATGGCCACACAACCCCCATTTTTGTCAAAAATAGCCATGAATGACCATTTTCAAAAATACCGAAGGATAACACATTCGGATTTTTTCCCAAGAAATGATCTCCACCAGAAATCCAAGAATGTGATCTATAGCAAGGAAACATATGTGGGGTGAGGTGTACGAGCCTCTGGTCGATGATCAATGGCCACACAACCCCCATTTTGCCGAAAATAGCCATGAACGACCATTTTCAATAATACCGAAGGCTAACATGTACGAATTTTTGACCAAGAAATGGTCTCCACCAGAAATCCAAGGATGTGATTTATGGCAAGGAAACATATGTGGGTGAGGTTTACGAGCCTCTAGTCGATGATAGATGGCCACACAACCCCCATTTTTGATGAAAATAGCCATGAGCGACAATTTTCAATAATACTAGAGGCTAACACCTAAGGATTTTTGACTAAGAAATGGTCTCCACCAGAAATCCAAGAATGTGATCTATGGCAAGGAAACATATGTGGGGTGAGGTGTATGAGCCTCTGGTCGATGATCAATGGCCACACAACCCCCATTTTTGTCGAAAATAGCCATGAACGACCATTTTCAATAATACCGAAGGCTAACACCTACAGATTTTTGACCAAGAAATGGTCTTCACCAGAAATCCAAGAATGTGATCTACGACAAGGAAACATATGTGGGTTGAGGTGTACGAGCCTCTAGTCGATGATCAATGGCCACACAACCCCTATTTTTGTCGAAAATAGCCATGAACAACCATTTTCAATGACACTGAAGGCTAACAACTACGGATTTTTGACCAAAAAATGGTCTCCACCATAAATCCAAGAATGTGATCTATGGCAAGGAAATATATGTGGGTTGAGGTGTACGAGCCTCTGGTTGATGATCAATGGCCACACAACCCTAATTTTTGTCGAAAATAGCCATGAACGACCATTTTCAATGACACTGAAGGCTAACACATTCGGATTTTTGACCAAAAAATGGTCTCCACCAGAAATCAAAGAATGTGATCTATGGCAAGGAAACATATGTGGGGTGAGGTTTACGAGCCTCTGGTTGATGATCATTGGCCACACAACCCCCATTTTTGTCGAAAATAGCCATGAATGACCATTTTCAATAATACTGAAGGCTAACACGTACGGATTTTTGACCAAGAAATGGTCTCCACCAGAAATCCAAGAATGTGATCTATGGCAAGGAAACATATGTGGGGTGAGGTGTATGAGCCTCTTGTCGATGATAAATGGCCACACAACCCCCATTTTAGTCGAAAATAGCCATGAACGACCATTTTCAATAATACCGAAGGCTAACACCAACGGATTTTTGACCAAGAAATGGTCTCCACCAGAAATCCTAGAATATGATCTCTGGCAAGAAAACATATGTGGGGTGAAGTGTACGAGCCTTTGGTCGATGATCAATGGCCACACAAACCCCATTTTTGTCGAAACTAGCCGTCAGCGACCATTTTCAATGACACTGAAGGCTAACACCTACGGATTTTTGACCAAGAAATGGTCTCCACAATAAATCCAAGAATGTGATCTATGGCAAGGAAACATATGTGTAGTGAGGTGTATGAGCCTTTGGTCGAATATCAATGGCCACACAACCCCCATTTTTGTCGAAAATAGCCATGAACGACCATTTTCAATAGTACTAAAGGCTAACACGTACAGATTTTTGACCAATAAATGTTCTCCACCGGAAATCCATGAATGTGATCTATGGCAAGGAAACATATGTGGGGTGAGGTGTACGAGCCTCTGGTCGATGATCATTGGCCACACAACCCCCATTTTTGTCGAAAATAGCCATGAACGACCATTTTCAATGACACTAAAGGCTAACACCTATGGATTTCTGACCAAGAAATGGTCTCCACCATAAATCCAAGAATGTGATCTATGGCAAGGAAACATATGTGTAGTGAGGTGTATGAGCCTCTGGTCGAAGATCAATGGCCACACAACCCCCATTTTTTGTCAAAAATAGCCATGAATGACCATTTTCAAAAATACCGAAGGATAACACATTCGGATTTTTTCCCAAGAAATGATCTCCACCAGAAATCCAAGAATGTGATCTATAGCAAGGAAACATATGTGGGGTGAGGTGTACGAGCCTCTGGTCGATGATCAATGGCCACACAACCCCCATTTTGTCGAAAATAGCCATGAACGACCATTTTCAATAATACCGAAGGCTAACACGTACGAATTTTTGACCAAGAAATGGTCTCCACCAGAAATCCAAGGATGTGATCTATGGCAAGGAAACATATGTGGGTGAGGTTTACGAGCCTCTAGTCGATGATAGATGGCCACACAACCCCCATTTTTGATGAAAATAGCCATGAGCGACAATTTTCAATAATACTAGAGGCTAACACCTAAGGATTTTTGACTAAGAAATGGTCTCCACCAGAAATCCAAGAATGTGATCTATGGCAAGGAAACATATGTGGGGTGAGGTGTATGAGCCTCTGGTCGATGATCAATGGCCACACAACCCCCATTTTTGTCGAAAATAGCCATGAACGACCATTTTCAATAATACCGAAGGCTAACACCTACAGATTTTTGACCAAGAAATGGTCTTCACCAGAAATCCAAGAATGTGATCTACGACAAGGAAACATATGTGGGTTGAGGTGTACGAGCCTCTAGTCGATGATCAATGGCCACACAACCCCTATTTTTGTCGAAAATAGCCATGAACAACCATTTTCAATGACACTGAAGGCTAACAACTACGGATTTTTGACCAAAAAATGGTCTCCACCATAAATCCAAGAATGTGATCTATGGCAAGGAAATATATGTGGGTTGAGGTGTACGAGCCTCTGGTTGATGATCAATGGCCACACAACCCTAATTTTTGTCGAAAATAGCCATGAACGACCATTTTCAATGACACTGAAGGCTAACACATTCGGATTTTTGACCAAAAAATGGTCTCCACCAGAAATCAAAGAATGTGATCTATGGCAAGGAATCATATGTGGGGTGAGGTTTACGAGCCTCTGGTTGATGATCATTGGCCACACAACCCCCATTTTTGTCGAAAATAGCCATGAATGACCATTTTCAATAATACTGAAGGCTAACACGTACGGATTTTTGACCAAGAAATGGTCTCCACCAGAAATCCAAGAATGTGATCTATGGCAAGGAAACATATGTGGGGTGAGGTGTATGAGCCTCTTGTCGATGATAAATGGCCACACAACCCCCATTTTAGTCGAAAATAGCCATGAACGACCATTTTCAATAATACCGAAGGCTAACACCAACGAATTTTTGACCAAGAAATGGTCTCCACCAGAAATCCTAGAATATGATCTCTGGCAAGAAAACATATGTGGGGTGAAGTGTACGAGCCTTTGGTCGATGATCAATGGCCACACAAACCCCATTTTTGTCGAAACTAGCCGTCAGCGACCATTTTCAATGACACTGAAGGCTAACACCTACGGATTTTTGACCAAAAAATGGTCTCCACAATAAATCCAAGAATGTGATCTATGGCAAGTAAACATATGTGTAGTGAGGTGTATGAGCCTTTGGTCGAATATCAATGGCCACACAACCCACATTTTTGTCGAAAATAGCCATGAACGACCATTTTCAATAGTACTAAAGGCTAACACGTACAGATTTTTGACCAATAAATGTTCTCCACCGGAAATCCATGAATGTGATCTATGGCAAGGAAACATATGTGGGGTGAGGTGTACGAGCCTCTGGTCGATGATCATTGGCCACACAACCCCCATTTTTGTCGAAAATAGCCATGAATGACCATATTCAATAATACTAAAGGCTAACACGTACAGATTTTTGACCAATAAATGTTCTCCACCGGAAATCCAAGAATGTGATCTATGGCAAGGAAACATATGTGGGGTGAGGTGTACGAGCCTCTGGTCGATGATCAATGGCCACACAACCCCCATTTTTGTCGAAAATAGCCATGAACGACCATTTTCAATGACACTAAAGGCTAACACCTATGGATTTCTGACCAAGAAATGGTCTCCACCATAAATCCAAGAATGTGATCTATGACAAGGAAACATATGTGTAGTGAGGTGTATGAGCCTCTGGTCGAAGATCAATGGCCACACAACCCCCATTTTTTGTCAAAAATAGCCATGAATGACCATTTTCAAAAATACCGAAGGATAACACATTCGGATTTTTTCCCAAGAAATGATCTCCACCAGAAATCCAAGAATGTGATCTATAGCAAGGAAACATATGTGGGGTGAGGTGTACGAGCCTCTGGTCGATGATCAATGGCCACACAACCCCCATTTTGTCGAAAATAGCCATGAACGACCATTTTCAATAATACCGAAGGCTAACACGTACGAATTTTTGACCAAGAAATGGTCTCCACCAGAAATCCAAGGATGTGATCTATGGCAAGGAAACATATGCGGGTGAGGTTTACGAGCCTCTAGTCGATGATAGATGGCCACACAACCCCCATTTTTGATGAAAATAGCCATGAGCGACAATTTTCAATAATACTAGAGGCTAACACCTAAGGATTTTTGACTAAGAAATGGTCTCCACCAGAAATCCAAGAATGTGATCTATGGCAAGGAAACATATGTGGGGTGAGGTGTATGAGCCTCTGGTCGATGATCAATGGCCACACAACCCCCATTTTTGTCGAAAATAGCCATGAACGACCATTTTCAATAATACCGAAGGCTAACACCTACAGATTTTTGACCAAGAAATGGTCTTCACCAGAAATCCAAGAATGTGATCTACGACAAGGAAACATATGTGGGTTGAGGTGTACGAGCCTCTAGTCGATGATCAATGGCCACACAACCCCTATTTTTGTCGAAAATAGCCATGAACAACCATTTTCAATGACACTGAAGGCTAACAACTACGGATTTTTGACCAAAAGATGGTCTCCACCATAAATCCAAGAATGTGATCTATGGCAAGGAAACATATGTGGGTTGAGGTGTACGAGCCTCTGGTTGATGATCAATGGCCACACAACCCTAATTTTTGTCGAAAATAGCCATGAACGACCATTTTCAATGACACTGAAGGCTAACACATTCGGATTTTTGACCAAAAAATGGTCTCCACCAGAAATCAAAGAATGTGATCTATGGCAAGGAAACATATGTGGGGTGAGGTTTACGAGCCTCTGGTTGATGATCATTGGCCACACAACCCCCATTTTTGTCGAAAATAGCCATGAATGACCATTTTCAATAATACTGAAGGCTAACACGTACGGATTTTTGACCAAGAAATGGTCTCCACCAGAAATCCAAGAATGTGATCTATGGCAAGGAAACATATGTGGGGTGAGGTGTATGAGCCTCTTGTCGATGATAAATGGCCACACAACCTCCATTTTAGTCGAAAATAGCCATGAACGACCATTTTCAATAATACCGAAGGCTAACACCAACGGATTTTTGACCAAGAAATGGTCTCCACCAGAAATCCTAGAATATGATCTCTGGCAAGAAAACATATGTGGGGTGAAGTGTACGAGCCTTTGGTCGATGATCAATGGCCACACAAACCCCATTTTTGTCGAAACTAGCCGTCAGCGACCATTTTCAATGACACTGAAGGCTAACACCTACGGATTTTTGACCAAGAAATGGTCTCCACAATAAATCCAAGAATGTGATCTATGGCAAGGAAACATATGTGTAGTGAGGTGTATGAGCCTTTGGTCGAATATCAATGGCCACACAACCCCCATTTTTGTAGAAAATAGCCATGAACGACCATTTTCAATAGTACTAAAGGCTAACACGTACAGATTTTTGACCAATAAATGTTCTCCACCGGAAATCCATGAATGTGATCTATGGCAAGGAAACATATGTGGGGTGAGGTGTACGAGCCTCTGGTCGATGATCATTGGCCACACAACCCCCATTTTTGTCGAAAATAGCCATGAATGACCATATTCAATAATACTAAAGGCTAACACGTACAGATTTTTGACCAATAAATGTTCTCCACCGGAAATCCAAGAATGTGATCTATGGCAAGGAAACATATGTGGGGTGAGGTGTACGAGCCTCTGTTCGATGATCAATGGCCACACAACCCCCATTTTTGTCGAAAATAGCCATGAACGACCATTTTCAATGACACTAAAGGCTAACACCTATGGATTTCTGACCAAGAAATGGTCTCCACCATAAATCCAAGAATGTGATCTATGGCAAGGAAACATATGTGTAGTGAGGTTTATGAGCCTCTGGTCGAAGATCAATGGCCACACAACCCCCATTTTTTGTCAAAAATAGCCATGAATGACCATTTTCAAAAATACCGAAGGATAACACATTCGGATTTTTCCCAAGAAATGATCTCCACCAGAAATCCAAGAATGTGATCTATAGCAAGGAAACATATGTGGGGTGAGGTGTACGAGACTCTGGTCGATGATCAATGGCCACACAACCCCCATTTTGTCGAAAATAGCCATGAACGACCATTTTCAATAATACCGAAGGCTAACACGTACGAATTTTTGACCAAGAAATGGTCTCCACCAGAAATCCAAGGATGTGATCTATGGCAAGGAAACATATGTGGGTGAGGTTTACGAGCCTCTAGTCGATGATAGATGGCCACACAACCCCCATTTTTGATGAAAATAGCCATGAGCGACAATTTTCAATAATACTAGAGGCTAACACCTAAGGATTTTTGACTAAGAAATGGTCTCCACCAGAAATCCAAGAATGTGATCTATGGCAAGGAAACATATGTGGGGTGAGGTGTATGAGCCTCTGGTCGATGATCAATGGCCACACAACCCCCATTTTTGTCGAACATAGCCATGAATGACCATTTTCAATAATACCGAAGGCTAACACCTACAGATTTTTGACCAAGAAATGGTCTTCACCAGAAATCCAAGAATGTGATCTACGACAAGGAAACATATGTGGGTTGAGGTGTACAAGCCTCTAGTCGATGATCAATGGCCACACAACCCCTATTTTCGTCGAAAATAGCCATGAACAACCATTTTCAATGACACTGAAGGCTAACAACTACGAATTTTTGACCAAAAAATGGTCTCCACCATAAATCCAAGAATGTGATCTATGGCAAGGAAACATATGTGGGTTGAGGTGTACGAGCCTCTGGTTGATGATCAATGCCCACACAACCCTAATTTTTGTCGAAAATAGCCATGAACGACCATTTTCAATGACACTGAAGGCTAACACATTCGGATTTTTGACCAAAAAATGGTCTCCACGAGAAATCAAAGAATGTGATCTATGGCAAGGAAACATATGTGGGGTGAGGTTTACGAGCCTCTGGTTGATGATCATTGGCCACACAACCCCCATTTTTGTCGAAAATAGCCATGAATGACCATTTTCAATAATACTGAAGGCTAACACGTACGGATTTTTGACCAAGAAATGGTCTCCACCAGAAATCCAAGAATGTGATCTATGGCAAGGAAACATATGTGGGGTGAGGTGTATGAGCCTCTTGTCGATGATAAATGGCCACACAACCCCCATTTTAGTCGAAAATAGCCATGAACGACCATTTTCAATAATACCGAAGGCTAACACCAACGGATTTTTGACCAAGAAATGGTCTCCACCAGAAATCCTAGAATATGATCTCTGGCAAGAAAACACATGTGGGGTGAAGTGTACGAGCCTTTGGTCGATGATCAATGGCCACACAAACCCCATTTTTGTCGAAACTAGCCTTCAGCGACCATTTTCAATGACACTGAAGGCTAACACCTACGGATTTTTGACCAAGAAATGGTCTCCACAATAAATCCAAGATTGTGATCTATGGAAAGGAAACATATGTGTAGTGAGGTGTATGAGCCTTTGGTCGAATATCAATGGCCACACAACCCCCATTTTTGTCGAAAATAGCCATGAACGACCATTTTCAATAGTACTAAAGGCTAACACGTACAGATTTTTGACCAATAAATGTTCTCCACCGGAAATCCATGAATGTGATCTATGGCAAGGAAACATATGTGGGGTGAGGTGTACGAGCCTCTGGTCGATGATCATTGGCCACACAACCCCCATTTTTGTCGAAAATAGCCATGAATGACCATATTCAATAATACTAAAGGCTAACACGTACAGATTTTTGACCAATAAATGTTCTCCACCGGAAATCCAAGAATGTGATCTATGGCAAGGAAACATATGTGGGGTGAGGTGTACGAGCCTCTGGTCGATGATCATTGGCCACACAACCCCCATTTTTGTCGAAAATAGCCATGAATGACCATATTCAATAATACCGAAGGCTAACACGTACGGATTTTTGACCAAGAAATGGTCTCCACCGGAAATCCAAGAATGTGATCTATGGCAAGGAAACATATGTGGGGTGAATTGCACGAGCCTCTGGTCGATGATAAATGGCCACACAACCCCCATTTTAGTCGAAAATAGCCATGAACGACATTTTCAATAATACCGAAGGCTAACACCAACAGATTTTAGACCAACGAATGGTCTCCTCCAGAAATCCAAGAATGTGATCTATGGAAAGAAAACATATGTGGGGTGAAGTGTACGAGCCTCTGGTCGATGATCAATGGCCACACAACCCCCATTTTTGTCGAAAATAGCCATGAACGACCATTTTCAATGACACTAAACGCTAACACCTATGGATTTCTGACCAAGAAATGGTCTCCACCATAAATCCAAGAATGTGATCTATGGCAAGGAAACATATGTGTAGTGAGGTGTATGAGCCTCTGGTCTTAGATCAATGGCCACACAACCCCCATTTTTGTCGAAAATAGCCATGAATGACCATTTTCAAAAATACCAAAGGCTAACACATTCGGATTTTTGCCCAAGAAATGGTCTCCACCAGAAATCCAAGAATGTGATCTATGGCAAGGAAACATATGTGGTGTGAGGTGTACGAGCCTCTGGTCGATAATCAATGGCCACACAACCTCCATTTTGCCGAAAATAGCCATGAACGACCATTTTCAATAATACCGAAGGCTAACACGTACGAGTTTTTGACCAAGAAATGGTCTCCACCAGAAATCCAAGAATGTGATCTATGGCAAGGAAACATATGTAGGGTGAGGTTTATGAGCCTCTAGTCGATGATAAATGGCCACACAACCCCCATTTTTTATGAAAATGCCATGAGCGACCATTTTCAATAATACTAGAGGCTAACACCTACGGATTTTTGACCAAGAAATGGTCTCCACTAGAAATCCAAGAATATGATCTATGGCAAGGAAACATATGTGGGGTGAGGTGTATGAGCCTCTGGTCGATGATCAATGGCCACACAAACCCCATTTTTGTCGAAAATAGCCATGAACGACCATTTTCAATAATACCGAAGGCTAACACCTACGGATTTTTGACCAAGAAATGGTCTCCACCAGAAATCCAAGAATGTGATCTACGACAAGGAAACATATGTGGGGTGAGGTGTATGAGCCTCTGGTCGACGATCAATGGCCACACAACCCTAATTTTTGTCGAAAATAGCCATGAATGAGCATTTTTAATGACACTGAAGGCTAACACCTACGGATTTTTGACCAAGAAATGGTCTCCACCATAAATCCAAGAATGTGATCTATGGCAAGGAAACATATGTGTAGTGAGGTGTATGAGCCTCTGGTCGAAGATCAATGGCCACACAACCCCCATTTTTGTCGAAAATAGCCATGAATGACCATTTTCAAAAATACCAAAGCCTAACACATTCGGATTTTTGCCCAAGAAATGGTCTCCACCAGAAATCCAAGAATGTGATCTATGGCAAGGAAACATATGTGGGGTGAGGTGTACGAGCCTCTGGTCGATGATCAATGGCCAAACAACCCCCATTTTGTCGAAAATAGCCACGAACGACCATTTTCAATAATACCGAAGGCTAACACGTACGAGTTTTTGACCAAGAAATGGTCTCCACCAGAAATCCAAGAATGTGATCTATGGCAAGGAAACATATGTGGGGTGAGGTTTATGAGCTTCTAGTCGATGATAAATGGCCACACAACCCCCATTTTTTATGAAAATAGCCATGAGCGACCATTTTCAATAATACTAGAGGCTAACACCTACAGATTTTTGACCAAGAAATGGTCTCCACCAGAAATCCAAGAATGTGATCTATGGCAAGGAAACATATGTGGGGTGAGGTGTATGAGCCTCTGGTCGATGATCAATGGCCACACAACCCTTATTTTTGTCGAAAATAGCCATGAACGACCATTTTCAATAATACCGAAGGCTAACACCTACGGATTTTTGACCAAGAAATGGTCTCCACCATAAATCCAAGAATGTGATCTATGGCAAGGAAACATATGTGTAGTGAGGTGAATGAGCCTCTGGTCGAAGATCAATGGCCACACAACCCCCATTTTTGTCGAAAATAGCCATGAATGACCATTTTCAAAAATACCAAAGGCTAACACATTCGGATTTTTGCCCAAGAAATGGTCTCCACCAGAAATCCAAGAATGTGATCTATGGCAAATAAACATATGTGGGGTAAGGTGTACGAGCCTCTGGTCGATGATCAATGGCCACACAACCCCCATTTTGTCGAAAATAGCCATGAACGACCATTTTCAATAATACCGAAGGCTAACACGTACGAGTTTTTGACCAAGAAATGGTCTCCACCAGAAATCCAAGAATGTGATCTATGGCAAGGAAACATATGCGGGGTGAGGTTTATGAGCCTCTAGTCGATGATAAATGGACACACAACCCCCATTTTTTATGAAAATTGCCATGAGCGACCATTTTCAATAATACTAGAGGCTAACACCTACAGATTTTTGACCAAGAAATGGTCCCCACCAGAAATCCAAGAATGTGATCTATGGCAAGGAAACATATGTGGGGTGAGGTGTATGAGCCTCTAGTCGATGATCAATGGCCACACAACCCCCATTTTTATCGAAAATAGCCATGAACGACCATTTTCAATAATACCGAAGGCTAACACCTACGGATTTTTGACCAAGAAATGGTCTCCACCAGAAATCCAAGAATGTGATCTACGACAAGGAAACATTCTTGTATGAGCCTCTGGCCGACGATCAATGGCCACACAACCCTAATTATTGTCGAAAATAGCCATGAACGACCATTTTCAATGACACTGAAAATAGCCATGAATGGCCACACAACCCTAATGATCGTTCATGGCTATTTTCGACAAAAATGGGGGTTGTGTGGCCATTGATCATCGACCAGAGGCTCCTACACCTCACCCCACATATGTTTTCTTTCCATATATCACATTCTTGGATTTCTAGTGGAGACCGTTTCTTGGTCAAAAATCCGTAGGTGTTAACCTTCGGTATTATTGAAAATGGTCGTTCATGGCTATTTTCGACAAAAATGGGGGTTGTGTGGCCGTTGATCATCGACCAGAAGCTCGTACACCTCACCACACATATGTTTCATTGCCATAGATCACATTCTTGGATTTCTGGTGGATACCATTTCTTGGGCAAAAATCTGAATGTGTTAGCCTATGGTATTATTGAAAATGGTCATTCATGGCGATTTTCGACAAAAATGGGTGTTGTGTGGCCATTGATCTTCGACCAGAGGCTCATACACCTCACTACACATATGTTTCCTTGCCATAGATCACATTCTTGGATTTCTGGTGGAGACCATTTCTTCGTCAAAATTCTGTAGGTGTTAGCCTTCAGTGTCATTGAAAATAGTCATTCATGGCTATTTTCGACAAAAATGGGGGTTGTGTGGCCATTGATCATCGACCAGAGGCTCGTACACCTCACCCCACATATGTTTCCTTGCCATATATCACATTCTCGGATTTCTGGTGGAGACCATTTCATGGTCAAAAATCCATACGTGTTAGCCTTCTGTATTATTGAAAATGGTCGTTGATCGCTATTTTTAACAAAAAATGGGCGTTGTGTGGCCATTGATCAACGACCAGAGGCCCATACACCTCACCCCACATATGTTTCCTTGCCATAGATCACATTCTTGGACTTATGGTGGAGACCATTTCTTGGTCAAAAATCCGTAGGTGTTACCCTTCAGTGTCATTGAAAATGGTCGTTCATGGCTATTTTCGACAAAAATGGGGGTTATGTGGCCATTGATCATCGACCAAAGGGTCGTACACCTCACCCCACATATGTTTCCTTGCCATAGATCACATTTTGGATTTCTGGTGGAGACCATTTCTTGGTCAAAAATCGGTAGGTGTTAGCCTTCGGTATTATTGAAAATGGTCGTTCATGGCTATTTTTGACAAAAATGGGGGTTCTTTGGCCATTGATCATCGACCAGAGGCTCATACACCTCACCCCACATATGTTTCCTTTCCATAGATCACATTCTTGGATATCTGGTGGAGACCATTTCTTGGTCAAAAATCCGTAGGTGTTAGCCTTCGGTATTATTGAAAATGGTCGTTCATGGCTATTTTCATCAAAAATGGGGGTTGTGTGGCCATTTATCATCGACCAGAGGCTCGTACACCTCACCCCACGTATGTTTCCTTGCTATAGATCACATTATTGGATTTCTGGTGGAGACCATTTCTTGGTCAAAAATTCGTACGTGGTAGCCTTCAATATTATTGAAAATGATCGTTCATGGCTATTTTCGACAAAATGGGGGTTGTGTGGCCATTGATCATCGACCAGAGGCTCGTACACCTCACCCCATATATGTTTGCTTGCCATAGATCACATTCTTGGATTTCTAGTGGAGACCATTTCTTGGGCAAAAATCCGAATGTGTTAGCCTTCGGTATTATTGAAAATTGTCATTCATGGCTATTTTCGACAAAAATGGGGGTTGTGTGGCCATTGATCTTTGACCAGAGGCTCATACACCTCACTACACATATGTTTCCTTGCCATAGATCACATTCTTGGATTTATGGTGGAGACCATTTCTTGGTCAAAAATCCGTAGGTGTTAGCCTTCAGTGCCATTGAAAATGGTCGTTCATGGATATTTCCGACAAAAATGGGGGTTGTGTGGCCATTGATCATCGACCAGAGGCTCGTACACTTCACCCCACATAGGTTTTCTTGCCATAGATCACATTCTTGGATTTCTGGTGGAGACCATTTCTTAGTCAAAAATCTGTTGGTGTTAGCCTTCGGTATTATTGAAAATGGTCGTTCATGGCTATTTTCGACTAAAATGGGGGTTGTGTGGCCATTTATCATCGACCAGAGGCTCGTACACCTCGCCCCACATATGTTTCCTTGCCATAGATCACATTCTTGGATTTCTGGTGGAGACCATTTATTGGTCAAAAATCTGTACGTGTTAGCCTTCAGTATTATTGAAAATGGTCATTCATGGCTATTTTCGACAAAAATGGGGGTTGTGTGGCCATTGATCATCGACCAGAGGCTCGTAAACCTCACCCCACATATGTTTCCTTGCGATAGATCACATTCTTTGATTTCTGGTGGAGACCATTTCTTGGTCAAAAATCTGAATGTTTTAGCCTTCGGTACTATTGAAAATGGTCGTTCATGGCTATTTTCGATAAAAATGGGGGTTGTGTGGCCATTGATATTCGACCAAAGGCTCATACACCTCACTACACATGTTTCCTTTCCATAGATCACATTCTTGGATTTATGGTGGAGACCATTTCTTGGTCAAAAATCCGTAGGTGTTAGCGTTCAGTGTCATTGAAAATGGTCGTTCATGGCTATTTTCGACAAAAATGGGGTTTGTGTGGCCATTGATCATCGACTAGAGGCTCGTACACTTCACCCCACATATGTTTTCTTGCCATAGATCACATTGTTGGATTTCTGGTGGGGACCATTTTTTGGTCAAAAATCCGTTGGTGTTAGCCTTCGGTATTATTGAAAATGGTCGTTCATGGCTATTTTCGACAAAAATGGGGGTTGTGTGGCCATTTATCATTGACCAGAGGCTCATACACCTCACCCCACATATGTTTCCTTGCCATAGATCACATTCTTGGATTTTTGGTGGAGTCCATTTCTTGGTAAAAAATCCGTAGGTGTTAGCCTCTGGTATTATTGAAAATGGTCGTTCATGGCTATTTTCATCAAAAATGGGGGTTGTGTGGCCATTTATCATCGACCAGAGGCTCGTACACCTCACCCCACATATGTTTCCTTGCCATAGATCACATTCTTGGATTTCTGGTGGAGACCATTTCTTGGTCAAAAATTCGTACGTGTTAGCCTTCGTTATTATTGAAAATGGTCGTTCATGGCTATTTTCGACAAAATGGGGGTTGTGTGGCCATTGATCATCGACCAGAGGCTCGTACACCTCACCCCACATATGTTTCCTTGCCATAGATCACATTCTTGGATTTCTGGTGGAGACCATTTCTTGGGCAAAAATCCGAATGTGTTAGACTTCGGTATTATTGAAAATTGTCATGCATGGCTATTTTCGACAAAAATGGGGGTTGTGTGGCCATTGATCTTTGACCAGAGGCTCATACACCTCACTACACATATGTTTCCTTGCCATAGATCACATTCTTGGATTTATGGTGGAGACCATTTCTTGGTCAAAAATCCGTAGGTGTTAGCCTTCAGTGTCATTGAAAATGGTCGTTCATGGCTATTTCCGACAAAAATGCGGGTTGTGTGGCCATTGATCATCGACCAGAGGCTCGTACACTTCACCCCACATAGGTTTTCTTGCCATAGATCACATTCTTGGATTTCTGGTGGAGACCATTTCTTAGTCAAAAATCCGTTGGTCTTAGCCTTCGGTATTATTGAAAATGGTCGTTCATGGCTATTTCCGACAAAAATGCGGGTTGTGTGGCCATTTATCATCGACCAAAGGCTCGTACACCTCACCCCACATATGTTTCCTTGCCATAGATCACATTCTTGGATTTTTGGTGGAGACCATTTATTGGTCATAAATCTCTACGTGTTAGCCTTTAGTATTATTGAAAATGGTCATTCATGGCTATTTTCGACAAAAATGGGGGTTGTGTGGCCATTGATCATCGACCAGAGGCTCGTAAAACTCACCCCACATATGTTTCCTTGCCATAGATCACATTCTTTGATTTCTGGTGGAGACCATTTCTTGGTCAAAAATCTGAATGTTTTAGCCTTCGGTACTATTGAAAATGGTCGTTCATGGCTATTTTCGACAAAAATGGGGGTTGTGTGGCCATTGATATTCGACCAAAGGCTCATACACCTCACTACACATGTTTCCTTTCCATAGATCACATTCTTGGATTTATGGTGGAGACCATTTCTTGGTCAAAAATCCGTAGGTGTTAGCGTTCAGTGTCATTGAAAATGGTCGTTCATGGCTATTTTCGACAAAAATGGGGTTTGTGTGGCCATTGATCATCGACCAGAGGCTCGTACACTTCACCCCACATATGTTTTCTTGCCATAGATCACATTCTTGGATTTCTGGTGGGGACCATTTCTTGGTCAAAAATCCGTTGGTGTTAGCCTTCGGTATTATTGAAAATGGTCGTTCATGGCTATTTTCGACAAAAGTGGGGGTTGTGTGGCCATTTATCATCGACCAGAGGCTCATACACCTCACCCCACATATGTTTCCTTGCCATAGATCACATTCTTGGATTTCTGGTGGTGACCATTTCTTGGTAAAAAATTCGTAGGTGTTAGCCTCTGGTATTATTGAAAATGGTCGTTCATGGCTATTTTCATCAAAAATGGGGGTTGTGTGGACATTTATCATCGACCAGAGGCTCGTACACCTCACCCCACATATGTTTCCTTGCCATAGATCACATTCTTGGATTTCTGGTGGAGACCATTTCTTGGTCAAAAATTCGTACGTGTTAGCCTTCGGTATTATTGAAAATGGTCGTTCATGGCTATTTTCGACAAAATGGGGGTTGTGTGGCCATTGATCATCGACCAGAGGCTCGTACACCTCACCCCACATATGTTTCCTTGCCATAGATCACATTCTTGGATTTCTGGTGGAGACCATTTGTGGCGGAACTGCCCGAATTATTCCAACTTAAGTGCCTATGTCCCGCCTTGGAGGCTGGACTACACTTAAATGGGGATAACCCGTCAATCCCTCGGATCTAGTCCAACGCGGCCACTAAAAGGATCAAGTACCACAATCTCACTCGATGGTGAGTCACAGAGCAAATACAATAAAGCATAAAACCATGCATGGAAGAGTATTAAATTATTACATCACCATCGGAGTTTTGCAAAGTAGTCATCATTGTTCGAAGTGCAGCGGAATAAAACTAACGGTAAATAAATAGAGAGATGGGGAAGCCTGTCCCATCACTCCTCATGCTCCTCCTCGGCCGAGGTAGGGTCCCACTCGACAGTCCAACCCGGTGGCAAGATGGACGGCCAAGTCACTCCAGCAACCATGTCCTCCATAGAACCTGTAAAAAATTATGCCACAAGCAAGGCTGAGTATACTAATACTCAGCTAGACTTACCCGGTTTGAGGAGTCTACTCCTCTACCTCTAGACATGCAGCAGTTTGGCTGTGGGGTTTGGTTGCCAAAAGCACTAGCTGAGTTTCTAAATCAAGTTTTTAACTTTGTCAAATTAAGTGTGACTCTCTTAAGGCTACAGATGTACTATCTACTCATACATAGTAGCAAACATTTTTAGCAATCAACATCTTGTATCATCTCATCATTATTCCACTTGTTACTCAATGTAGCAGCATGGATCAAGCAGTCTCATTAGCTGCGAGAAGCAGACGATCCGAATCGAGTTTTCATCCTTGCAAGGTAAACCTAAACACACGACATGTAGGGGCACTCCGTCCCCACACACATCAACCGTCCCCATCGGTTCCCTGGCAACAGAAAGGGGCTCACCGCCTTGGCGTACAATGCCTCACTGACCCCGACTGCCGTCGTGCAGTGACCGCACTTGTACCCACCATAATCGGAATGGGAGACCACATCTCAGGTCGCGTGAGGAGGGCAATCTGCGGGCAGGTTCACTCAGGTACTAGGCTTACCGATTTACCATATTTCTCGGTATGTGTTTAGTACGTTCAAACGCTTGACACACGGTACCACACCTTAATCCTTATTCCAATTTTCATCCCGTGGACAACCAACCCCCATGGATTTTTGTCCACAACCCAGCATCATTATGAGAAGAAAGTGGATACAACCAATTTCCTGACCTCGCGCGAGTGATAGAAAAATCACTCGACTTCTACCGAGATCCTAATGAATAAAGCAGCTACTCGACTTAGCATTCTAGTATTCATCTCAATGGGATTCCTGAGATCATGCAACTAGGGTTTCAAACAACTCCTACACTTAAGTGCACAATCAATCCTACAATCATTAAGTATATCAAAATAGCATAAATAACAGGTTATGCATAAACCAGGGCTTGCCTTCCAAGGCTGTGGCAGGCAGATCCTCTGGTGCAGGCTCGGGTGCTGGATCCGGGGCTACCTCCTGAGCAGCTCCTTGCTCCGGCACAAGGACGTACTCCGCGTCAGCGAGGTTACAGTCTATCGAAATGCAATGAACATGTATGTCATGATTATGCAGGATTTTAATAACATCATGCTAAAGGAAGGAAAACTAAGTTAATGAGTAACTTAGGGTTTCTGGGTCATACGTGGCTTTTAGTGGTTTATGCTTATCACTCTAGGTTTAGGTCTTGTTAGAGATAGGCATAGTGGATTGGTATTTCCTTTATATATTTCAGTGGACAATTTACAAAGGGTTTTAGGATGACACCATTTTCCATTATTTGTTTTCCTTTCTTTATTTTCTATTTATGACTTCTAGTGGAGGTTTGAACTACAACATTGGTTTAACTTTTTCCAAAAATTTTGTAAAAATTACAGTGGGTTGCCATTGGTCATTATAGCTTGTCCTAGGACTTTGAGGTTCAATTGAAACAGGCTATGCTCTAGACAAAAATAACAAGAGTTGTGTAAAATGGGCCACTTTGCACTACAACTCTTAATTAGGAGTGGGTTCTGTCCTAAGGGTTATTTCTGTTGGCATTTAACAGTAATAATAGGCTTCTGTGCCAAAGATCACAGAAAGCTAAGGGATGGTTATTTAGTTATGATTTTCTAAAGTTTAATGCCAAAAAGGCACTTTCTACTACATTGTTATTTAAAAAATGTCAAACAGCAGATTTCATATTTTTCCTAAGTTCTTAATAACAAAACATTAACTATCCCAAGGTCTGGGGTGTTTTCACCTTGGGGTTATTTTTGTAGGGTTTTTCTAAGTTTTTCTTGTTTTCTTAAAATAAAAGGTATCCTATTTATTTTATACTAAACCAGGGTATCATAGATTTTTCTAGTGAACTACACTAAATAAGTACCCTAACAAAAATAGGAGTACCCCCTGGTTCATTATTTAAATCACCTTTTCTATTTTTCTAACCTTAAGCATATTGTAAAATAAATGGAAAAAACTAACTTAATGGGGTGGACAGAGAGGTTTAGCATTTTTAAACAGGTTAGTAGGTGGACATAAACTTCTCCAAATTTTCCTAACCTTAGTCAAATAGTGCAACTATTTTTATTCCTATTATTTAGCTTTTGGTCAAAACAATAATTAAATCAGAACCCTAAAGTTTTCTGTAGTACATAAGGGTTTTATATTTTTCCTAAGCAGTTTACATTATTTAAAGTCTGACAAAATTGGTTTGACTAAATTTGGATGAATAAAACAGAAGTTATGAATTATTCAAGTTCTGTTCAAAATTTAAATCAGATTTAATAAAGGTTTCCTGGAAAACTACTTTGCGCCGAGGACCCTGGGTTTAATCCAAATCAACCCACTCAAATCTACCCCTGCGCCAATATTCCCCTGAGTCACTGACAGTTCAAAAATCCCCCTGACCTTTCCTTCTTCTTCCCCGAGGTCCTTCCCCTAATGTAAACAGTATCCGCGGGAAAGAAAAGGGCGGCGCGGCTTACCGACGGTGAGAGAGGTCCGGCGAGGGGCGGTGTTGGCTCGGGGAGGCTCTGGCGGTCACAACGATGTACGGCTCGACGGCGGGGATGGCCGGAATCGCTCGGTCCACGTGCGCAGGCGGGAGTTCTCGTCGGCGGCGGGTGTGCCGGCCAATTCACTGTGATCTAGTTCAATCCAATGGCACGGTGAGCTTCACAGGGTGATGTAGAGGCTATCTGTGCATTGAATCGAAAAATGGCGCAGTGGCTTACCCGGTCTACGCTCGCCGGCGGTCGGAGAGAGTCCGGCGACCGTGGACTGGCCTCTCCGGCGAAGCAAACTTCGATTCCTTGCTCGGGGAGCTTCACCGAGGTGTGCTTAGTCCTCTCCAAGGGTCAGACGGGGTTGGGAAAGGCTTGGTTGGCCGGTCTACGGTGGTAGGGGCTCGGGTGGCCGTGGACACGCCGTGCACGGGCAAACGCCGGTGAGTTTGAGCTCCGGTGAGGTTGAGCATGCGCGAAAGGGTACGGTTAAGGTCACTGGGCGTTATATAGGCGCGGGCGCGGGCCATGGCGTCGGCTGGCCTTTGGCGCGACGCGGGGCACGCGAGGTCGGACGCGGGCGTGCTCTGGCACGCGCAGAATGCGTCGAACACGTGGAAGTGTTCATCTGCCCGTGTTCAAACGCCTGCTGAGATCGCAAACGTGCAAATCTTGGCAAAAATCCGGCGCAGACCTCTTCCTGGCACCTATGGCTATCTCTCATATGTGAGTTCCAAGGGAAGATAAGCCCTGGGTCAGAAGATATGTGGACGCTAAATCTGGCTTGTCCCCCTGCCCGCTGCGCGACAAAAGTGATGCCAAGCCATGTCAAACATCAAGGTCTCGGTCTCAACTTTTTCCAGGGGGTGCCCTAGGTGGTATGCCACATTTTTGGTATAGAACTTAAGTGGTTTTGGTGCCATCTTCAAGGTGAACACGGTGGATCTTTAGATTAGGTGTAGTTTTTGACTTAGAGAGAATTAGAGAGCTCTAGCTCGTTCTCTACTTAGGGAATGGATTTGGGGTTTCTTAAGGGGTCTTTTAGCAATGTTTCCTCTCTATAATTGTAGGTTAATAAGTTACTTAACTTTGTGCCAAAGGTTTGGTCATGACTTGCACCTTTGCTTAAACTCTCCCCTTTAACCAAGGTGCTTAGGAGATAGGGTTCAAGAGAGGTCTAGGGTTTACTCCCCCCTTGTCCAAAGTGATAATTGCACACCACTGGGGTAATGCTTTTGGTCATTCACATCTCTTGGTTAAAACCTAGCCTCCAAGGCTCTTACACTTTGCTCCATAAGTTTCTTCCACATGTGATCATAGTCATTAGTGCATAGATATGCCCTAGCCATGGTAACACCTGAAGTGTTACACCATTTCTTGGGCAAAAATCTGATTGTGTTAGCCTTCGGTATTTTTGAAAATGGTCATTCATGGCTATTTTTGACAAAAATGGGGGTTGTGTGGCCATTGATCATCGACCAGAGGCTATTACACCTCACTAGACATATGTTTCCTTGCCATATAACAAATTCTTGGATTTATGGTGGAGACCATTTCATGGTCAAAAATCCATAGGTGTTAGCCTTCAGTGTCATTGAAAATGGTCGTTCATGGCTATTTTCGAAAAAAATGGGGGTTGTGTGGCCATTGATCATCGACCAGAGGCTCGTACACTTCACCCCACATATGTTTTCTTGCCATAGATCACATTCTTGGATTTCTGGTGGAGACCATTTCTTGGTCAAAAATCTGTTGGTGTTAGCCTTCGGTATTATTGAAAATGGTCGTTCATGGCTATTTTCGACTGAAATGGGGGTTGTGTGGCCATTAATCATCGACCAGAGGCTCATACACCTCACCCCACATATGTTTCCTTTCCATAGATCACATTCTTAGATTTCTGGTGGAGACCATTTCTTGGTCAAAAATCCGTAGGTGTTAGCCTTCGGTATTATTGAAAATGGTCGTTCATGGCTATTTTCATAAAAAATGGGGGTTGTGTGGCCATTTATCATCGACCTGAGGCTCGTACACCTCACCCCACATATGTTTCCTTGTTATAGATCACATTCTTGGATTTCTGGTGGAGACCATTTCTTGGTCAAAAATTCGTACGTGTTAGCCTTCAGTATTATTGAAAATGATCGTTCATGGCTATTTTCGACAAAGTGGGGGTTGTGTGGCCATTGATCATCGACCTGAGGCTCGTACACATCACCCCACATATTTTCCTTGCCATAGATCACATTCTTGGATTTCTAGTGGAGACCATTTCTTGGGCAAAAATCCGAATGTGTTAGCCTTTGGTCTTTTTGAAAATGGTCATTCATGGCTATTTTCGACAAAAATGGGGGTTGTGTGGCCATTGATCTTTGACCAGAGGCTCATACACCTCACTACACATATGTTTCCCTGCCATATATAAAATTCTTGAATTTATGGTGGAGACCATTTCTTGGTCAAAAATCCATAGGTGTTAGCCTTCAGTGTCATTGAAAATGGTCGTTCATGGCTATTTTCGACAAAAATGGGGGTTGTGTGGCCATTGATCATCGACCAGAGGCTCGTACACTTCACCCCACATATGTTTTCTTGCCATAGATCACATTCTTGGATTTCTGGTGGAGACCATTTCTTGGTCAAAAATCTGTTGGTGTTAGCCTTCGGTATTATTGAAAATGGTCGTTCATGGCTATTTTCGACTGAAATGGGGCTTGTGTGGCCATTTATCATCGACCAGAGGCTCATACACCTCACCCCACATATGTTTCCTTTCCATAGATCACATTTTGGATTTCTGGTGGAGACCATTTCTTGGTCAAAAATCAGTAGGTGTTAGCCTTCGGTATTATTGAAAATGGTCGTTCATGGCTATTTTCATCAAAAATGGGGGTTGTGTGGCCATTTATCATCGACCAGAGGCTCGTACACCTCACCCCACATATGTTTCCTTGCTATAGATCACATTCTTGGATTTCTGGTGGAGACCATTTCTTGGTCAAAAATTCGTACGTGTTAGCCTTCAGTATTTTTGAAAATGATCGTTCATGGCTATTTTCGACAAAATGGGGGTTGTGTGGCCATTGATCATCGACCAGAGGCTCGTACACCTCACCCCACATATGTTTCCTTGCCATAGATCACATTCTTGGATTTCTAGTGGAGACCATTTCTTGGGCAAAAATCCGAATGTGTTAGCCTTCGATATTATTGAAAATTGTCATTCATGGCTATTTTCGACAAAAATGGGGGTTGTGTGGCCATTGATCTTTGACCAGAGGCTCATACACCTCACTACACATATGTTTACTTGCCATAGATCAAATTCTTGGATTTATGGTGGAGACCATTTCTTGGTCAAAAATCCGTAGGTGTTAGCCTTCAGTGTCATTGAAAATGGTCGTTCATGGCTATTTCCGACAAAAATGGGGGTTGTGTGGCCATTGATCATCGACCAGAGGCTCGTACACATCACCCCACATAGGTTTTCTTGCCATAGATCACATTCCTGGATTTCTGGTGGAGACCATTTCTTAGTCAAAAATCCGTTGGTGTTAGCCTTCGGTATTATTGAAAATGGTCGTTCATGGCTATTTTCGACTAAAATGGGGGTTGTGTGGCCATTTATCATCGACCAGAGGCTTGTACACCTCACCCCACATATGTTTCCTTGCCATAGATCACATTCTTGGATTTCTGGTGGAGACCATTTATTGGTCAAAAATCTGTACGTGTTAGCCTTTAGTATTATTGAAAATGGTCATTCATGGCTATTTTCGACAAAAATGGGGGTTGTGTGGCCATTGATCATCGACCAGAGGCTCGTAAACCTCACCCCACATACGTTTCCTTGCCATAGATCACATTCTTTGATTTTTGGTTGAGACCATTTCTTGGTCAAAAATCTGAATGTTTTAGCCTTCGGTACTATTGAAAATGGTCGTTCATGGCTATTTTCGACAAAAATGGGGGTTGTGTGGCCATTGATATTCGACCAAAGGCTCATACACCTCACTACACATGTTTCCTTTCCATAGATCACATTCTTGGATTTATGGTGGAGACCATTTCTTGGTCAAAAATCCGTAGATGTTAGCGTTCAGTGTCATTGAAAATGGTTGTTCATGGCTATTTTCGACAAAAATGGGGTTTGTGTGGCCATTGATCATCGACCAGAGGCTCGTACACTTCACCCCACATATCTTTTCTTGCCATAGATCACATTCTTGGATTTCTAGTGGGGACCATTTCTTGGTCAAAAATCCGTTGGTGTTAGCCTTCGGTATTATTGAAAATGGTCGTTCATGGCTATTTTCGACAAAAATGGGGGTTGTGTGGCCATTTATCATCGACCAAAGGCTCATACACCTCACCCCACATATGTTTCCTTGCCATAGATCACATTCTTGGATTTCTGGTGGTGACCATTTCTTGGTAAAAAATCCGTAGGTGTTAGCCTCTGGTATTATTGAAAATGGTCGTTCATGGCTATTTTCATCAAAAATGGGGGTTGTGTGGCCATTTATCATCGACCAGAGGCTCGTACACCTCACCCCACATATGTTTCCTTGCCATAGATCACATTCTTGGATTTCTGGTGGAGACCATTTCTTGGTCAAAAATTCGTACGTGTTAGCCTTCGGTATTATTGAAAATGGTCGTTCATGGCTATTTTCGACAAAATGGGGGTTGTGTGGCCATTGATCATCGACCAGAGGCTCGTACACCTCACCCCACATATGTTTCCTTGCCATAGATCACATTCTTGGATTTCTGGTGGAGACCATTTCTTGGGCAAAAATCCGAATGTGTTAGCCTTCGGTATTTTTGAAAATGGTCATTCATGGCTATTTTCGACAAAAATGGGGGTTGTGTGGCCATTGATCTTCGACCAGAGGCTCATACACCTCACTACACATATGTTTCCTTGCCATATATAAAATTCTTGGATTTATGGTGGAGAACATTTCTTGGTCAAAAATCCATAGGTGTTAGCCTTCAGTGTCATTGAAAATGGTCGTTCATGGCTATTTTCGACAAAAATGGGGGTTGTGTGGCCATTGATCATCGACCAGAGGCTTGTACACTTCACCCCACATATGTTTTCTTGTCATAGATCACATTCTTGGATTTCTGGTGGAGACCATTTCTTGGTCAAAAATCTGTTGGTGTTAGCCTTCGGTATTATTTAAAATGGTCGTTCATGGCTATTTTCGACTGAAATGGGGGTTGTGTGGCCATTTATCATCGACCAGAGGCTCATACACCTCACCCCACATATGTTTCCTTGCCATAGAAAACATTCTTAGATATCTGGTGGAGACCATTTCTTGGTCAAAAATCCGTACGTGTGTGGCTATTTTCGACAAAAATGGGGGTTGTGTGGCCATTGATCATCGACCAAAGGCTCGTACACCTCACCCCACATATGTTTCCTTGCCATAGAAAAACATTCTTTGATTTCTTGTGGAGACCATTTCTTGGTCAAAAATCCGAATGTGTTAGCCTTCGGAACTATTGAAAATGGTCGTTCATGGCTATTTTCGACAAAAATGGGGGTTGTGTGGCCATTGATCATCGACCAAAGGCTCGTACACCTCACCCCACATATGTTTCCTTGCCATAGATCACATTCTTTGATTTCTGGTGGAGACCATTTCTTGGTCAAAAATCCGAATGTGTTAGCCTTCGGAACTATTGAAAATGGTCGTTCATGGCTATTTTCGACAAAAATGGGGGTTGTGTGGCCATTGATATTGGACCAGAGGCTCATACACCTCACTACACATATGTTTCCTTGCCATAGATCACATTCTTGGATTTATGGTGGAGACCATTTCTTGGTCAAAAATCCGTAGGTGTTAGCCTTCAGTGTCATTGAAAATGGTCGTTCATGGCTATTTTCGACAAAAATTAGGGTTGTGTGCCCATTGATCGTCGACCAGAGGCTCATACACCCCACCCCACATATGTTTCCTTGTCGTAGATCACATTCTTGGATTTCTGGTGGAGACCATTTCTTGGTCAAAAATCCGTAGGTGTTAGCCTTCGGTATTATTGAAAATGGTCGTTCATGGCTATTTTTGACAAAAATGGGGGTTGTGTGGCCATTGATCATCGACCAGAGGCTCATACACCTCACCCCACATATGTTTCCTTGCCATAGATCACATTCTTGGATTTCTGGTGGAGACCATTTCTTGGTCAAAAATCCGTAGGTGTTAGCCTCTAGTATTATTGAAAATGGTCGCTCATGGCTATTTTCATAAAAAATGGGGGTACTGTGGCCATTTATCATCGACTAGAGGCTCATAAACCTCACCCCACATATGTTTCCTTGCCATAGATCAAATTCTTGGATTTCTTGTGGAGACCATTTCTTGGTCAAAAACTCGTACGTGTTAGCCTTCGGTATTATTGAAAATGGTGGTTCATGGCTCTTTTCGGCAAAATGGGGGTTGTGTGGCCATTGATCATCGACCAGAGGCTCGTACACCTCACCCCACATATGTTTCCTTGCCATAGATCACATTCTTGGATTTCTAGTGGAGACCATTTCTTGGGCAAAAATCCGAATGTGTTAGCCTTTGGTATTTTTGAAAATGGTCATTCATGGCTATTTTTGACAAAAATGGGGGTTGTGTGGCCATTGATCTTCGATCAGAGCCTCATACACCTCACTACACATATGTTTCCTTGCCATAGATCACATTCTTGGATTTATGGTGGAGACCATTTCTTGGTCAAAAATCCGTAGGTGTTAGCCTTCAGTGTCATTGAAAATGGTCGTTCATGGCTATTTTCGACAAAAAATAGGGTTGTGTGGCCATTGATCGTCGACCAGAGGCTCATACACCTCACCCCACATATGTTTCCTTGCCGTAGATCACATTCTTGGATTTCTGGTGGAGACCATTTCTTGGTCAAAAATCCGTAGGTGTTAGCCTTCGGTATTATTGAAAATGGTCGTACATGGCTATTTTCGACAAAAATGGGGGTTGTGTGGCCATTGATCATCGACCAGAGGCTCATACACCTCACCCCACATATGTTTCCTTGCCATAGATCACATTCTTGGATTTCTGGTGGAGAACATTTCTTGGTCAAAAATCCGTAGGTGTTAGCCTCTAGTATTATTGAAAATGGTCGCTCATGGCTATTTTCATAAAAAATGGGGGTTGTGTGGCCATTTATCATCGACTAGAGGCTCATAAACCTCACCCACATATGTTTCCTTGCCATAGATCACATTCTTGGATTTCTGGTGGAGACCATTTCTTGGTCAAAAACTCGTACGTGTTAGCCTTCGGTATTATTGAAAATGGTCGTTCATGGCTATTTTTGGCAAAATGGGGGTTGTGTGGCCATTGATCATCGACCAGAGGCTCGTACACCTCACCCCACATATGTTTCCTTGCCATAGATCACATTCTTGGATTTCTGGTGGAGACCATTTCTTGGGCAAAAATCCGAATGTGTTAGCCTTTGGTATTTTTGAAAATGGTCATACATGGCTATTTTCGACAAAAATGGGGGTTGTGTGGCCATTGATCTTCGACTAGAGGCTCATACACCTCACTACACATATGTTTCCTTGCCATAGATCACATTATTGGATTTATGGTGGAGACCATTTCTTGGTCAGAAATCCATAGGTGTTAGCCTTTAGTGTCATTGAAAATGGTCGTTCATGGCTATTTTTGACAAAAATGGGGGTTGTGTGGCCATTGATCATCGACCAGAGGCTCATACACTTCACCCCACATATGTTTTCTTTCCATAGATCACATTCTTGGATTTCTAGAGGAGACCATTCCTTGGTCAAAAATCTGTTGGTGTTAGCCTTCGGTATTATTGAAAATGGTCGTTCATGGCTATTTTCGACAAAAATGGCGGTTGTGTGGCCATTTATCATTGACCAGAGGCTCGTGCAATTCACCCCACATATGTTTCCTTGCCATATATCACATTCTTGGATTTCTGGTGGAGACCATTTCTTGGTCAAAAATCCGTACGTGTTAGCCTTTGGTATTATTGAATATGGTCATTCATGGCTATTTTCGACAAAAATGGGGGTTGTGTGGCCAATGATCATCGACCAGACGCTCGTACACCTCACCCCACATATGTTTCCTTGCCATAGATCACATTCTTGGATTTCCGGTGGAGACCATTTATTGGTCAAAAATCTGTACGTGTTAGCCTTTAGTATTATTGAAAATGGTCATTCATGGCTATTTTCGACAAAATGGGGGTTGTGTGGCCATTGATCATCGACTAGAGGCTCGTACACCTCACCCCACATATGTTTCCTTGCCATAGATCACATTCTTGGATTTCTGGTGGAGACCATTTCTTGGGCAAAAATCCGAATGTGTTAGCCTTTGGTATTTTTGAAAATGGTCATTCATGGCTATTTTCGACAAAAATGGGGGTTGTGTGGCCATTGATCTTCGACTAGAGGCTCATACACCTCACTACACATATGTTTCCTTGCCATAGATCACATTATTGCATTTATGGTGGAGATCATTTCTTGGTCAGAAATCCATAGGTGTTAGCCTTTAGTGTCATTGAAAATGGTCGTTCATGGCTATTTTTGACAAAAATGGGGGTTGTGTGGCCATTGATCATCGACCAGAGGCTCATACACTTCACCCCACATATGTTTTCTATCCATAGATCACATTCTTGGATTTCTGGAGGAGACCATTCCTTGGTCAAAAATCTGTTGGTGTTAGCCTTCGGTATTATTGAAAATGGTCGTTCATGGCTATTTTCGACTAAAATGGGGGTTGTGTGGCCATTTATCATTGACCAGAGGCTCGTGCAATTCACCCCACATATGTTTCCTTGCCATATATCACATTCTTGGATTTCTGGTGGAGACCATTTCTTGGTCAAAAATCCGTACGTGTTAGCCTTCGGTATTATTGAATATGGTCATTCATGGCTATTTTCGACAAAAATGGGGGTTGTGTGGCCAATGATCATCGACCAGACGCTCGTACACCTCACCCACATATGTTTCCTTGCCATAGATCACATTCTTGGATTTCCGGTGGAGACCATTTATTGGTCAAAAATCCGTACGTGTTAGCCTTTAGTATTATTGAAAATGGTCATTCATGGCTATTTTCGACAAAAATGGGGGTTGTGTGGCCATTGATCATCGACCAGAGGCTCGTAAACCTCACCCTATATATGTTTCCTTGCCATAGATGACATTCTTTGATTTCTGGTGGAGACCATTTCTTGGTCAAAAATCTGAATGTTTTAGCCTTCGGTACTATTGAAAATGGTCGTTCATGGCTATTTTCGACAAAAATGGAGGTTGTGTGGCCATTGATATTCGACCAAAGGCTCATACACCACACTACACATATGTTTCCTTGCCATAGATCACATTCTTGGATTTATTGTGGAGACCATTTATTGGTAAAAAATCCGTAGGTGTTAGCCTTCAGTGTCATTGAAAATGGTCGTTCATGGCTATTTTCGACAAAAATGGGGTTTGTGTGGCCATTGATCATCGACCAGAGGCTCGTACACTTCACCCCACATATGTTTTCTTGCCAGAGATCACATTCTAGGATTTCTGGTGGAGACCATTTCTTGGTCAAAAATCCGTTGGTGTTAGCCTTCGGTATTATTGAAAATGGTCGTTCATGGCTATTTTCGACTAAAATGGGGGTTGTGTGGCCATTTATCATCGACCAGAGGCTCATACACCTCACCCCACATATGTTTCCTTGCCATAGATCACATTCTTGGATTTCTAGTGGAGACCATTTCTTGGTCAAAAATCCGTACGTGTTAGCCTTCGGTAGTATTGAAAATGGTCATTCATGGCTATTTTCGACAAAAATGGGGGTTGTGTGGCCAATGATCATCAACCAGAGGCTCGTAAACCTCACCCCACATATGTTTCCTTGCCATAGATCACATTCTTTGATTTCTGGTGGAGACCATTTTTTGGTCAAAAATCCGAATTTGTTAGCCTTCGGTACTATTGAAAATGGTCGTTCATGGCTATTTTCGACAAAAATGGGGGTTGTGTGGCCATTGATATTCGACCAGAGGCTCATAGACCTCACTACACATATGTTTCCTTGCCATAGATCACATTCTTGGATTTATGGTGGAGACCATTTCTTGGTCAAAAATCCGTAAGTGTTAGCCTTAAGTGTCATTGAAAATGGTTGTTCATGGCTATTTTCGACAAAAATAGGGGTTGTGTGGCCACTGATCATCGACCAGAGGCTCGTACACCTCACCCCACATATGTTTCCTTGCCATAGATCATATTCTTGGATTTCTAGTGGAGACCATTTCTTGGTCAAAAATCCGTAGGTGTTAGCCTTCGGTATTATAGAAAATGGTCGTTCATGGCTATTTTCGACAAAAATGGGGTTGTGTGGCCATTGATCATCAACCAGAGGCTCATACACCTCACCCCACATATGTTTCCTTGCCATAGATCACATTCTTGGATTTCTGGTGGAGACCATTTCTTGGTAAAAAATCCGTAGGTGTTAGCCTCTAGTATTATTGAAAATGGTCGTTCATGGCTATTTTCATCAAAAATGGGGGTTGTGTGGCCATTTATCATCGACCAGAGGCTCGTACACCTCACCCCACATATGTTTCCTTGCCATAGATCACATTCTTGGATTTCTGGTGGAGACCATTTCTTGGTCAAAAATTCGTACGTGTTAGCCTTCGGTATTATTGAAAATGGTCGTTCATGGCTATTTTCGACAAAATGGGGGTTGTGTGGCCATTGATCATCGACTAGAGGCTTGTACACCTCACCCCACATACGTTTCCTTTCCATAGATCACATTCTAGGATTTCTAGTGGAGACCATTTCTTGGGCAGAAATCCGAATGTGTTAGCCTTCGGTATTCGTGAAAATGGTCATTCATGGCTATTTTCGACAAAAATGGGGGTTGTGTGGCCATTGATCTTCGACCAGAGGGTCATACACCTCACTACACATATGTTTCCTTGCCATAGATCAAATTCTTGGATTTATGGTGGAGACCATTTCTTGGTCAAAAATCCATAGGTGTTAGCCTTCAGTGTCATTGAAAATGGTCGTTCATGGCTATTTTCGACAAAAATGGGGGTTGTGTGGCCATTGATCATCGACCAGAGGCTTGTACACTTCACCCCACATATGTTTTCTTGCCATAGATCACATTCTTGGATTTCTGGTGGAGACCATTTCTTGGTCAAAAATCTGTTGGTGTTAGCCTTCGGTATTATTGAAAATGGTCGTTCATGGCTATTTTCGACTAAAATGGGGGTTGTGTGGCCATTTATCATCGACCAGAGGCTCATACACCTCACCCCACATATGTTTCCTTGCCATAGATCACATTCTTGGATATCTGGTGGAGACCATTTCTTGGTCAAAAATTCGTACATGTTAGCCTTCGGTATTATTGAAAATGGTCATTCATGGCTATTTTCGACAAAAATGGGGGTCATGTGGCAATTGATCATCGACCAAAGGCTCGTACACCTCACCCCACATTCTTTTATTTCTGGTGGAGACCATTTCTTGGTCAAAAATCTGTAGGTGTTAGCCTTCAGTGTCATTGAAAATGGTCGTTCATGGCTATTTTCGACAAAAATTAGGGTTTTGTGGCCATTGATCATCGACCAGAGGCTCGTACACCTCACCCCACATATGTTTCCTTGCCATAGATCACATTCTTGGATTTCTGGTGGAGACCATTTCTTGGTCAAAAATCCGTAGGTGTTAGCCTTCGGTATTATTGAAAATGGTCGTTCATGGCTATTTTCGACAAAAATGGGGGTTGTGTGGCCATTGATCATCGACCAGAGGCTCATACACCTCACCCCACATATGTTTCCTTGCCATAGATCACATTCTTGGATTTCTGGTGGAGGCCATTTCTTAGTCAAAAATCCGTAGGTGTTAGCCTCTAGTATTATTGAAAATGGTCGCTCATGGCTATTTTCATCAAAAATGGGGGTTGTGTGGCCATCTATCATCGACCAGAGGCTCGTAAACCACACCCCACATATGTTTCCTTGACATAGATCACATTCTTGGATTTCTGGTGGAGACCATTTTTTGGTCAAAAATTCGTACGTGTTAGGCTTCGGTATTATTGAAAATGGTCGTTGATGGCTATTTTCGGCAAAATGGGGTTGTGTGGCCATTGATCATCGACCAGAGGCTCGTACACCTCACCCCACATATGTTTCCTTGCCATAGATCACATTCTTGGATTTCAGGTGGAGACCATTTCTTGGGAAAAAATCCGAATGTGTTAGCCTTTGGTATTTTTGAAAATGGTCATTCATGGCTATTTTCTACAAAAATGGGGGTTGTGTGGCCATTGATCTTCGACCAGAGGCTCATACACCTCACTACACATATGTTTCCTTGTCATAGATCACATTCTTGGATTTATGGTGGAGACCATTTCTTGGTCAGAAATCCATAGGTGTTAGCCTTTAGTGTCATTGAAAATGGTCGTTCATGGCTATTTTCGACAAAAATGGGGGTTGTCTGGCCATTGATCATCAACCAGAGGCTCGTACACTTCACCCCACATATGTTTTCTTGCCGTAGATCCCATTCTTGGATTTCTGGAGGAGACCATTTCTTGGTCAAAAATCTGTTGGTGTTAGCCTTCGGTATTATTGAAAATGGTCGTTCATGGCTATTTTCGACTAAAATGAGGGTTGTGTGGCCATTTATCATCGACCAGAGGCTCGTACAATTCACCCCACATATGTTTCCTTGCCATAGATCACATTCTTGGATTTCTGGTGGAGACCATTTCTTGGTCAAAAATCCATACGTGTTAGCCTTCGGTATTATTGAAAATGGTCATTCATGGCTATTTTCGACAAAAATGGGGGTTGTGTGGCCATTGATCTTCAACCAGAGGCTCATACACCTCACTACACTTATGTTTCCTTGCCATAGATCACATTCTTGGATTTATGGTGGAGACCATTTCTTGGTCAAAAATCCATAGGTGTTAGCCTTCAGTGTCATTGAAAATGGTCGTTCATGGCTATTTTCGACAAAAATGGGGGTTGTGTGGCCATTGATCATAGACCAGAGGCTCGTACACTTCACCCCACATATGTTTTCTTGCCATAGATCACATTCTTTGATTTCTAGAGAGACCATTTCTTGGTCAAAAATCTGTTGGTGTTAGCCTTTGGTATTATTGAAAATGGTCGTTCATGGCTATTTTTGACTAAAATGGGGGTTGTGTGGCCATTTATCATCGACCGGAGGCTCGTACAATTCACCCCACATATGTTTCCTTGCCATAGATCACATTCTTGGATTTCTGGTGGAGACCATTTCTTGGTCAAAAATCCGTACGTGTTAGCCTTCGGTATTATTGAAAATGGTCATTCATGGCTATTTTCGACACAAATGGGGGTTGTGTGGCCATTGATCTTCGACGGGAGGCTCATACACCTCACTACACATATGTTTCCTTGCCATAGATCACATTCTTGGATTTATGGTGGAGACCATTTCTTGGTCAAAAATCCATAGGTGTTAGCCTTCAGTGTCATTGAAAATGGTCGTTCAAGGCTATTTTCGACAAAAATGGGCGTTGTGTGGCCATTAATCATCGACCAGAGGCTCGTACACTTCACCCCACATATGTTTTCTTGCCATAGATTAGAATTTTGGATTTCTCATGGGGACCATTTGTTGGTCAAAAATTCGTAGGTGTTGGCCTTCAGTGTCATTGAAAATGGTCATTCATGGCTATTTTCGACAAAAATGGGGGTTGTGTCGCCATTGATCATCGACCAGAGGATCGTACGCCTCACCCCACATAAGTTTCCTTGCCATATATCACATTCTTGGATTTCTGGTGGAGACCATTCCTTGGTCAAAAATCCGTAGGTGTTAGCCTTCGGTATTATTGAAAATCGTCGTTCATGGCTATTTTCGACAAAAATGGGGGTTGTGTGGCAATTGATCATCGACCAAAGGCTCATACACCTCACCCCACATGTGTTTCCTTGCCATAGACCACATTCTTGGATTTCTGGTGGTGACCATTTCTTGGTCAAAAATCCGTAGGTGTTAGCCTTCGGTATTATTGAAAATGGTCGTTCATGGCTATTTTCGACAAAAATGGGTGTTGTGTGGCCATTGATCATCGACCAAAGGCTCATACACCTCACCCCACATATGTTTCTTTGCCATAGACCACATTCTTGGATTTCTGGTGGAGACCATTTGTTGGTCAAAAATCCGTAGGTGTTAGCTTTCGGTATTATTGAAAATGGTCGTTCATGGCTATTTTCATCAAAAATGGGGGTTGTGTGGCCATTTATCATCGACCAGAGGCTCGTACACCTCACCCCACATATGTTTCCTTGCCATAGAGCACACTCTTGGATTTCTGGTGGAGACCATTTCTTGGTCAAAAATTCGTACGTGTTAGCCTTCGGTATTATTGAAAATGGTCGTTCATGGCTATTTTCGACAAAATGGGTGTTGTGTGGCCATTGATCATCGACCAAAGGCTCATACACCTCACCCCACATATGTTTCCTTGCCATAGACCACATTCTTGGATTTCTGGTGGAGACCATTTGTTGGTCAAAAATCCGTAGGTGTTAGCTTTCGGTATTATTGAAAATGGTCGTTCATGGCTATTTTCATCAAAAATGGGGGTTGTGTGGCCATTGATCATCGACCAGAGGTTCGTACACCTCACCCACATATGTTTCCTTGCCATAGATCACATTCTTGGATTTCTGGTGGAGACCATTTCTTGGTCAAAAATCCGTACGTGTTAGCCTTCGGCATTATTGAAAATGGTCGTTCATGGCTATTTTTGACAAAATAGAGGTTTTGTGGCCATTGATCATCGACCAGAGGCTCGTACACCTCACCCCAAATATGTTTCCTTGCCATAGATCATATTCTTGGATTTCTGGTGGAGACGGTTTCTTGGTCAAAATTCCGTAGGTGTTAGCCTTCAGAATTATTGAAAATGGTCGTTCATGGCTATTTTCGACAAAAATGGGGGTTGTGTGGCCATTGATCATCGATCAGAGGCTCGTACACCTCACCGCACATATGTTTCCTTGCCATATATCACATTCTTGGATTTCTGGTGGAGACCATTTCTTGGTCAAAAATTCGTAGGTGTTAGCCTTCGGTATTATTGTAAATGGTCGTTCATGGCTATTTTCGACAAAAATGGGGGTTGTGTGGCCATTGATCATCGACCAGAGGCTCATACACCTCACCCCACATATGTTTCCTTGCCATAGATCATATTCTTGGATTTCTGGTGGAGACCATTTCTTGGTCAAAAGTCCGTACGTGTTAGCCTTCGGTATTATTGAAAATGGTCATTCATGGCTATTTTCGACACAAATGGGTGTTGTGTGGCCATTGATCTTCGACCAGAGGCTCATACACCTCACTAGACATATGTTTCCTTGCCATAGATCACATTCTTGGATTTATGGTGGAGACCATTTCTTGGTCAAAAATCCATAGGTGTTAGCCTTCAGTGTCATTGAAAATGGTCGTTCATGGCTATTTTCGACAAAAATGGGGGTTGTGTGGCCATTGATCATCGACCAGAGGCTCGTACACTTCACCCCACATATGTTTTCTTGCCATAGATCACAATCTTGGATTTCTCGTGGAGACCATTTGTTGGTCAAAAATTCGTCGGTGTTAGCCTTCAGTGTCATTGAAAATGGTCATTCATGGCTATTTTTGACAAAAATGGGGGTTTTGTCGACATTGATCATCGACCAGAGGCTAGTACACCTCTCCCCACATAAGTTTCCTTGCAATAGATCACATTCTTGGATTTTTGGTGGAGACCATTTCTTGGTCAAAAATCCATAGGTGTTAGCCTTCAGTGTCATTGAAAATGGTCGTTCATGACTATTTTCGACAAAAATGGGGGTTGTGTGGCCATTGATCATCGACCAGAGGCTCGTACACTTCACCCCACATATGTTTTCTTGCTATAGATCACATTCTTGGATTTCTGGTGGAGACCATTTCTTGGTTAAAAATCCGTACGTGTTAGCCTTCGGTATTATTGAAAATGGTCATTTATGGCTATTTTCGACAAAAATGGGGGTTGTGTGGCCATTGATTATCGACCAGAGGCTCGTACACCTAACCCCACATATGTTTCCTTGCCATAGATCACATTCTTGGATTTATGGTGGAGACCATTTCTTGGTCAAAAATCCATAGGTGTTAGCCTTCAGTGTCATTGAAAATGGTCGTTCATGGCTATTTTCGACAAAAATGGGGGTTGTGTGGCCATTGATCATCGACCAGAGGCTCATACACTTCACCCCACATATGTTTTCTTGCCATAGATCACAATCTTGGATTTCTCATGGAGACCATTTGTTGGTCAAAAATTCGTAGGTGTTAGCCTTCAGTGTCATTGAAAATGGTCATTCATGGCTATTTTTGACAAAAATGGGGGTTGTGTCGCCATTGATCATCGACCAGAGGCTCGTACACCTCTCCCCACATAAGTTTCCTTGCCATAGATCACATTCTTGGATTTTTGGTGGAGACCATTTCTTTGTCAAAAATCCATAGGTGTTAGCCTTCAGTGTCATTGAAAATGGTCGTTCATGGCTATTTTCGACAAAAATGGGGGTTGTGTGGCCAATGATCATTGACCACAGGCTCGTACACTTCACCCCACATACGTTTTCTTGCTATAGATCACATTCTTGGATTTTTGGTGGAGACCATTTCTTGGTTAAAAATCCGTACGTGTTAGCCTTCGGTATTATTGAAAATGGTCATTTATGGCTATTTTCGACAAAAATGGGGGTTGTGTGGCCATTGATTATCGACCAGAGGCTCGTACACCTAACCCCACATATGTTTCCTTGCCATAGATCACATTCTTGGATTTCTGGTGGTGACCATTTTTTGGTCAAAAATCCATAGGTGTTAGCCTTCGGTATTATTGATAATGGTCGTTCATAGCTATTTTCGACAAAAATGGGGGTTGTGTGGCCATTGATCATCAACCAAAGGCTCATACACCTCACCCCACATATGTTTCCTTGCCATAGATCACATTCTTGGATTTCTAGTAGAGACCATTTGTTGGTCAAAAATCCGTAGGTGTTAGCCTTCGGTATTATTGAAAATGGTCGTTCATGGCTATTTTCATCAAAAATGGGGGTTGTGTGGCCATTTATCATCAACCAGAGGCTCGTACACCTCACCCCACATATGTTTCCTTGCCATAGATCACATTCTTGGATTTCTAGTGGAGACCATTTCTTGGTCAAAAATTTGTACGTGTTAGCCTTCGGTATTATTGAAAATGGTTGTGGTCGTTCATGGCTATTTTTGACAAAATGGGGGTTGTGTGGCCATTGATCATCGACCAGAGGCTCGTACGCCTCACCCACATCTGTTTCCTTGCAGTAGATCACATTCTTGGATTTATGGTGGAGATCATTTCTTGGTCAAAAATCCGTACGTGTTAGCCTTCGGTATTATTGAAAATGGTCGTTCATGGCTATTTTCGACAAAATAGAGGTTCTGTGGCCATTGATCATCGACCAGGCGCTCATACACCTCACCCACATATGTTTCCTTGCCGTAGATCACATTCTTGGATTTCTGGTGGAGACCATTTCTTGGGCAAAAATCCGAATGTGTTAGCCTTCGGTATTATTGAAAATGGTTATTCATGGCTATTTTCGACAAAAAAATGGGGGTTGTGTGGCCATTTATCTTCAACCAGAGGCTCATACACCTCACTACACATATGTTTTCTTGCCATAGATCACATTCTTGGATCTATGGTGGAGACCAGTTCTTGGTCAAAAATCCATAGGTGTTAGCCTTCAGTGTCGTTGAAAATAGTCGTTCATGGCTATTTTCGACAATAATGGGGGTTGTGTGGCCATTGATAATCGACCAGAGGATCGTACACCTTACCCCACATATGTTTCCTTGCCATAGATCACATTCTTGGATTTCTGGTGGAGACCATTTCTTGGTCAAAAATCTATAGGTGTTAGCCTTCGGTATTATTGAAAATGGTCGTTCATGGCTATTTTCGACAAAAATGGGGGTTGTGTGGCCATTGATCATCGACCAGAGGCTCGTACACCTCACCCCACATATGTTTTATTGCCATAGATCAAAATCTTGGATTTCTCGTGGAGACCATTTCTTGGTCAAAAATCCGTACGTGGTAGACTTTGGTATTATTGAAAATGGTCGTTCATGGTTATTTTCGTCAAAAATGGGGGTTGTGTGGCCATTGATCATCGACCAGAGGCTCGTACACCTCACCCGACATATAATTCCTTTCCATAGATAATATTCTTGGATTTCTGGTGGAGACGATTTCTTGGTCAAAAATCCGTAGGTGTTAGCCTTCGGTATTATTGAAAATGGTTGTTCATGGGTATTTTCGACAAAAATGGGGGTTGTGTGGCCATTGATCATCGACCAGAGGCTCGTACACCTCACCCCACATATGTTTCCTTGCCATAGATCAAATTCTTGGATTTCTGGTGGAGACCATTTCTTGGTCAAAAATCCGAAGGTGTTAGCCTTCGATATTATTGTAAATGGTCGTTCATGGCTATTTTCGACAAAAATGGGGGTTGTGTGGCCGTTGATCATCGACCAGAGTCTCATACACCTCATCCCACATATGTTTCCTTGCCATAGATCACATTCTTGGATTTCTGGAGGAGACCATTTCTTGGTCAAAAATCTGTAGGTGTTAGCCTCTAGTATTATTGAAAATGGTCGTTCATGGCTATTTTGATAAAAAAAATGGGGGTTGTATGGCCATTTATCATCGACCAGAGGCTCGTACACCTCACCCCACATATGTTTCTTGCCATAGATCACATTCTTGGATTTCTGGTGGAGACCATTTCTTGGTCAAAAATTCGTACGTGTTAGCCTTCGGTATTATTGAAAATGGTCGTTCATGGCTATTTTCGACAAAATGGGGGTTGTGTGGCCATTGATCATCGACCAGAGGCTCGTACACCTCACCCCACATATGTTTCCTTGCCATAGATCACATTCTTGAATTTCTGGTGATCTATGGCAAGGAAACATATGTGGGGTGAGGTGTATGGGCCTCTGGCCGATGATCAATGGCCAAACAACGCCCATTTTTGTCGAAAATAGCGATCAACGACCATTTTCAATAATACCGAAGGCTAACACGTATGGATTTTTGACCAAGAAATGGTCTCCACCAGAAATCCGAGAATGTGATCTATGGCAAGGAAACATATGTGGGGTGAGGTGTACGAGCCTCTGGTCGATGATAAATGGCCACACAACCCCCATTTTTGTCGAAAATAGCCATGAACGACCATTTTCAATGACACTGAAGGCTAACACCTACGGAACTTTGACCAAGAAATGGTCTCCACCATAAATCCAAGAATGTGATCTAGGGCAAGGAAACATATGTGTAGTGCGGTGTATGAGCCTCTGGTCAAAGATCAATGGCCACAACACCCATTTTTGTCGAAAATAGCCATGAATGACCATTTTCAATAATACCGAAGGCTAACACATTCAGATTTTTGCCCAAGAAATGGTCTCCACCAGAAATCCAAGAATGTGATCTATGGCAAGGAAACATATGTGGGGTGAGGTGTACGAGTCTCTGGTTGATGATCAATGGCCACACAACCCCCATTTTTGTCGAAAATAGCCATGAACGACCATTTTCAATGACACTGAAGGTTAACACTCACGGATTTTTGACCAAGAAATGGTCTCCACCATAAATCCCAGAATGTGATCTATGGCAAGGAAACATATGTGTAGTGAGGTGTATGAGCCTCTGGTCGAATATCAATGGCCACACAACACTTATTTTAGTCAAAATAGCCATGAACGACCACTTTCAATAGTACCGAAGGCTAACACATTCGGATTTTTGACCAAGAAATGGTCTCCACCAGAAATCAAAGAATGTGATCAATGGCAAGGAAACATATGTGGGGTGAGGTTTATGAGCCTCTGGTCGATGATCAATGGCCACACAACCCCCATTTTTGTCGAAAATCGCCATGAATGACCATTTTCAATAATACCGAACGCTAACATGTACGGATTTTTGACCAAGAAATGGTCTCCACCAGAAATCCAAGAATGTGATCTATGGCAAGGAAACATATGTGGGGTGAGGTGTACAAGCCTCTAGTCAATGATAAATGGCCACACAACCCCCATTTTAGACGAAAATAGCCATGAATGACCATTTTCAATAATACCGAAGGCTAACACCAACGGATTCTTGACCAAGAAATGGTCTCCACCAGAAATCCAAGAATGTGATCAACGGCAAGAAACCATATGTGGGGTAAAGTGTACGAGCCTCTGGTCGATGATCAATGGCCACACAACCCCCATTTTAGACGAAAATAGCCATGAACGACCATTTTCAATGACACGGAAGGCTAACACCTACGGATTTTTGACCAAGAAATGGTCTCCACCATAAATCCAAGAATGTGATCTATGGCAAGGAAACATAAGTGAGGTGAGGTGTACAAGCCTCTGGTCGATGATAAATAGCCACACAACCCCTATTTTTGATGAAAATAGCCATGAACGACCATTTTCAATAATACCGAAGGCTAACACCTACGGATTTTTGACCAAGAAATGGTCTCCACTAGAAATCCAAGAATGTGATCTATGGCAAGGAAACATACATGGGGTGAGGTGTATGAGCCTCTGGTCGATGATCAATGGCCACACAACCCCCATTTTTGTCGAAAATAGCCATGAACGACCGTTTTCAATAATACCGAAGGCTAACACCTAAGGATTTTTGACCAAGAAATGTTCTCCACCAGAAATCCAAAATGTGATCTATGGCAAGGAAACATATGTGGGGTGAGGTGTACGAGCCTCTGGTCGATGATCAATGGCCACACAACCCCCATTTTTGTCGAAAATAGCCATGAACGACCATTTTCAATGACACTGAAGGCTAACAGCTACGGATTTTTGACCAAGAATTGGTCTCCTCCATAAATCCAAGAATGTGATCTATGGCAAGGAAACATATGTGGGGTGAGGTGTATGGGCCTCTGGTCGATGATCAATGGCCACACAACGCCCATTTTTGTCTAAAATAGCGATCAACGACCATTTTCAATAATACAGAAGGCTAACACGTATGGATTTTTGACCAAGAAATGGTCTCCACCAGAAATCCAAGAATGTGATCTATGGCAAGGAAACCTATGTGGGGTGAGGTGTACGAGCCTCTGGTCGATGATCAATGGCCACACAACCCCCATTTTTTGTCGAAAATAGCCATGAACGACCATTTTCAATGACACTGAAGGCTAACACCTCCGGAATTTTGACCAAGAAATGGTCTCCACCATAAATCCAAGAATGTGATCTATGGCAAGGAAACATATGTGTAGTGAGGTGTATGAGCCTCTGGTCGAAGATCAATGGCCACACAACCCCCATTTTTGTCGAAAATAGCCATGAATGACCATTTTCAAAAATACCGAAGGCTAACACATTCGGATTTTTGCCCAAGAAATGGTCTCCACCAGAAATCCAAGAATGTGATCTATGGCAAGGAAACATATGTGGGGTGAGGTGTACGAGCCTTTTGTCGATGATTAATGGCCACACAACCCCCATTTTTCTCGAAAATAGCCATGAATGACCATTTTCAATAATACCGAAGGCTAACACATTCAGATTTTTGCCCAAGAATTGGGCTCCACCAGAAATCCAAGAATGTGATCTATGGCAAGGAAATCTATGTGGGGTGAGGTGTACGAGCCTTTTGTCGATGATTAATGGCCAAACAACCCCCATTTTTGTCGAAAATAGCCACGAACGACCATTTTCAATGACGTTGAATGCTAACACTCACAGATTTTTGACCAAGAAATGGTCTCCACCATAAATCCAAGAATGTGATCTATGGCAAGGAAACATATTTGTAGTGGGGTGTATGAGCCTCTGGTCGAATATCAATGGCCACACAACCCTTATTTTTGTCGAAGATAGCCATGAACGACCATTTTCAATAGTACCGAAGGCTAATACATTCGGATTTTTGACTAAGAAATGGTCTCCACCAGAAATCAAAGAATGTGATCTATGGCAAGGAAACATATGTGGGGTGAGGTTTATGAGCCTCTGGTCAATGATCAATGGCCACACAACCCCCATTTTTGTCGAAAATAGCCATGAATGACCATTTTCAATAATACCGAAGGCTAACACGTACGGATTTTTGACCAAGAAATGGTCTCCACTAGAAATCCAAGAATGTGATCAATGGCAAGAAAACATATGTGGGGTAAAGTGTACGAGCCTCTGGTCGATGATCAATGGCCACACAACCCCCATTTTTGTAGAAAATAGCCATGAACGACCATTTTCAATGACACGGAAGGCTAACACCTACGGATTTTTGACCAAGAAATGGTCTCCACCATAAATCCAAGAATGTGATCTATGGCAAGGAAACATATGTGAGGTGAGGTGTACGAGACTCTAGTCGATGATCAATGGCCACACAACCCCCATTTTTGTCGAAAATAGCCATGAACGACCATTTTCAATGACACTGAAGGCTAACACCTACGGATTTTTGACCAAGAAATGGTCTCCACCATAAATCCAAGGATCTGATCTATGGCAAGGAAACATATGTGGGGTGAGGTGTACGAGTCTCTGGTTGATGATCAATGGCCACACAACCCCCATTTTTGTCGAAAATAGCCATGAACGACCATTTTCAATGACACTGAACGTTAACACTCATGGATTTTTGACCAAGAAATGGTCTCCACCATAAATCCCAGAATGTGATCTATGGCAAGGAAACATATGTGTAGTGAGGTGTATGAGCCTCTGGTCGAATATCAATGGCCACACAACACTTATTTTAGTCGAAATAGCCATGAACGACCACTTTCAATAGTACCGAAGGCTAACACATTCGGATTTTTGACCAAGAAATGGTCTCCACCAGAAATCAAATAATGTGATCTATGGCAAGGAAACATATGTGGGGTGAGGTTTATGAGCCTCTGGTCGATGATCAATGGCCACACAACCCCCATTTTTGTCGAAAATCGCCATGAATGACCATTTTCAATAATACCGAAGGCTGACATGTACGGATTTTTGACCAAGAAATGGTCTCCACCAGAAATCCAAGAATGTGATCTATGGCAAGGAAACATATGTGGGGTGAGGTGTACAAGCCTCTAGTCGATGATAAATGGCCACACAACCCCCATTTTAGACGAAAATAGCCATGAACGACCATTTTCAATAATACCGAAGGCTAACACCAACGGATTCTTGACCAAGAAATGGTCTCCACCAGAAATCCAAGAATGTGATCAACGGCAAGAAACCATATGTGGGGTAAAGTGTACGAGCCTCTGGTCGATGATCAATGGCCACACAACCCCCATTTTAGACGAAAATAGCCATGAACGACCATTTTCAATGACACGGAAGGCTAACACCTACGGATTTTTGACCAAGAAATGGTCTCCACCATAAATCCAAGAATGTGATCTATGGCAAGGAAACATAAGTGAGGTGAGGTATACGAGCCTCTGGTCGATGATAAATAGCCACACAACCCCTATTTTTGATGAAAATAGCCATGAACGACCATTTTCAATAATACCGAAGGCTAACACCTACGGATTTTTGACCAAGAAATGGTCTCCACTAGAAATCCAAGAATGTGATCTATGGCAAGGAAACATACATGGGGTGAGGTGTATGAGCCTCTGGTCGATGATCAATGGCCACACAACCCCCATTTTTGTCGAAAATAGCCATGAACGACCGTTTTCAATAATACCGAAGGCTAACACCTACGGATTTTTGACCAAGAAATGTTCTCCACCAGAAATCCAAAATGTGATCTATGGCAAGGAAACATATGTGGGGTGAGGTGTACGAGCCTCTGGTCGATGATCAATGGCCACACAACCCCCATTTTTGTCGAAAATAGCCATGAACGATCATTTTCAATGACACAGAAGGCTAACAGCTACGGATTTTTGACCAAGAATTGGTCTCCTCCATAAATCCAAGAATGTGATCTATGGCAAGGAAACATATGTGGGGTGAGGTGTATGGGCCTCTGGTCGATGATCAATGGCCACACAACGCCCATTTTTGTCTAAAATAGCGATCAACGACCATTTTCAATAATACAGAAGGCTAACACGTATGGATTTTTGACCAAGAAATGGTCTCCACCAGAAATCCAAGAATGTGATCTATGGCAAGGAAACCTATGTGGGGTGAGGTGTACGAGCCTCTGGTCGATGATCAATGGCCACACAACCCCCATTTTTTGTCGAAAATAGCCATGAACGACCATTTTCAATGACACTGAAGGCTAACACCTCCGGAATTTTGACCAAGAAATGGTCTCCACCATAAATCCAAGAATGTGATCTATGGCAAGGAAACATATGTGTAGTGAGGTGTATGAGCTTCTGGTCAAAGATCAATGGCCAAACAACCCCCATTTTTCTCGAAAATAGCCATGAATGACCATTTTCAATAATACCGAAGGCTAACACATTCAGATTTTTGCCCAAGAAATGGGCTCCACCAGAAATCCAAGAATGTGATCTATGGCAAGGAAACATATGTGGGGTGAGGTGTACGAGCCTTTGGTCGATGATTAATGGCCACACAACCCCCATTTTTGTCGAAAATAGCCATGAACGACCATTTTCAACGACGTTGAAGGCTAACACTCACAGATTTTTGACCAAGAAATGGTCTCCACCATAAATCCAAGAATGTGATCTATGGCAAGGAAACATATTTGTAGTGAGGTGTATGAGCCTCTGGTCGAATATCAATGGCCACACAACCCTTATTTTTGTCGAAGATAGCCATGAACGACCATTTTCAATAGTACCGAAGGCTAACACATTCAAATGGATTTTTGACTAAGAAATGGTCTCCACCAGAAATCAAAGAATGTGATCTATGGCAAGGAAACATATGTGGGGTGAGGTTTATGAGCCTCTGGTCAATGATCAATGGCCACACAACCCCCATTTTTGTCGAAAATAGCCATGAATGACCATTTTCAATAATACCGAAGGCTAACACGTACGGATTTTTGACCAAGAAATGGTCTCCACCAGAAATCCAAGAATGTGATCAATGGCAAGAAAACATATGTGGGGTAAAGTGTACGAGCCTCTGGTCGATGATCAATGGCCACACAACCCCCATTTTTGTAGAAAATAGCCATGAACGACCATTTTCAATAATACCGAAGGCTAACACCTACGGATTTTTGACCAAGAAATGGTCTCCACCAGAAATCCAAGAATGTGATCTATGGCAAGGAAACATATGTGGGGTGAGGTGTATGAGCCTCTGGTCGACGATCAATGGCCACACAACCCTAATTTTTGTCGAAAATAGCCATGAACGACCATTTTCAATGACACTGAAGGCTAACACCTACGGATTTTTGACCAAGAAATGGTCTCCACCATAAATCCAAGAATCTGATCTATGGCAAGGAAACATATGTGGGGTGAGGTGTATGGGCCTCTGGCCAATGATCAATGGCCACACAATGCCCGTTTTTGTCGAAAATAGTGATCAACGACCATTTTCAATAATACCGACGACTAACACGTATGGATTTTCAACCAAGAAATGGCCTCCACCAGAAATCCGATAATGTGATCTATGGCAAGGAAACATATGTGAGGTGAGGTGTACGAGCCTCTGGTCGATGATCAATGGCCACACAACCCCCATTTTTGTCAAAAATAGCCATGAACGACCATTTTCAATAATACCGAAGGCTAACACCTACGGATTTTTGACCAAGAATTGGTCTCCACCATAAATCCAAGAATGTGATCTATGGCAAGTAAACATATGTGCAATGAGGTGTATGAGCCTCTGGTCGAATATCAATGGCCACACAACCCCCATTTTTGTCGAAAATAGCAATGAACGACCATTTTCAATAGTACCGAAGGCTAACACATTCGGATTTTTGACCAAGAAATGGTTTCCACCAGAAATCAAAGAATGTGATCTATGGCAAGAAAACATATGTGGGGTGAGGTTTACGAGCCTCTGGTCGATGATCAATGGCCACACAACCCCCATTTTTGTCGAAAATATCCATGAATGACCATTTTCAATAATACCGAAGGCTAACACGTACGGATTTTTGACCAAGAAATGGTCTCCACCAGAAATCCAAGAATGTGATCTATGGCAAGGAAACATATGTGGGGTGAGGTGTACGAACCTCTGGTCGATGATAAATGGCCACACAACCCCCATTTTAGTCAAAAATAGACATGAACTACCATTTTTCAATAATACCAAAGGCTAACACTAACGGATTTCTAACCAAGAAATGGTCCCCAGCAGAAATCCAAGAATGTGATTTATGGCAAGAAAACATATGTGGGGTGAAGTGTACGAGCCTCTAGTCGATGATAAATGGCCACACAACCCCCAATTTTGATGAAAATAGCCATGAACGACCATTTTCAATAATACCGAAGTCTAATGCCTAAGGATTTTTGACCAAGAAATGGTCTCCACCGTAAATCCAATAATGTGATCTATGGCAAGGAAACATATGTGTAGTGAGGTGTATGAGCCCCTGGTCAAAGATCAATGGCCACACAACCCCCATTTTTGTCAAAAATAGCCATGAATGACCATTTTCAATAATACCGAAGGCTAACACATTCGGAATTTTGCCCAAGAAATGGTCTCCACCAGAAATCCAAGAATGTGATCTATGGCAAGGAAACATATGTGGGGTGAGGTATACGAGCCTCTGGTCGATGATCAATGGCCACACAACCCCCATTTTTGTCGAAAATAGCCATGAACCACCATTTTCAATGACACTGAAGGCTAGCACCGACGGATTTTTGACCAAGAAATGGTCTCCACTAGAAATCCAAGAATGTGATCTATGGCATGGAAACATATGTGGGGTGAGGTGTATGAGCCTCTGGTTGAATATCAATGGCCACACAACCCCCATTTTTGTCAAAAATAGCCATGAACGACCATTTTCAATAGTACCGAAGGCTAACACATTCGGTTTTTGACCAAGAAATGGTCTCCACCAGAAATCAAAGAATGTGATCTACGTCAAGGAAACATATGTGGGGTGAGGTTTACGATCCTCTGGTCGATGATCAATGGCCACACAACCCCATTTTTGTCAAAAATAGCCATGAATGACCATTTTCAATAATACCAAAGGCTGACACGTACGGGTTTTTGACCAAGAAATGGTCTCCACCAGAAATCCAAGAATGTGATCTATGGCAAGGAAACATATGTGAGGTGAGGTGTATGAGCCCCTGGTCGATGATAAATGGCCACACAACCCCCATTTTAGTCAAAAATAGCCATGAATGACCATTTTCAATAATACCGAAGGCTAACACATTCAGAATTTTGCCCAAGAAATGGTCTCCACCAGAAATCCAAGAATGTGATCTATGGCAAGGAAACATATGTGGGGTGAGGTGTACGAGCCTCTGGTCGATGATCAATGGCCACACAACCCCCATTTTTGTCAAAAATAGCCATGAACCACCATTTTCAATGACACTGAAGGCTAGCACCGATGGATTTTTGACCAAGAAATGGTCTCCACCAGAAATCCAAGAATGTGATCTATGGCAAGGAAACATATGTGGGGTGAGGTGTATGAGCCTCTGGTTGAATATCAATGGCCACACAACCCCCATTTTTGTCAAAAATAGCCATGAACGACCATTTTCAATAGTACCGAAGGCTAACACATTTGGTTTTTGCCCAAGAAATGGTCTCCACCAGAAATCCAAGAATGTGATCTATGGCAAGGAAACATATGTGAGGTGAGGTGTACGAGCCTCTGGTCGATGATAAATGGCCACACAACCCCCAATTTTGATGAAAATAGCCATGAACGACCATTTTCAATAATACCGAAGTCTAACGCCTACGGATTTTTGACCAAGAAATGGTCTCCACCATAAATCCAATAATGTGATCTATGGCAAGGAAACATATGTGTAGTGAGGTGTATGAGCCTCTGGTCAAAGATCAATGGCCACACAACCCCCATTTTTGTCAAAAATAGCCATGAATGACCATTTTCAATAATACCGAAGGCTAACACATTCGGAATTTTGCCCAAGAAATGGTCTCCACCAGAAATCCAAGAATGTGATCTATGGCAAGGAAACATATGTGGGGTGAGGTGTACGAGCCTCTGGTTGATGATCAATGGCCACACAACCCCCATTTTTGTCGAAAATAGCCATGAACCACCATTTTCAATGACACTAAAGGCTAGCACCGACGGATTTTTGACCAAGAAATGGTCTCCACCAGAAATCCAAGAATGTGATCTATGGCATGGAAACATATGTGGGGTGAGGTGTATGAGCCTCTGGTTGAATATCAATGGCCACGCAACCCCCATTTTTGTCAAAAATAGCCATGAACGACCATTTTCAATAGTACCGAAGGCTAACACATTCGGTTTTTGACCAAGAAATGGTCTCCACCAGAAATCAAAGAATGTGATCTACGACAAGGAAACATATGTGGGGTGAGGTTTACGATCCTCTGGTCGATGATCAATGGCCACACAACCCCATTTTTGTCAAAAATAGCCATGAATGACCATTTTCAATAATACCAAAGGCTGACACGTACGGATTTTTGACCAAGAAATGGTCTCCACCAGAAATCCAAGAATGTGATCTATGGCAAGGAAACATATGTGAGGTGAGGTGTATGAGCCCCTGGTCGATGATAAATGGCCACACAACCCCCATTTTAGTCAAAAATAGCCATGAATGACCATTTTCAATAATACCGAAGGCTAACACATTCGGAATTTTGCCCAAGAAATGGTCTCCACCAGAAATCCAAGAATGTGATCTATGGCAAGGAAACATATGTGGGGTGAGGTGTACGAGCCTCTTGTCGATGATCAATGGCCACACAACCCCCATTTTTGTCAAAAATAGCCATGAACCACCATTTTCAATGACACTGAAGGCTAGCACCGATGGATTTTTGACCAAGAAATGGTCTCCACCAGAAATCCAAGAATGTGATCTATGGCAAGGAAACATATGTGGGGTGAGGTGTATGAGCCTCTGGTTGAATATCAATGGCCACACAACCCCCATTTTTGTCAAAAATAGCCATGAACGACCATTTTCAATAGTACCGAAGGCTAACACATTCGGTTTTTGCCCAAAAAATGGTCTCCACCAGAAATCCAAGAATGTGATCTATGGCAAGGAAACATATGTGAGGTGAGGTGTACGAGCCTCTGGTCGATGATAAATGGCCACACAACCCCCAATTTTGATGAAAATAGCCATGAACGACCATTTTCAATAATACCGAAGTCTAACGCCTACGGATTTTTGACCAAGAAATGGTCTCCACCATAAATCCAATAATGTGATCTATGGCTTGGAAACATATGTGTAGTGAGGTGTATGAGCCTCTGGTCAAAGATCAATGGCCACACAACCCCCATTTTTGTCAAAAATAGCCATGAATGACCATTTTCAATAATACTGAAGGCTAACACATTCGGAATTTTGCCCAAGAAATGGTCTCCACCAGAAATCCAAGAATGTGATCTATGGCAAGGAAACATATGTGGGATGAGGTGTACGAGCCTCTGGTCGATGATCAATAGCCACACAACCCCCATTTTTGTCGAAAATAGCCATGAACCACCATTTTCAATGACACTGAAGGCTAGCACCGATGGATTTTTGACCAACAAATGGTCTCCACCAGAAATCCAAGAATGTGATCTATGGCAAGGAAACATATGTTGGGTGAGGTGTATGAGCCTCTGGTTGAATATCAATGGCCACACAACCCCCATTTTTGTCAAAAATAGCCATGAACCACCATTTTCAATAGTACCGAAGGCTAACACATTCGGTTTTTGACCAAGATATGGTCTCCAGCCGAAATCAAAGAATGTGATCTACGACAAGGAAACATATGTGGGGTGAGGTTTACGATCCTCTAGTCGATGATCAATGGCCACACAACCTCATTTTTGTCAAAAATAGACATGAATGACCATTTTCAATAATACCAAAGGCTGACACGTACGAATTTTTGACCAAGAAATGGTCTCCACCAGAAATCCAAGAAAGTGATCTATGGCAAGGAAACATATGTGAGGTGAGGTGTATGAGCCCCTGGTCGATGATAAATGGCCACACAACCCCCATTTTAGTCGAAAATAGCCATGAATGACCATTTTCAATAATACCGAAGGCTAACACCAACGGATTTTTGACCAAGAAATGGTCTCCACTAAAAATCCAAGAATGTGATCTATGGCAAGAAAACATATGTGGGGTGAAGTGTACGAGCCTCTGCTCGATGATCAATGGCCACAAAACCCCCATTTTTGTCGAAAATAGCCATGAACGACTATTTTCAATGACACTGAAGGCTAACACCTACGAATTTTTGACCAAGAAATGGTCTCCACCATAAATCCAAGAATGTGATCTATGGGAAGGAAACATATGTGTAGTGGGGTGTATGAGCCTGTGGTCGAAGATCAATGGCCACACAACCCCCATTTTTGTCGAAAATAGCGATGAATGACCATTTTCAATAATACCGAAGGCTAACACATTCGGATTTTTGCCCTAGAAATGGTCTCCACCAGAAATCCAAGAATGTGATCTATGGCAAGGAAACATATGTGGGGTGAGGTGTACGAGCCTCTGGTCGATGATCAATTGCCACACATCCCCCATTTTGTGAAAAATGGCCATGAACGACTATTTTCAATAATACCGAAGGCTAACACGTACGAATTTTTGACCAAGAAATGGTCTCCAACAGAAATCCAAGAATGTGTTCTATGGCAAGGAACATATGTAGGGTGAGGTGTACGAGCCTCTGGTCGATGATAAATGGCCACACAACCCCCAATTTTGATGAAAATAGCCATGAACGACCATTTTCAATAATACCGAAGTCTAACGCCTAAGGATTTTTGACCAAGAAATGGTCTCCACCATAAATCCAATAATGTGATCTATGGCAAGGAAACATATGTGTAGTGAGGTGTATGAGCCTCTGGTCAAAGATCAATGGCCACACAACCCCCATTTTTGTCAAAAATAGCCATGAATGATCATTTTCAATAATACCGAAGGCTAACACATTCGGAATTTTGCCCAAGAAATGGTCTCCACTAGAAATCCAAGAATGTGATCTATGGCAAGGAAACATATGTGGGGTGAGGTGTACGAGCCTCTGGTCGATGATCAATGGCCACACAACCCCCATTTTTGTCGAAAATAGCCATGAACCACCATTTTCAATGACACTGAAGGCTAGCACCGACGGATTTTTGACCAAGAAATGGTCTCCACCAGAAATAGAAGAATGTGATCTATGGCAAGTAAACATATGTGGGGTGAGGTGTATGAGCCTCTGGTCGATGATAAATGGCCACACAACCCCCATTTTTGATGAAAATAGCCATGAACGACCATTTTCAATAATACCGAAGGCTAACGCCTACAGATTTTTGTCGAAAATAGCCATGAACCACCATTTTCAATGACACTGAAGGCTAGCACCGACGGATTTTTGACCAAGAAATGGTCTCCACCAGAAATCCAAGAATATGATCTATGGAAGGAAACTTATGTGGGGTGAGGTGTACGAGCCTCTGGTCAATGATCAATGGCCACACAACCCCCATTTTTGTCGAAAATAGCCATGAACGACCATTTTCAATGACACAGAAGGCTAACACCTATGGATTTTTGACCAAGAAATGGTCTCCACCATAAATACAAGAATGTGATCTATGGCTAGGAAACATATGTGTAGTGAGGTGTATGAGCCTCTAGTCGAATATTAATGGCCACACAACCCCAATTTTGTCGAAAATAGCCATAAACGACCATTTTCAATAGTACCAAAGGCTAACATATTCGGAGTTTTTGACCAAGAAATGGTCTCCACCAGAAATCAAAAAATGTGATCTATGGCATGAAAACATATGTGGAGTGAAGTGTACGAAGCTCTGGTTGATGATCAATGGCCACACAACCCCCTTTTTTGTCGAAAATAGCCATGAACGACCATTTTCAATGACACTGACGGCTAACACCTACGGATTTTTGACCAAGAAATGGTCTCCACCATAAATCCAAGAATGTGATCTATGGCAAGGAAACATATGTGTACTGGGGTGTATGAGCCTCTGGTCGAAGATCAATGGCCACACAACCCCCATTTTTGTTGAAAATAGCCATGAATGACCATTTTCAATAATACCGAAGGCTGACACATTCGGATTTTTGCCCAAGAAATGGTCTCCACCAGAAATCCAAGAATGTGATCTATGGCAAGGAAACATATGTGGGGTGAGGTGTACGAGCCTCTTGTCGATGATCAATAGCCACACAACCCCCATTTTGTCGAAAATATCCATGAACGACCTTTTCAATAATACTGAAGGCTAACACGTACGAACTTTTGACCAAGAAATGGTCTCCACCAGAAATCCAAGAATGTGATCTATGGCAGGGAAACATATGTGGGGTGAGGTGTACGAGCCTCTGGTCGATGATAAATGGCCACACAACCCCCATTTTTGATGAAAATAGTCATGAACGACCATTTTCAATAATACCGAAGGCTAAGACCTACGGATTTTTTACCAAGAAATGGTCTCCACCAGAAATCCAAGAATGTGATCAATGACAAGGAAACATATGTGGGGTGAGGTGTATGAGCCTCTGGTCGATGATCATTGGCCACACAACCCCCATTTTTGTCGAAAATTGCCATGAAAGACCATTTTCAATAATACCGAAGGCTAACACCTACGGATGTTTGACCAAGAAATTGTCTCCACCAGAAATCCAATAATGTGATCTATGGAAAGGAAACATATGTGGAGTGAGGTGTATGAGCCTCTCGTCGATGATCAATGGCACACAACCCCCATTTTAGTCGAAAATAGCCATGAACGACCATTTTCAATAATACCGAAGGCTAACACCTACGGATTTTTGACAAAGAAATGGTCTCCACCATAAATCCAAGAATGTTATCTATGGCCAGGAAACATATGTGTAGTGAGGTGTATGAGCCTCTGGTCGAATATCAATGGCCACACAACCCCCATTTTTGTCGAAAATAGCCATGAACGACCATTTTCAATAGTACCGAAGGCTAACACATTCGGATTTTTGACCAACAAATGGTCTCCACCAGAAATCAAAGAATGGGATCTATGACAAGGAAACATATGTGGGGTGAGGTTGACGAGCCTCTGGTCGATGATCAATGGCCACACAACCCCCATTTTTGTCAAAAATAGCCATGAAGGACCATTTTCAATAATACCGAAGGCTAACACGTACGGATTTTTGACCAAGAAATGGTCTCCACCAGAAATCAAAGAATGTGAATTATGGCAAGGAAACATATGTGGGGTGAGGTTTACGAGCCTCTGGTCGATGATCAATGTCCACACAACCCCCATTTTTGTCGAAAATAGCCATGAACGACCATTTTCAATAGTACCGAAGGCTAACACATTCGGATTTTTGACCAAGAAATGGTCTACACCAGAAATCAAAGAATGTGATATATGGCAAGGAAACATATGTGGGGTGAGGTTTACGTTCCTCTGGTCAATGATCAATGGCCACACAACCCCCATTTTTGTCGAAACTACCATGAATGACCATTTTCAATAATACCGAAGGCTAACACGTACGGATTTTTGACCAAGAAATAGTCTCCACCAGAAATCAAATAATGTGATCTATGGTAAGGAAACATATGTGGGGTGAGGTGTACGAGCCTCTGGTCGATGACAAATGGCCACACAACCCCCATTTTAGTCGAAAATAGCCATGAACGACCATTTTCAATAATACCGAAGGCTAACACCAACGGACTTTTGACCAAGAAATGGTATCCACCAGAAATCCAAGAATGTGATCTATGGCAAGAAAACATATGTGGGTTGAAGTGTACGAGCCTCTGGTCGATGATCAATGGCCACACAACCCCTATTTTGTCGAAAATAGCAATAAATGACCATTTTCAATGACGCTGAAGGCTAACACCTACGGATTTTTGACCAAGAAATGGTCTCCACCATAAATCCAGGAATGTGATCTATGGCAAGGAAACATATGTGTAGTTGGGTGTATGAGCCTCTGGTCTAAGATCAATGGCCACACAAGCCCCATTTTTCTCGAAAATCGCCATGAATGACCATTTTCAATAATACCGAAGGCTAACACATTCGGATTTTTGCCCAAGAAATGGTCTCCACCAGAAATCCAAGAATGTGATCTATGGCAAGGAAACATATGTGGGGTGAGGTGTACGAGCCTCTGGTCGATGATCAATGGCCACGCAACCCCCATTTTGTCGAAAATAGCCATGAACGACCATTTTCAATAATACTGAAGGCTAACACGTACGAATTTTTTACCAAGACATGGTCTCCACCAAAAATCCAAGAATGTGATCTATGGCAAGGAAACATATGTGGGTGAGGTATACGAGCCTCTGGTCAATGATACATGGCCACATGAAAGGGAAATGTGCCTTTGGGCTATTTCTAAGTATTTTGGTGATTGAGTCCCAACACAAGTGCTTAAATGTAAATCTATGCCCATGGATGGACAAGTTGCAAATCACGAGTAAAGGTATGTTTCTAAGCCTTAGTACATTGGTTTTGTGTACTAATATACTTATCTAAGTGTTAGAAACAGAAAGAAGAAAGAAGAGAAGAGTTGGCTGTGTACAGCCAAAAAGGCTGTTTCGGTCTGGGGCACCGGACTGTCCGGTGGTGCACCGGACAGTGTGCGGTGCGCCAGGCTGCCTCGGGCGAAGAGGCCGCTCTCGGGAAATTGCCGACGGCGTACGACTAAAATTCACCGGACTGTCCGGTGTGCACCGGACTGTCCGGTGAGCCAACGGTCGGCCGAGCCAACGGTCGGCCGCGGAATCTGCGCGCGACACCTGGCCTGGCCAACGGTCGGAAGGGGGCACCGTACTGTCCGGTGTGCACCGGACATGTCCGGTGCGCCATTGGCTCCCAGATCTCCAACGGTCTGCAACGGTCGACTACGCTGTTTATGGAAATAAATCGGGCATCGGACAGTGTCCGGTGTGCACCGGACTGTCCGGTGCGCCCGACGACAGAAGGCAAGGATGGCCTTCCAGAGTTGTTCTCAACGGCTCCTAGCTGCCTTGGGGCTATAAAAGGGACCCCTAGGCGCATGGAGGAGTACACCAAGCATTCCTACAACATTCCTAAGCACCAAGACATCGATCTCGCGCATTCGTTTCATTGTGATAGCATATAGAGCTCTTGTGGAGTTGTGAACTCTTTGAGTTGTGTTGCGAGCTCTTGTTGCTGCTTGTGTGCGTGTTGTTGCTCTGATCTTTTGAAGTCTTGTGTGTGTTGCTCATTCCCTCCCTTACTCCGTATTTCTTTGTGAATCTCAAGTGTAAGGGCGAGAGACTCCAAGTTGTGGAGATTCCTCGCAAACGGGATATTGAAGGGCAAAGCAAAACACCGTGGTATTCAAGTCGGTCTTTGGACCGCTTGAGAGGGGTTGAGTGCAACCCTCGTCCGTTGGGACGCCACAACGTGGAGTAGGCAAGCGTTGGTCTTGGCCGAACCACGGGATAAACCACTGTGTCATCTCTGTGTTTGATCTCTTGTGGTATTGTGTTTTGTTGAGACTCCTCTCTAGCCACTTGGCAATAATTGTGCTAACACTCAACAAGTTTTTGTGGCTATAAGTTTAAGTTTTACAGGATCACCTATTCACCCCCCCTCTAGGTGCTCTCAATTGGTATCAGAGCCGTTCTCTTCAAGAAAGGGACTAATCGCCCGAAGAGATGGATCCTAAGGGAAAAGGGATGGTGGTCGACAACAACGAGAAGGAGTCTATCTTCAACGAGCCGAAGAATGACAAGTCTACCGACTTGGGCTCAAGCCACAAACGCAAAGATGGGAAGAAGAAGAAGACAAGGCGAATCAAGGAGATCGTCTACTACGACAGCGACGAATCCTCTTCTTCCCAAAAGGACGACGACAACGACTACAGGAAGACGGTCAATTCAAACTTTTCATTTGATTATTCTCGCATTCCACATAGTTCGAATTCGCATTTGCTTTCCATTCCTCTTGGCAAACCTCCACACTTCGATGGGGAAGACTACGGATTTTAGAGTCACAAAATGCGTAGTGACTTATTCTCTCTCCATCCAAGCATATGGGAGATTGTAGAGAATGGAATGAAATTTGATAGCTCGGATAGCCCTATGTTTATTAATGAACAGATTCATAAAAATGCACAAGCTACTACTGTGTTGCTAGCCTCTTTGTGCAGGGACGAGTACAATAAGGTGAGCGGCTTGGACAATGCTAAGCAGATATGGGACACTCTCAAGATATCTCACGAGGGGAACGACATCACCATGCTCACTAAAATGGAGTTGGTGGAGGGCGAGCTTGGAAGATTTGCGATGATAAGGGGCGAGGAGCCAACCCAAACATACAACCGGCTCAAGACCCTTATCAACAAAATAAGGAGCTATGGAAGCATGCGATGGACGGACCATGACGTCGTCCGACTATTACTAAGGTCCTTTACCATTCTTGATCCTCATTTGGTGAATAATATTCGTGAGAATCCCAGGTACACCAAAATGTCGCCCGAAGAAGTTCTTGGGAAGTTCGTAAGCGGGCGAATGATGATCAAGGAGGCAAGATACGTGGACGACGCGTTGAACGGTCCTATTCATGAGCCTCAACCCATTGCTCTCAAGGCAACGAGGAGCAAGGAGGCGCTACCAAGCAAGGTGGCGCAAGTTGAGGCTGCTGGGCTAAATAATGAGGAGATGGCCCTCATCATTAAGCGCTTCAAGACGGCGCTTAAAGGTCGCAAGGGACAGCCTAGCAAGATCAAGACAAAGGAGAAGCGCTCGTGCTTCAAATGTGGTAAGATTGGTCATTTCATTGCTAACTGTCCCGATAATGAAAGTGACCAGGAAAAAGGGGACAAAAGGGAGAAGAAGAAGCATTACAAGAAGGCCAAGGGCGAAGCACATATCGGAAAGGAGTGGGATTCGGATTGCTCCTCCTCCGACTCCGACAATGAAGGACTCGCCGCCACCGCCTTCAACAAGTCATCTCTCTTCCCCAACGAGCGTCACACATGCCTTATGGCAAGGGAGAAGAAGGTGAGTACTCGAGACACCACTTATATTTCTTCTAGTGATGATGAGTCTAGCGATGAGGAAATAGATTACTCTAGCTTGTTCAAGGGATTGGATAGAAATAAGATTGATAAAATCAATGAATTGATTGATGCCTTGAATGAGAAGGATAGGCTCTTAGAGAAACAAGAGGATCTATTGTATGAAGAACACGATAAATTTGTAGAAGCACAAAAATCCTATGCTTTAGAAGTTAAAAGAAATGAAATGCTTTCTTTTGAACTATCTACTTGTCATGAAACCATTTCTACTTTAAAAGGTGTCAACAATGATTTAAATGCTAAATTAGAAGTAGCAAATAAATCCAATTCTTGCATAGAACATGTTGTAATTTGTACTAGGTGTAAAGATTTTGACATTGATGCTTGTAGTGAACACCTAGTTTCAATTTCCAAGCTTAATGATGAATTGACTAGTCTTAATGCTCAACTTAAGACTAGCAAGAATGATTTCGATAAACTAAAATTTGCAAGGGATGCCTACACAATTGGTAGACACCCCTCAATTAAGGATGGACTTGGCTTCAAGAGAGAAGCCAAGAACTTAACAAGCCATAAGGCTCCCATTCCCGCCAAGGAGAAAGGGAAGGCCCCTATGGCTAGTAGTGTGCAAAAGAACCATGCTTTTATGTATCATGATAGGAGACAAACTAGAAACGCTTATAGGAGTTTTAATGCTTATGATGATTTTGACTCTCATGCCATGTTTGCTTCTAGTTCTTCCTATATGCATGGTAGAAATATGTCTAGGAAAAATGCTATTCATCATATGCCTAGAAAGAATGTTATTCATGCTCCTAGGAAAGTAGTGAATGAACCTTCTAAAATTTATTGTGCTTTAAATGCTTCCTTTGCTATTTATAGAAAGGATAGGAAAGTAGTAGCTAGGAAGTTAGGGGCAAAATGCAAGGGAGACAAAACTTGCATTTGGGTCCCTAAGGATATTTGTGCTAACCTTGTAGGACCCAACATGAGTTGGGTACCTAAAACCCAAGCCTAAATTTGCCTTGTAGGTTTATGCATCCGGGGGTTCAAGCTGGATTATCGACAGCGGATGCACAAACCATATGACGGGGGAGAAGAAGATGTTCACCTCCTACGTCAAGAATAAGGATTCCCAAGATTCAATTATATTCGGTGATGGGAATCAAGGCAAGGTAAAAGGGTTAGGTAAAATTGCAATCTCAAATGAGCACTCAATTTCTAATGTGTTTTTAGTTGAGTCTCTGGGATATAATTTACTATCTGTTAGTCAATTATGCAATATGGGATATAACTGTCTATTTACTAATGTAGATGTGTCTGTCTTTAGAAGAAATGATGGTTCACTAGCTTTTAAGGGTGTATTAGACGACAAACTTTATTTAGTTGATTTTGCAATAGAAGAAGCCGGTCTAGATGCATGCTTAATAGCTAAGACTAGCATGGGCTGGCTGTGGCATCGCCGCTTAGCACATGTGGGGATGAAGAACCTTCACAAGCTTCTAAAGGGAGAACACGTGATAGGTTTGACTAACGTGCAATTCGAAAAAGATAGACCTTGTGCAGCTTGTCAAGCAGGTAAACAGGTGGGAGGAGCGCATCACAGCAAGAATGTGATGACCACTTCAAGACCTCTGGAGCTGCTGCATATGGATCTCTTCGGACCCGTCGCCTATCTGAGCATAGGAGGAAGTAAGTATGGCCTAGTTATTGTTGATGACTTTTCCCGCTTCACTTGGGTATTCTTTTTGCAAGATAAGTCTGAGACCCAAGGAACCCTCAAGCGCTTCCTAAGGAGAGCTCAAAACGAGTTTGAGCTCAAGGTAAAGAAGATAAGGAGCGACAACGGGACCGAATTCAAGAACCTTCAAGTGGATGAGTTCCTTGAAGAGGAAGGGATCAAGCACGAGTTCTCCGCTCCCTACACACCATAGCAAAATGGTGTGGTAGAGAGGAAGAACAGGACGCTCATCGATATGGCAAGGACGATGCTAGGAGAGTTCAAGACTCCCGAGTGCTTTTGGACGGAAGCCGTGAACACGGCTTGCCACGCCATCAACAGGGTCTACCTTCATCGCCTCCTCAAGAAGACTTCGTATGAGCTTCTAACCGGTAACAAACCCAATGTATCTTACTTTCGTGTATTTGGGAGCAAGTGCTACATTCTAGTGAAGAAGGGTAGAAATTCTAAGTTTGCTCCCAAAGCTGTAGAAGGGTTTTTGTTAGGTTATGACTCAAATACAAAGGCGTATAGAGTCTTCAACAAATCATCGGGTTTGGTTGAAGTCTCTAGCGACGTTGTATTTGATGAGACTAATGGCTCCCCAAGAGAGCAAGTTGTTGATTGTGATGATGTAGATGAAGAAGATGTTCCGACGGCCGCTATACGAACCATGGCGATTGGAGAAGTACGGCCACAGGAACAAGATGAACGAGATCAACCTTCTTCCTCAACAACGGTGCATCCCCCAACTCAAGACGATGAACAGGTTCATCAACAGGAGACGTGTGATCTAGGAGGAGCACACGATGATCATGTGATGGAGGAAGAAGCGCAACCGGCACCTCCAACCCAAGTTCGAGTGATGATTCAAAGGGATCATCCCGTCGACCAAATTTTGGGTGACATTAGCAAGGGAGTAACTACTCGATCTCGATTAGTTAATTTTTGTGAGCATTACTCCTTTGTCTCTTCTATTGAGCCTTTCAGGGTAGAGGAGGCCTTGCTAGATCCGGACTGGGTGTTGGCCATGCAGGAGGAGCTCAACAACTTCAAGAGGAATGAAGTTTGGACACTGGTACCTCGTCCGAAGCAAAATGTTGTGGGAACCAAGTGGGTGTTCCGCAACAAACAGGATGAGCACGGGGTGGTGACGAGAAACAAGGCTCGACTTGTGGCAAAAGGTTATGCCCAAGTCGCAGGTTTGGATTTCGAGGAGACTTTTGCTCCTGTGGCTAGGCTAGAATCAATTCGTATCTTGCTAGCATATGCCGCTCATCATTCTTTCAGGTTGTACCAAATGGATGTGAAGAGCGCTTTCCTCAACGGGCCAATCAAGGAGGAGGTGTACGTGGAGCAACCCCCTGGCTTCGAGGATGAACGGTACCCCGACCATGTGTGTAAGCTCTCTAAGGCGCTCTATGGACTTAAGCAAGCCCCAAGAGCATGGTATGAATGCCTTAGAGACTTTCTAATTGTTAATGCTTTCAAGGTTGGGAAAGCCGATCCAACTCTTTTTACAAAGACATGTGATGGTGATTTGTTTGTGTGCCAAATTTATGTCGATGACATAATATTTGGTTCTACTAACCAAAAGTCTTGTGAAGAGTTTAGCAGGGTGATGACGCAGAAATTCGAGATGTCGATGATGGGCGAGTTGAACTACTTCCTTGGGTTCCAAGTGAAGCAACTCAAGGACGGCACCTTCGTCTCCCAAACGATGTACACGCAAGATCTGCTAAAGCGGTTTGGGATGAAGGACACCAAGCCCGCAAAGACTCCGATGGGAACCGACGGACACACCGACCTCAACAAAGGAGGTCAGTCCGTTGATCAAAAAGCATACCGGTCCATGATAGGTTCTTTGCTTTATTTATGTGCTAGTAGACCGGATATTATGCTTAGCGTATGCATGTGTGCTAGATTTCAATCCGATCCTAAGGAGTGTCACTTAGTGGCGGTGAAGCGAATTCTGAGATATTTAGTTGCTACACCTTGCTTTGGGCTCTGGTATCCAAAGGGGTCTACCTTTGACTTAGTTGGATACTCAGATTCCGATTATGCTGGATGTAAGGTCGATAGGAAGAGTACATCGGGGACGTGCCAATTCTTAGGAAGGTCCCTGGTGTCGTGGAACTCTAAGAAACAAACTTCTGTTGCCCTATCCACCGCTGAGGCCGAGTACGTTGCCGCAGGACAGTGTTGCGTGCAACTACTTTGGATGAGGCAAACCCTCCGGGACTTTGGCTACAATCTGAGCAAAGTCCCACTCCTATGTGATAATGAGAGTGCTATCCGCATGGCGGAAAATCCTGTTGAACACAGCCGCACAAAGCACATAGACATCCGGCATCACTTTTTGAGAGACCACCAGCAAAAGGGGGATATCGAAGTGTTTCATGTTAGCACCGAGAACCAGCTAGCCGATATCTTTACCAAGCCTCTAGATGAGAAGACCTTTTGCAGGCTGCGTAGTGAGCTAAATGTCTTAGATTCGCGGAACTTGGATTGAATTGTAGCATACACGTGTTTATGCTTTTGATCATGCTAATTCTGCATTTTGTTGCTTATTGTGGTGCTCAAGTTGTACAAACACTCCCTGGACCTCACAAGTCCGTTGCAAAGTGATGCACATGTTTAGGGGGAGATGTGTTACAACTTGACCCTTTGAGACTAACCATATGCTTGAGTTTGCTTGATTTAGTCTTGAAAGAAGGATTGAAAGGAAAAAGGTGGACTTGGACCATGAAAGACTTCCACTGCACTCCGATGAGAGGGTAAATTATTCCAAGTTCATCTCACGTACTCTTATTGCCTTTGTATTCTTATTGAAGATTTTGGTGAGGCAATGGGGGTAAAGGGCCAAAGTTGATCCCGTTTTGGTGCTTGATGCCAAAGGGGGAGAAAATAAAGGCCAAAGCAATAAATGGATCAGCTACCACTTGAGAAATTTTGAAAATAGTAGAGTAGAGCTTTTGGTTTGTCAAAACCCTTTCACTGTCTCTTTTGTCAAAAGTTGGCTTCTTGTGGGGAGAAGTAGTGATTATGGGAAAAAGGGGGAGTTTTTGAAATCTTTGATCAATATCTTTTGGAATGACTCTCTTTATGCTTCAACATGTGTGTTTGACTTAGAGATAGAGATTTGAGTTTGATTTGCAAAAACAAGCCAAGTGGTGGCAAAGGATGATCCATATATGCCAAAATTGAATAAAACTCAAATTTATTTTTATTTGAAGTGATTCTGCACTTGTTCTAGTTGCTTTATGTTGTGTTGGCATAAATCACCAAAAAGGGGGAGATTGAAAGGGAAATGTGCCTTTGGGCCATTTCTAAGTATTTTGGTGATTGAGTGCCAACACAAGTGCTTAAATGTAAATTTATGCCCATGGATGGACAAGTTGCAAATCACGAGTAAAGGTATGTTTCTAAGCCTTAGTACATTGGTTTTGTGTACTAATATACTTATCTAAGTGTTAGAAACAGAAAGAAGAAAGAAGAGAAGAGTTGGCTGTGTACAGCCAAAAAGGCTGTTTCGGTCTGGGGCACCAGACTGTCCGGTGGTGCACCGGACAGTGTCCGGTGCGCCAGGCTGCCTCGGGCGAAGAGGCCGCTCTCGGGAAATTGCCGACGGCGTACGGCTAAAATTCACCGGACTGTCCGGTGTGCACCGGACTGTCCGGTGAGCCAACGGTCGGCCGAGCCAACGGTCGGCCGCGGAATCTGCGCGCGACATGTGGCCTGGCCAACGGTCGGAAGGGGGCACCGGACTGTCCGGTGTGCACCGGACATGTCCGGTGCGCCATTGGCTCCCAGATCTCCAACGGTCTGCAACGGTCGACTAAGCTGTTTATGGAAATAAATCAGGCACCGGACTGTCCGGTGCGCCCGACGACAGAAGGCAAGGATGGCCTTCCAGAGTTGTTCTCAACGGCTCCTAGCTGCCTTGGGGCTATAAAAGGGACCCTAGGCGCATGGAGGAGTACACCAAGCATTCCTACAACATTCCTAAGCACCAAGACATCGATCTCGCGCATTCGTTTCATTGTGATAGCATATAGAGCTCTTGTGGAGTTGTGAACTCTTTGAGTTGTGTTGCGAGCTCTTGTTGCTGCTTGTGTGCGTGTTGTTGCTCTGATCTTTTGAAGTCTTGTGTGTGTTGCTCATTCCCTCCCTTACTCCGTATTTCTTTGTGAATCTCAAGTGTAAGGGCGAGAGACTCCAAGTTGTGGAGATTCCTCGCAAACGGGATATTGAAGGGCAAAGCAAAACACCGTGGTATTCAAGTCGGTCTTTGGACCGCTTGAGAGGGGTTGAGTGCAACCCTCGTCCGTTGGGACGCCACAACGTGGAGTAGGCAAGCGTTGGTCTTGGCCGAACCACGGGATAAACCACTGTGTCATCTCTGTGTTTGATCTCTTGTGGTATTGTGTTTTGTTGAGACTCCTCTCTAGCCACTTGGCAATAATTGTGCTAACACTCAACAAGTTTTTGTGGCTATAAGTTTAAGTTTTACAGGATCACCTATTCACCCCCCCTCTAGGTGCTCTCACCACACAACCCCCATTTTTGATGAAAATAGCCATGAACGACCATTTTCAATAATACCGAAGGCTAAGACCTAAGGATTTTTGACCAAGAAATGGTCTCCACCAGAAATCCAAGAATGTGATCTATGGCAAGGAAACATATATGGGGTGAGGTGTATGAGCATCTCGTTGATGATCAATGGCCACACAACCTCCATTTTTTTCGAAAATAGCCATGAACGACCATTTTCAATAATACCGAAGGCTAACACCTACGGATTTTTGACCAAGAAATGGTCTCCACCACAAATCCAAGAATGTGATCTATGGCAAGGAAACATATGTGGGGTGAGGTGTACAAGCCTCAGGTCGATGATCAATGGCCACACAACCCCCATTTTTGTCGAAATTAGCCATGAACGACCATTTTCAATGACACTGAAGGCTAACACCTACGGATTTTTGACCAAGAAATGGTCACCACCATAAATCCAAGAATGTGATCTATGGCAAGGAAACATATGTGTAGTGAGGTGTATGAGCCTATAGTCGAATATCACTGGCCACACAACCCCCATTTTTGTCGAAAATAGCCATGAACGACCATTTTCAATAGTACCGAAGGCTAACACATTTGGATTTTTGACCAAGAAATGGTCTCCACTAGAAATCAAAGAATGTGATCTATGGCAAGGAAACATATGTGGGGTGAGGTTTACGAGCCTCTGGTCGATGATCAATGGCCACACATTCCGCATTTTTGTCGAAAATAGCCATGAATGACCATTTTCAATAATAGCGAAGGCTAACACGTACGGATTTTTGACCAAGAAATGGTCTCCACCAGAAATCCAAGAATGCGATCTATGGCAAGGAAACATATGTGGGGTGAGGTGTACGAGCCTCTGGTCGATGATAAATGGCCACACAACCCCCATTTTAGTCGAAAATAGCCATGAACGACCATTTTCAATAATACCGAAGGCTAACTCCAACGGATTTTTGACAAGGAAATGGTCTCCACCAGAAATCCAAGAATGTGATCTATTGCAAGGAAACATATGTGGGGTGAGGTGTACGAGCCTCTCGTCGATGATAAATGGCCACACAACACCCATTTTGGTCGAAAATAGCCATGAACGACCATTTTCAATAGTACTGAAGGCTAACACATTCGGATTTTTGACCAAGAAATGGTCGGGGTGAGGTTTACGAGCCTCTGGTCGATGATCAATGGCCACACAACCCCCATTTTTGTCGAAAATAGCCATGAATGACCATTTTCAATAATACCGAAGGCTAACACGTACGGATTTTTTACCAAGAAATGGTGTCCACCAGAAATCCAAGAATGTGATCTATGGCAAGGAAACATATGTGGGGTGAGGTGTACGAGCCTCTGGTCGATGATAAATGGCCACACAACCCCCATTTTAGTCGAAAATAGCCATGAACGACCATTTACAATAATACCGAAGGCTAACACCAACGGACTTTGTCAAAGATCACATTCTTTGATTTCTGGTGGAGACCATTACTTGGTCAAAAATCCGAATGTGTTAGCCTTCGGTACTATTGAAAATGGTCGTTCATGGCTATTTTCGACAAAAATGGGGGTTGTGTGGCCAGTGATATTCGACTATAGGCTCATACACCTCACTACACATATGTTTCCTTGCCATTGATCACATTCTTGGATTTATGGTGGTGACCATTTCTTGGTCAAAATTCCGTAGGTGTTAGCCTTCAGTGTCATTGAAAATGGTCGTTCATGGCTATTTTCGACAAAAATGGGGGTTGTGTCGCCATTGATCATCGACCTGAGGCTTGTACACCTCACCCCACATATGTTTCCTTGCCATAGATCACATTCTTGGATTTCTGGTGGAGACCATTTCTTGGTCAAAAATCCGTAGGTGTTAGCCTTCGGTATTATTGAAAATGGTCGTTCATGGCTATTTTCGACAAAAATGGGGGTTGTGTGGCCATTGATCATCAACGAGATGTTCATATACCTCACCCCATATATGTTTCCTTGCCATAGATCACATTCTTGTATTTCTGGTGGAGACCATTTCTCGGTCAAAAATCCGTAGGTCTTAGCCTTCTGTATTATTGAAAATGGTCGTTCATGGCTATTTTCATCAAAAATGGGGGTTGTGTGGCCATGTATCATCGACCAGAGGCTCGTACACCTCACCCCACATATGTTTCCTTGCCATAGATCACATTCTTTGATTTTTGGTGGAGACCATGTCTTGGTAAAAAATTCGTTCCTGTTAGCCTTCAGTATTATTGAAAATGGTCGTTCATGGCTATTTTCGACAAAATGGGGGTTGTGTGGCCATTGATCATCGACCAGAGGCTCGTACACCTCACCCCACATATGTTTCCTTGCCATAGATCACATTCTTGGATTTGTGGTGGAGACCATTTCTTGGGCAAAAATCCGAATGTGTTAGCCTTCGGTATTATTGAAAATGGTCATTCATGGCTATTTTCGAGAAAAATGGGGGTTGTGTGGCCATTGATCTTAGACCAGAGACTCATACACCCAACTACACACATGTTTCCTTGCCATAGATCACATTCCTGGATTTATGGTGGAGACCATTTCTTGGTCAAAAATCCGTAGGTGTTAGCCTTCAGTGTCATTGAAAATGGTCGTTCATTGCTATTTTCGACAAAAATGGGGGTTGTGTGGCCATTGATCATCGACCAGAGGCTCGTACACTTCAACCCACATATGTTTTCTTGCCATAGATCACATTCTTGGATTTCTGGTGGAGACCATTTCTTGGTCAAAAATCCGTTGGTGTTAGCCTTCGGTATTATTGAAAATGGTCGTTCATGGCTATTTTCGACTAAAATGGGGGTTGTGTGGCCATTTGTCATTGACAAGAGGCTCATACACCTCACCCCACATATGTTTCCTTGCCATAGATCACATTCTTGGATTTCTGGTGGAGACCATTTCTTGGTCAAAAATTCGTACGTGTTAGCCTTCGGTATTATTGAAAATGGTCATTCATGGTATTTTCGTCAAAAATGGGGGTTGTGTGGCCATTGATCATTGACCAGAGGAACGTAAACCTCACTCCACATATGTTTCCTTGCCATATATCACATTCTTTGATTTCTGGTGTAGACCATTTCTTGGTCAAAAATCCGAATGTGTTAGCCTTCGGTACTATTGAAAATGGTCGTTCATGGCTATTTTCGACAAAAATGGGGGTTGTGTGGACATTGGTCATCGACCAGAGGCTCATAAACCTCACCCCACATATGTTTCCTTGCCATAGATCACATTCTTTGATTTCTAGTGGAGACCATTTCTTGGTCAAAAATCCGTACGTGTTAGCCTTCGGTATTATTGAAAATGATCATTCATGGCTATTTTTGACAAAAATGGGGGTTGTGTGGCCATTGATCATCGACCAGAGGCTCGTCAACCTCACCCCACATATGTTTCCTTGCCATAGATCCCATTTTTGATTTCTGGTGGAGACCATTTGTTGGTCAAAAATCCGAATGTGTTAGCCATCGGTACTATTGAAAATGGTCGTTCATGGCTATTTTCGACAAAAATGGGGGTTGTGTGGACATTGATATTCGACTAGAGGCTCATACACCTCAATACACATATGTTTCCTTGCCATAGATAACATTCTTGGATTTATGGTGGAGACCATTTCTTTGTCAAAAATCCGTAGGTGTTAGCCTTCGGTATTATTGAAAATGGTCGTTCATGGCTATTTTCGACAAAAATGAGGGTTGTGTGCCATTGATCATCGACCAGAGGCTCATACACCTCACTCCACATATGTTTCCTTGCCATAGATCACATTATTGGATTTCTGGTGGAGACCATTTCTTGGTCAAACATCCGTAGGTGTTAGGCTTCGGTATTATTGAAAATGGTCGTTCATGGCTATTTTCGACAAAAATGGGGGTTGTGTGGCCATTGATCATCGACCAGAGGCTCATACACCTCACCCACATATGTTTCCTTGTCATTGATCACATTCTTGGATTTCTGGTGGAGACCATTTCTTGGTAAAAAATCCGTAGGTCTTAGCCTTCGGTATTATTGAAAATGGTCGTTCATGACTATTTTCATCAAAAATGGGGGTTGTGTGGCCATTTATCATCGACCAGAGGCTCGTACACCTCACCCCACATATGTTTCCTTGCCATAGATCACATTCTTGGATTTCTGGTGGAGACCATTTCTTGGTCAAAAATTCATACGTGTTAGCCTTCAGTATTATTGAAAAGGTCGTTCATGGATATTTTCGACAAAATGGGGGTTGTGTGGCTATTGATCATCGACCAGAGGCTCGTACACCTCACCCCACATATGTTTCCTTGCCATAGATCACATTCTTGGATTTCTAGTGGAGACCATTTCTTGGGCAAAAATCCGAATGTGTTAGCCTTTGGTATTATTGAAAATGGTCATTCATGGCTATTTTCGACAAATATGGGGGTTGTGTGGCCATTGATCTTCGACCAGAGGCTCATACACCCCACTACATATACGTTTCCTTGCCATAGATCACATTCTTGGATTTATGGTGGAGATCATTTCTTGGTCAAAAATTCGTAGGTGTTAGTCGTCAGTGTCATTGAAAATGGTCGTTCATGGCATTTTCGACTAAAATGGGGGTTGTGTGGCCATTTATCATCGACCAGAGGCTCGTACACCTCACCCCATATATGTTTCCTTGCCATAGATCACATTCTTGGATTTCTGGTGGAGACCATTTCTTGGTCAAAAATCCATACGTGTTAGCCTTCGGTATTATTGAAAATGGTCATTCATGGTATTTTCGACAAAAATGGGGGTTGTGTGGCCATTAATCATCTAACAGAGGATCGTAAACCTCACCCCACATATGTTTCTCTGCCATAGATCACATTCTTTGATTTCTGGTGGAGACCATTTCTTAGTCAAAAATCCAAATGTGTTAGCCTTCGGTACTATTGAAAATGGTCGTTCATGGCTATTTTCGACAAAAAATGGGGGTTGTGTGGCCATTGATCATCGACCAGAGGCTCGTAAACCGCACCCCACATTTGTTTCCTTGCCATAGATCACATTCTTTGATTTCTGGTGGAGACCATTTCTTGGTCAAAAACTCCGAATGTGTTAGCCTTTGGTACTATTGAAAATGGTCGTTTATGGCTATTTTCGACAAAAATGGGGGTTGCGTGGCCATTGATATTCGACTAGAGGCTCATACACCTCACTACACATATGTTTCCTAGCCATAGATCACATTCTTGTATTTATGGTGGAGACCATTTCTTGGTCAAAAATCCATAGGTGTTAGCCTTCTGTGTCATTGAAAATGGTCATTCATGGCTATTTTCGACAAAAATGGGGGTTGTGTGGCAATTTCTTGGTCAAAAACTCCGAATGTGTTAGCCTTTGGTACTATTGAAAATGGTCGTTTATGGCTATTTTCGACAAAAATGGGGGTTGCGTGGCCATTGATATTCGACTAGAGGCTCATACACCTCACTACACATATGTTTCCTAGCCATAGATCACATTCTTGTATTTATGGTGGAGACCATTTCTTGGTCAAAAATCCATAGGTGTTAGCCTTCTGTGTCCTTGAAAATGGTCGTTCATGGCTATTTTCGACAAAAATGGGGGTTGTGTGACCATTTCTTGGACAAAAACTCCGAATGTGTTAGCCTTTGGTACTATTGAAAATGGTCGTTTATGGCTATTTTCGACAAAAATGGGGGTTGCGTGGCCATTGATATTCGACCAGAGGCTCGTACACCTCACCCCACATATGTTTCCTTGCCATAGATCATATTCTTGGATTTCTGGTGGAGACCATTTCTTGGTCAAAAATCCGTAGGTGTTAGCCTTCGGTATTATTGAAAATGGTTGTTCATGGCTATTTTCGACAAAAACTGGGGTTGTGTGGCCATTGATCATCGACCAGAGGCTCATACACCTCACCCCACATATGTTTCCTTGCCATAGATCACATTCTTGGATTACTGGTGGAGACCATTTCTTGGTCAAAAATCTGTAGGCGTTAGACTTCAGTATTATTGAAAATGGTCGTTCATGGCTATTTTCATCAAAAATGGGGGTTGTGTGGCCATTTATCAACGACTAGAGGCTCGTACACCTCACCCTACATATGTTTCCTTGCCATAGAACACATTCTTGGATTTCTGGTGGAGACCATTTCTTGGTCAAAAATTCGTACGTGTTAGCCTTCAGTATTATTGAAAATGGTCGTTCATGGCTATTTTCGACAAAATGGGGGATGTGTGGCAATTGATCATCGACCAGAGGCTCGTACACCTCACCCCACATATGTTTCCTTGCCATAGATCACATTATTGGATTTCTGGTGGAGACCATTTCTAGGGCAAAAATCCGAATGTGTTAGCCTTCGATATTACTGAAAATGGTCATTCATCGCTATTTTCGACAAAAATGGGGGTTGTGTGGCCATTGATCATCGACTAGAGGCTCGTACACCTCACCCCACATATGTTTCCTTGCCATATATCATATTCTTGGATTTCTGGTGGTGACCATTTCTTGGTCAAAAATCCGTAGGTGTTAGCCTTCGGTATTATTGAAAATGGTTGTTGATGGCTATTTTCGACAAAAACAGGGGTTGTGTGGCCATTGATCATCGACCAGAGGCTCATACACCTCACCCCACATATGTTTCCTTGCCATAGATCACATTCTTGGATTACTGGTGGAGACCATTTCTTGGTCAAAAATCCGTAGGCGTTAGCCTTCGGTATTATTGAAAATGGTCGTTCATGGCTATTTTCATCAAAAATGGGGGTTGTGTGGCCGTTTATCATCGACCAGAGGCTCGTACACCTCACCCTACATATGTTTCCTTGCCATAGAACACATTCTTGGATTTCTGGTGGAGACCATTTCTTGGTCAAAAATTCGTACGTGTTAGCCTTCGGTATTATTGAAAATGGTCGTTCATGGCTATTTTCGACAAAATGGGGGATGTGTGGCAATTGATCATCGACCAGAGGCTCGTACACCTCACCCCACATATGTTTCCTTGCCATAGATCACATTCTTGGATTTCTGGTGGAGACCATTTCTAGGGTTAGCCTTCGGTATTATTGAAAATGGTCATTCATCGCTATTTTCGACAAAAATGGGGGTTGTGTGGCCATTGATCTTCGACCAAAGGCTCATACACCCCACTACACATATGTTTCCTTCCCATAGATCACATTCTTGGATTTATGGTGGAGTCCATTTCTTGGTCAAAAATTCGTAGGTGTTAGCCTTCAGTGTCATTGAAAATAGTCGTTCATGGCTATTATCGACAAAAATGGGTGTTTTGTGGCCATTGATCATCGAGCAGAGGCTCGTACACTTCACCCCACATATGTTTTCTTGCCATAGATCACATTCTTGTATTTTTGGTGGAGACCATTTCTTGGTCAAAAATCCGTTGGTGTTAGCCTTCGGTATTATTGAAAATGGTCGTTCATGGCTATTTTCGACTAAAATGGGGGTTGTGTGGCCATTTATCATCGACCAGGGGATCATACACCTCACCTCACATATGTTTACTTGCCGTAGGTCACATTCTTTGATTTCTGGTGGAGACCATTTCTTGATCAAAAACCGAATGTGTTAGCCTTTGGTACTATTGAAAATGGTCGTTCATGGCTATTTTTGACAAAAATGGGGGTTGTGTGGGCATTGATATTCAACCAGAGGCTCATACACCTCAACCCACATATGTTTCCTTGCCATAGATCACATTCTTGGATTTCTGGTGGAGACCATTTCTTGGTCAAAAATCCGTCGGTGCTAGCCTTCAGTGTCATTGAAAATGGTGGTTCATGGCTATTTTCGACAAAAATGGGGTTGTGTGGCCATTGATCATCGACCCGAGGCTCGTACACCTCACCCCACATATGTTTCCTTGCCATAGATCACATTCTTGGATTTCTGGTGGAGACCATTTCTTGGTCAAAAATCCTTAGGTGTTAGCTTTCAGTGTCATTGAAAATGGTCGTTCATGGCTATTTTCGACAAAAATGGGGGTTGTGTGGCCATTGATCATCGACCAGAGGCTCGTACACTTCACCCCACATATGTTTTCTTGCCATAGATCACATTCTTGGATTTTTGGTGGGGACCATTTCTTGGTCAGAAATCCGTTAGTGTTAGCCTTTGGTATTATTGAAAAATGGTCGTTCATGTCTATTTTTGACTAAACTGGGGGTTGTGTGGCCATTTATCATCGACCAGAGGTTCATACACCTCACCCCACATATGTTTCGTTGCCATAGATCACATTCTTGGATTTCTGGTGGAGACCATTTCTTGGTCAAAAATCCGTACTTGTTAGCCTTCGGTATTATTGAAAATGGTCATTCATGGATATTTTCGACAAAAATGGGGGTTGTGTGGCCATTGATCATCGACCAGAGGCTCGTAAACCTCACCCCACATATGTTTTCTTGCCATAGATCACATTCTTTGATTTCTGGTGGAGACCATTTCTTGGTCAAAAATCCGAATGTGTTAGCCTTCGGTACTATTGAAAATGGTCGTTCATTGCTATATTCGACAAAAATGGGGGTTGTGTGGCCATTGATATTCGACCAGAGGCTCATACAACTCACTGCACATATTTTTACTTGCCATAGATCGCATTCTTGGATTTATGGTGGAGACCATTTCTTGGTCAAAAATCCGTAGGTGTTAGCCTTCGGTATTATTGAAAATGGTCGTTCATGGCTATTTTTGACAAAAATGGGGGTTGTGTGGCCATTGATCATCGACCAGAGGCTCGTACACCTCACCTCACATATGTTTCAATGCCATAGATCACATTATCGGATTTGTGGTGGAGACCAATTCTTGGTCGAAAATCCAAACGTGTTAGCCTTCGGTATTATTGAAAATGGTCGTTGATCACTATTTTTGATAAAAATGGGCGTTGTGTGGCCATTGATCATTGGCTAGAGGCCCATACACCTCACCCCACATATGTTTCCTTGCCATAGATCACATTCTTGGATTTATGGTGGAGACCATTTCTTGGTCAAAAATTCGTAGGTGTTAGCCTTCAGTGTCATTGAAAATGGTCGTTCATGGCTATTTTCGACAAAAATGGGGGTTGTGTGGCCATTGATCATCGACCAGAGGCTCGTACACCTCACCTCACATATGTTTCCTTGCCATAGATCACATTCTTGGATTTATGGTGGAGACCATTTCTTGGTCAAAAATCCGTAGGTGTTAGCCTTCCGTGTCATTGAAAATGGTCGTTCATGGCTATTTTCGACAAAAATGGGGGTTGTGTGGCCATTGATCATCGACCAGAGGCTCGTACACTTTACCCAACATATGTTTTCTTGCCCTTGATCACATTCTTGGATTTCTGGAGGAGATCATTTCTTGGTCAAAAATCCGTATGTGTTAGCCCTCGGTATTATTGAAAATGGTCATTCATGGCTATTTTCGACAAAAATGGGGTTTGTGTGGCCATTGATCATTGACCAGAGGCTCATAAACCTCACCCCACATATGTTTCCTTGCCATAGATCACATTCTTTGATTTCTGGTGGAGACCATTTCTTAGTCAAAAATCCGAATGTGTTAGCCTTCGGTACTATTGAAAATGGTCGTTCATGGCTATCTTCGACAAAAATAAGGGTTGTGTGGCCATTGATACTCGACCAGAGGCTCATAAAACTCACTACAAATATGTTTCCTTGCCATAGATCACATTCTTGGATTTATGGTGGAGACCATTTCTTGGTCAAAAATCTGTGAGTGTTAGCCTTCAACGTCATTGAAAATGGTCGTTCATGGCTATTTTCGACAAAAATGGGGGTTGTGTGGCCATTGATCATCGACCAGAGGCTCGTACACCTCACCCCACATATGTTTCCTTGCCATAGATCACATTCTTGGATTTCTGGTGGAGACCGTTTCTTGGATAAAAATCTGAATGTGTTAGCCTTAGGTATTATTGAAAATGGTCATTCATGGCTATTTTCGAGAAAAATGGGGGTTGTTTGGCCATTGATCTTCGACCAGAGGCTCATACACCTCACTAACATATGTTTCCTTGCCCTAGATCACTTTCTTGGATTTATGGTGGAGACCATTTCTTGGTCAAAATTCCGGAGGTGTTAGCCTTCAGTGTCATTGAAAATGGTCGTTCATGGCTATTTTCGACAAAAATGGGGATTGTGTGGCCATTGATCATCGACCAGAGGCTTGTACACCTCACCCCACATATGTTTCCTTGCCATAGATCACATTCTTTGATTTCTGGTGGAGACCATTTCTTGGTCAAAAATCCATACGTGTTAGCCTTCTATATTATTGAAAATGGTCGTTGATCGCTATTTTAGACAAAAATGGGCGTTGTGTGGCCATTGATCATCGACCAGAGGCCCATACACCTCACTCCACATATGTTTCCTTGCCATAGATCACATTCTTGGATTTATGGTGGAGACCAATTCTTGGTCAAAAATCCGTAGGTGTTAGCCTTCAGTGTCATTGAAAATGGTCGTTCATGGCTATTTTCGACAAAAATGGGGGTTGTGTGGCCATTGATCATCGACCAGAGGCTCGTACACCTCACCCCACATATGTTTCCTTGCCATAGATCACATTCTTGGATTTCTGGTGGAGACCATTTCTAGGGCAAAAATCCGAATGTGTTAGCCTTCGGTATTATTGAAAATGGTCATTCATCGTTATTTTCGACAAAAATGGGGGTTGTGTGGCCATTGATCTTCGACCAAAGGCTCATACACCCCACTACACATATGTTTCCTTCCCATAGATCACATTCTTGGATTTATGGTGGAGACCTTTTCTTGGTCAAAAATTCGTAGGTGTTAGCCTTCAGTGTCATTGAAAATAGTCGTTCATGGCTATTTTCGACAAAAATGGGGGTTTTGTGGCCATTGATCATCGAGCAGAGGCTCGTACACTTCACCCCACATATGTTTTCTTGCCATAGATCACATTCTTGGATTTTTGGTGGAGACCAATTCTTGGTCAAAAATCCGTTGGTGTTAGCCTTCAGTATTATTGAAAATGGTCGTTCATGGCTATTTTCGACTAAAATGGGGGTTGTGTGGCCATTTATCATCGACCAGGGGCTCATACACCTCACCTCACATATGTTCCTTGCCATAGATCACATTCTTGGATTTCTGGTGGAGACCATTTCTTGGTCAAAAATCCGTACGTGTCAGCCTTTGGTATTATTGAAAATGGTCATTCATGGCTATTTTCGACAAAAATGGCGTTGTGTGGCCATTGATCATCGACCAGAGGATCGTAAACCTCACCCCACATATGTTTCCTTGCCGTAGATCACATTCTTTGATTTCTGGTGGAGACCATTTCTTGGTCAAAAACCGAATGTGTTAGCCTTCGGTACTATTGAAAATGGTCGTTCATGGCTATTTTTGACAAAAATGGGGGTTGTGTGGCCATTGATATTCAACCAGAGGCTCATACACCTCAACACACATATGTTTCCTTGCCATAGATCACATTCTTGGATTTCTGGTGGAGACCATTTCTCGGTCAAAAATCCGTCGGTGCTAGCCTTCAGTGTCATTGAAAATGGTGGTTCATGGCTATTTTCGACAAAAATGGGAGTTGTGTGGCCATTGATCATCGACCAGAGGCTCGTACACCTCACCCCACATATGTTTCCTTGCCATAGATCACATTCTTGGATTTCTGGTGGAGACCATTTCTTGGGCAAAATTCCGAATGTGTTAGCCTTCGGTATTATTGAAAATGGTCATTCATAGCTATTTTTAACAAAAATGGGGGTTGTGTGGCCATTGATCTTTGACCAGAGGCTCATACACCTCACTACACATAGGTTTCCTTGCCATAGATCACATTATTGTATTTATGGTGGAGACCATTTCTTGGTCAAAAATCCTTAGGTGTTAGCCTTCAGTGTCATTGAAAATGGTCGTTCATGGCTATTTTCGACAAAAATGGGGGTTGTGTGGCCATTTATCATCGACCAGAGGTTCGTACACCTCACCCCACATATGTTTCCTTGCCATAGATCACATTCTTGGATTTCTGGTGGAGACCATTTCTTGGTCAAAAATCCGTACTTGTTAGCCTTCGGTATTATTGAAAATGGTCATTCATGGATATTTTCGGCAAAAATGGGGGTTGTGTGGCCATTGATCATCGACCATAGGCTCGTAAACCTCAGCCCACATATGTTTTCTTGCCATAGATCACATTCTTTGATTTCTGGTGGATACCATTTCTTGGTCAAAAATCCGAATGTGTTAGCCTTCGGTACTATTGAAAATGGTCGTTCATTGCTATTTTCGACAAAAATGGGGGTTGTGTGGCCATTGATATTTGACCAGAGGCTCATATAACTCACTGCACATATGTTTACTTGCCATAGATCACATTCTTGGATTTATGGTGGAGACCATTTCTTGGTCAAAAATCCGTAGGTGTTAGCCTTCGGTATTATTGAAAATGGTCGTTCATGGCTATTTTTGACAAAAATGGGGGTTGTGTGGCCTTTGATCATCGACCAGAGGCTCATACACCTCACCTCACATATGTTTCATTGCCATAGATCACATTATCGGATTTCTGGTGGAGACCATTTCTTGGTCGAAAATCCATACGTGTTAGCCTTCGGTATTATTGAAAATGGTCGTTGATCACTATTTTCGACAAAAATGGGCGTTGTGTGGCCATTGATCATTGGCCAGAGGCCCATACACCTCACCCCACATATGTTTCCTTGCCATAGATCACATTCTTGGATTTATGGTGGAGACCATTTCTTGGTCAAAAATCCGTAGGTGTTAGCCTTCTGTGTCATTGAAAATGGTCGTTCATGGCTATTTTCGACAAAAATGGGGGTTGTGTGGCCATTGATCATCGACCAGAGGCTCGTACACCTCACCTCACATATGTTTCTTTGCCATAGATCACATTCTTGGATTTATGGTGGAGACCATTTCTTGGTCAAAAATCCGTAGGTGTTAGCCTTCCGTGTCATTGAAAATGGTCGTTCATGGCTATTTTCGACAAAAATGGGGGTTGTGTGGCCATTGATTATCGACCAGAGGCTCGTACACTTTACCCCACATATGTTTTCTTGCCATTGATCACATTCTTGGATTTCTGGAGGAGATCATTTCTTGGTCAAAAATTCGTACGTGTTAGTCTTTGGTATTATTGAAAATGGTCATTCATGGCTATTTTCGACAAAAATGGGGTTTGTGTGGCCATTGATCATTGACCAGAGGCTCATAAACCTCACCCCACATATGTTTCCTTGCCATAGATCACATTCTTTGATTTCTGGTGGAGACCATTTCTTAGTCAAAAATCTGAATGTGTTAGCCTTCGGTACTATTGAAAATGGTCGTTCATGGCTATCTTCGACAAAAATAAGGGTTGTGTGGCCATTGATATTCGACTAGAGGCTCATACACCTCACTACAAATATGTTTCCTTGCCATAGATCACATTCTTGGATTTATGGTGGAGACCATTTCTTGGTCAAAAATCTGTGAGTGTTAGGCTTCAACGTCATTGAAAATGGTCGTTCATGGCTATTTTTGACAAAAATGGGGGTCGTGTGGCCATTGATCATCGACCAGAGGCTCGTACACCTCACCCCACATATGTTTCCTTGCCATAGATCACATGCTTGGATTTCTGGTGGAGACCATTTCTTGGGAAAAAATCTGAATGTGTTAGCCTCCGGTATTATTGAAAATGGTCATTCATGGCTATTTTCGAGAAAAATAGGGGTTGTTTGGCCATTGATCTTCGACCAGAGGTTCATACACCTCACTACACATATGTTTCCTTGCCATAGATCACATTCTTGGATTTATGGTGGAGACCATTTCTTGGTCAAAATTCCGGAGGTGTTAGCCTTCAGTGTCATTGAAAATGGTCGTTCATGGCTATTTTCGACAAAAATGGGTGTTGTGTGGCCATTGATCATCGACCAGAGGCTCGTACACCTCACCCCACATATGTTTCCTTGCCATAGATCACATTCTTGGATTTCTGGTGGAGACCATTTCTTGGTCAAAAATCCATACGTGTTAGCCTTCTGTATTATTGAAAATGGTCGTTGATCGCTATTTTAGAGAAAAATGGGCGTTGTGTGGCCATTGATCATCGACCAGAGGCCCATACACCTCACTCCACATATGTTTCCTTGCCATAGATCACATTCTTGGATTTATGGTGGAGACCAATTCTTGGTCAAAAATCCGTAGGTGTTAGCCTCAGTGTCATTGAAAATGGTCGTTCATGGCTATTTTCGACAAAAATGGGGGTTGTGTGGCCATTGATCATCGACCAGAGGCTCGTACACCTCACCCCACATATGTTTCCTTGCCATAGATCACATTTTGGATTTCTGATGGAGAACATTTCTTGGTAAAAAATCCGTAGGTGTTAGTCTTCGGTATTATTGAAAATGGTCGTTCATGGCTATTTTCGACAAAAATGGGGGTTGTGTGGCCATTGATCATCAACCAGAGGCTCATACACCTAACCCCACGTATGTTTCCTTGCCATAGATCACATTCTCGGATTTCTGGTGGAGACCATTTCTTGGTCAAAAATCCGTAGGTGTTAGCCTTCGGTATTATTGAAAATGGTCGTTCATGGCTATTTTCATCAAAAATAGGGGTTGTGTGGCCATTTATCATCGACCAGAGGCTCGTACACCTCACCTCACTTATGTTTCCTTGCCATAGATCACATTCTTGGATTTATGGTGGAGACCATTTCTTGGTCAAAAATCCGTAGGTGTTAGCCTTCCGTGTCATTGAAAATGGTCGTTCATGGCTATTTTCGTCTAAAATGGGGGTTGTGTGGCCATTGATCATCGACCAGAGGCTCGTACACTTTACCCCACATATGTTTTCTTGCCGTTGATCACATTCTTGGATTTCTGGTGGAGACCATTTCTTGGTCAAGAATCCGTTGGTGTTAGCCTTCGGTATTATTGAAAATGGTTGTTCATGGCTATTTTCGTCTAAAATGGGGGTTGTGTGGCCATTTATCATCGACTAGAGGCTTGTACACCTCACCCCACATATGTTTCCTTGCCATAGATCACATTCTTGGATTTCTGGTGGAGACCATTTCTTGGTCAAAAATCCGTACATGTTAGCCTTCGGTATTATTGAAAATGGTCATTCATGGCGATTTTCGACAAAAATGGGGGTTGTCTGACCATTGATCATCGACCAGAGGCTCATAAACCTCACCCCACATATGTTTCCTTGCCATAGATCACATTCTTTGATTTCTCATGGAGAGCATTTCTTGGTCAAAAATCCGAATGTGTTAGCCTTCGGTACTTTTGAAAATGGTCGTTCATGGCTATTTCGACTAAAATAAGTGTTGTGTGGCCATTGATATTCGACCAGAGGCTCATACACCTCACTACACATATGTTTCCTTGCCATAGATCACATTCTTGGATTTCTGGTGGAGACCATTTCTTGGTCAAAAATCCATGAGTGTTAGCCTTCAGTGTCATTGAAAATGGTCGTTCATGGCTATTTTCGACAAAAATGGGGGTTGTGTGGCCATTGATCATCGACCAGAGACTCGTACACCTCACCCCACATATGTTTCCTTGCCATAGATCACATTCTTGGATTTCTGGTGGAGACCATTTCTTGGGCAAAAATCTGAATGTGTTAGCCTTCGGTATTATTGAAAATGGTCATTCATGGCTATTTTCTACAAAAATGGGTGTTGTGGCCATTGATCTTCGACCAGAGGCTCATACACCTCACTACACACATGTTTCCTTGCCATAGATCACATTCTTGGATTTATGGTGGAGACCATTTCTTGGTCAAAATTCCGTAGGTGTTAGCATTCAGTGTCATTGAAAATGGTCATTCATGGCTATTTTCGACAAAAACTAGGGTTGTGTGGCCATTGATCGTCGACCAGAGGCTCATACACCTCACCCCACATATGTTTCCTTGCCGTAGATCACATTCTTATATTTCTGGTGGAGACCATTTCTTCGTCAAAAATCCGTAGGTGTTAGCCTTCGGTATTATTGAAAATGGTCGTTCATGGCTATTTTCGACAAAAATGGGGGTTGTGTGGCCATTGATCATCGACCAGAGGCTCATATACCTCACCCCACATATGTTTCCTTGCCATAGATCACATTCTTGGATTTCTGGTGGTGACCATTTCTTGGTCAAAAATCCGTAGGTGTTAGCCTCTAGTATTATTGAAAATGGTCGCTCATGGCAATTTTCATAAAAAATGGGGGTTGTGTGGCCATTTATCATCGACTAGAGGCTCATAAACCTCACCCCACATATGTTTCCTTGTTATAGATCACATTCTTGGATTTCTGGTGGAGACCATTTCTTGGTCAAAAACTCGTACGTGTTAGCCTTCGGTATTATTGAAAAAGGTCGTTCATGGCTATTTTCCGCAAAATGGGGGTTGTGTGGCCATTGATCATCGACCAGAGGCTCGTACACCTCACCCCACATATGTTTCCTTGCCATAGATTACATTCTTGGATTTGTAGTGGAGACCATTTCTTGGGCAAAAATCCGTATGTCCTTTGGTATTTTTGAAAATGGTCATTCAAGGCTATTTTCGACAAAAATGGCGGTTGTGTGGCCATTGATCTTCGACTAGAGGCTCATACACCTCACTACACATATGTTTCCTTGCCATAGATCACATTCTTGGATTTATGGTGGAGACCATTTCTTGGTCAAAAATCCGTAGGTGTTAGCCTTCAGTGTCATTGAAAAAGGTCGTTCATGGCTATTTTTGACCAAAATTAGGGTTGTGTGGCCATTGATCGTCGACCAGAGGCTCATACACCTCACCCCACATATGTTTCCTTGCCATAGATCACATTCTTTGATTTCTGGTGGAGACCATTTCTTGGTCAAAAGTCCGTAGGTGTTAGCCTTCGGTATTATTGAAAATGGTCGTTCATGGCTATTTTCGACAAAAATGGGGGTTGTGTGGCCATTGATCATCGACCAGAGGCTCATACACCTAACCCACATATGTTTCCTTGCCATAGATCACATTCTTGGATTTCTGGTGGAGACCATTTCTTGGTCAAAAATACGTAGGTCTTAGCCTCTAGTATTATTGAAAATGGTCGCTCATGGCTATTTTCATAAAAAATGGGGGTTGTGTGGCCATTTATCATCGACTAGAGGCTCATAAACCTCACCCCACATATTTTTCCTTGCCATAGATCACATTCTTGGATTTCTGGTGGAGACCATTTCTTGGTCAAAAACTCGTACGTGTTAGCCTTCGGTATTATTGAAAATGGTCGTTCATAGCTATTTTCGGCAAAATGGGGGTTGTGTGGCCATTGATCATCGACCAGAGGCTCGTACACCTCACCCCACATATGTTTCTTTGCCATAGATCACATCCTTGGATTTCTGGTGGAGACCATTTCTTGGGCAAAAATCCGAATGTGTTAGCCTTTGGTATTTTTGAAAATGGTCATTCATGGCTATTTTCGACAAAAATGGTGGTTGTGTGGCCATTGATCTTCGACCAGAGGCTCATACACCTCACTACACATATGTTTCCTTGCCATAGATCACATTCTTGGATTTATGGTGGAGACCATTCCTTGGTCGATAATCCGTAGGTGTTAGCCTTCGGTGTCATTGAAAATGGTCGTTCATGGCTATTTTCGACAAAAATTAGGGTTGTGTCGCCATTGATCGTCGACCAGAGGCTCATACACCTCACCCCACATATGTTTCCTTGCCGTAGATCACATTCTTGGATTTCTGGTGGAGACCATTTCTTGGTCAAAAATCCGTAGGTGTTAGCCTCCGGTATTATTGAAAATGGTCGTTCATGGCTACTTTCGATAAAAATGGGGGTTGTGTGGCCATTGATCATCGACCGAAGGCTCATACACCTCACCCCACATATGTTTCTTTGCCATAGATCACATTCTTGGATTTCTGGTGGAGACCATTTCTTGGTCAAAAATTTGTAGGTGTTAGCCTCTAGTATTATTGAAAATGGTCGCTCATGGCTATTTTCATAAAAAATGGGGGTTGTGTGGCCATTTATCATCGACTAGAGGCTCATAAACCTCACCCCATATATGTTTCCTTGCCATAGATCACATTCTTGGATTTCTGGTGGAGACCATTTCTTGGTCAAAAACTCGTACGTGTTAGCATTCGGTATTATTGAAAATGGTTGTTCATGGCTATTTTCGGCAAAATGGGGGTTGTGTGGCCATTGATCATCGACCAGAGGCTCGTACACCTTGCCCCACATATGTTTCCTTGCCATAGATCACATTCTTGGATTTCTGGTGGAGACCATTTCTTAGGCAAAAATCCGAATATGTTAGCCTTTGGTATTTTTGAAAATGGTCATTCATGGCTATTTTCGACAAAAATGGGGGTTGTGTGGCCATTGATCTTCGACCAGAGGCTCATACACCTCACTACACATATGTTTCCTTGCCATAGATCACATTCTTGGATTTATGGTGGAGACGATTTCTTGGTCAAAAATCCGTATGTGTTAGCCTTCAGTGTCATTGAAAATGGTCGTTCATGGCTATTTTCGACAAAAATTAGGGTTGTGTGGCCATTGATCGTCGACCAGAGGCTCATACACCTCACCCCACATATGTTTCCTTGTCGTAGATCACATTCTTGGATTTCTGGTGGAGACCATTTCTTGGTCAAAAATCTGTAGGTGTTAGCCTTAGGTATTATTGAAAATGGTCGTTCATGGCTATTTTCGACAAAAATGGGGGTTGTGTGGCCATTGATCATCGACCAGAGGCTCATACACCTCACCCCACATATGTTTCCTTGCCATAGATCACATTCTTGGATTTCTGGTGGAGACCATTTCTTGGACAAAAATCCGTAGGTGTTAGCCTCTAGTATTATTGAAAATGGTCGTTCATGGCTATTTTCATCAAAAATGGGGGTTGTGTGGCCATTTATCATCGACTAGAGGCTCATAAACCTCACCCCACATATGTTTCCTTGCCATAGATCACATTCTTGGATTTCTGGTGGAGACCATTTCATGGTCAAAAATTCGTACGTGTTAGCCTTCGGTATTATTGAAAATGGTCGTTCATGGCTATTTTCGGCAAAATGGGGGTTGTGTGGCCATTGATCATCGACCAGAGGCCCGTACACCTCACCCCACCTATGTTTCCTTGCCATAGATCATATTCTTGGATTTCTGGTGGAGACCATTTCTTGGGCAAAAATCCGAATGTGTTAGCCTTTGGTATTTTTGAAAATGGTCATTCATGGCTATTTTCGACAAAAATGGGGGTTGTGTGGCCATTGATCTTCGACCAGAGGCTTATACACCTCACTACACATATGTTTCCTTGCCATAGATCACATTCTTGGATTTATGGTGGAGACCATTTCTTGGTCAGAAATCCATAGGTGTTAGCCTTTAGTGTCATTGAAAATGGTCGTTCATGGCTATTTTCGACAAAAATGGGGGTTTTGTGGCCATTGATCATCGACCAGAGGCTCGTACACTTCACCCCACATATGTTTTCTTTCCATAGATCACAATCTTGAATTTCTGGAGGAGACCATTCCTTGGTCAAAAATCTGTTGGTGTTAGCCTTCAGTATTATTGAAAATGGTCGTTGATGGCTATTTTCGTCAAAAATGGGGGTTGTGTGGCCATTTATCATCGACCAGAGGCTCGTGCAATTCACCCCACATATATTTCCTTGCCATAGATCACATTCTTGGATTTCTGGTGGAGACCATTTCTTGGTCAAAAATCCGTACGTGTTAGCCTTCGGTATTATTGAATATGGTCATTCATGGCTATTTTCGACAAAAATAGGGGTTGTGTGGCCAATGATCATCGACCAAAGGCTCGTATACCTCACCCCACATATGTTTCCTTGCCATAGATCACACTCTTGGATTTCCCGTGGACACCATTTCTTGGTCAAAAATCTGTACGTGTTAGCCTTCAGTATTATTGAAAATAGTAATTCATGGCTATTTTCGACAAAAATGGGGGTTGTGTGGCCATTGATCATCGACCAGAGGCTCGTAAACCTCACCCCACATATGTTTCCTTGCCATAGATCACATTCTTTGATTTCTGGTGGAGACCAATTTTTGGTCAAAAATCTGAATGTTTTAGCCTTCGGTACTATTGAAAAAGGTCGTTCATGGCTATTTTCGACAAAAATGGGGGTTGTGTGGCCATTGATATTCGACCAAAGGCTCATACACCTCACTACACATATGTTTCCTTGCCATAGATCACATTCTTGGATTTATTGTGGAGACCATTTCTTGGTCAAAAATCCGTAGGTGTTAGCCTTCAGTGTCATTGAAAATGGTCGTTCATGGCTATTTTCGACAAAAATGGGGTTTGTGTGTCCATTGATCATCGACCAGAGGCTCGTACACTTCACCCCACATATGTTTTCTTGCCAGAGATCACATTCTAGGATTTTTGGTGGAGACCATTTCTTGGTCAAAAATCTGTTGGTGTTAGCCTTCGGTATTATTGAAAATGGTCGTTCATGGCTATTTTCGACTAAAATGGGGGTTGTGTGGCCATATATCATTGACCAGAGGCTCATACACCTCACCCCACATATGTTTCCTTGCCATAGATCACATTCTTGGATTTCTGGTGGAGACCATTTCTTGTTCAAAAATTCGTACGTGTTAGCCTTCGGTATTATTGAAAATGGTCATTCATGGCTATTTTCGACAAAAATGGGGGTTGTGTGGCCAATGATCATCAACCAGAGGCTCGTAAACCTCACCCCACATATGTTTCCTTGCCATAGATCACATTCTTTGATTTCTAGTGGAGACCATTTTTTGGTCAAAAATCCGAATGTGTTAGCCTTTGGTACTATTGAAAATGGTCGTTCATGGCTATTTTCGACAAAAATGGGGGTTGTGTGGCCATTGATATTCGACCAGAGGCTCATAGACCTCACTACACATATGTTTCCTTGCCATAGATCACATTCTTGGATTTATGGTGGAGACCATTTCTTGGTCAAAATCCGTAGGTGTTAGCCTTCGGTATTATTGAAAATGGTCGTTCATGGCTATTTTCGACAAAAATGGGGGTTGTGTGGCCATTGATCATCGACCAGAGGCTCGTACACCTCACCCCACATATGTTTCCTTGCCATAGATCATATTCTTGGATTTCTAGTGGAGACCATTTCTTGGTCAAAAATCCGTAGGTGTTAGCCTTCGGTATTATTGAAAATGGTCGTTCATGGCTATTTTCGACAAAAATGGGGGTTGTGTGGCCATTGATCATCAACCAGAGGCTCATACACCTCACCACACATATGTTTCCTTGCCATAGATCACATTCTTGGATTTCTGGTGGAGACCATTTCTTGGTAAAAAATCCGTAGGTGTTAGCCTCTAGTATTATTGAAAATGGTCGTTCATGGCTATTTTCATCAAAAATGGGGGTTGTGTGGCCATTTGTCATCGACTGGAGGCTCGTACACCTCACCCCACATAAGTTTCCTTGCCATAGATCACATTCTTGGATTTCTGGTGGAGACCATTTCTTGGTCAAAAATTCGTACATGTTAACCTTCGGTATTATTGAAAATGGTCGTTCATGGCTATTTTCGACAAAATGGGGGTTGTGTGGCCATTGATCATCGACCAGAGCCTCGTACACCTCACCCCACATATGTTTCCTTGCCATAGAACACATTCTTGGATTTCTGGTGGAGACCATTTCTTGGGCAAAAATCCGAATGTGTTAGCATTCGGTATTCTTGAAAATGGTCATTCATGGCTATTTTCGACAAAAATGAGGGTTGTGTGGCCATTGATCTTCGACCAGAGGCTCATACACCTCACTACACATATGTTTCCTTGCCATATATCAAATTCTTGGATTTATGGTGGAGACCATTTCTTGGTCAAAAATCCATAGGTGTTAGCCTTCAGTGTCATTGAAAATGGTCGTTCATGGCTATTTTCGACAAAAATGGGGGTTGTGTGGCCATTGATCATCGACAAGAGGCTCGTACACTTCACCCCACATATGTTTTCTTTCCATAGATCACATTCTTTGATTTCTGGTGGAGACCATTTCTTGGTCAAAAATCTGTTGGTGTTAGCCTTCGGTATTATTGAAAATGGTCGTTCATGGCTATTTTCGACTAAAATGGGGGTTGTGTGGCCATTTATCATCGACCAGAGGCTCATACACCTCACCCCACATATGTTTCCATGCCATAGATCACATTCTTGGATATCTGGTGGAGACCATTTCTTGGTCAAAAATCCGTACGTGTTAGCCTTCGGTATTATTGAAAATGGTCATTCATGGCTATTTTCAACAAAAATGGGGGTCATGTGGCCATTGATCATCGACCAAAGGCTCGTACACCTCACCCCACATTCTTTGATTTCTGGTGGAGACCATTTCTTGGTCAAAAATCCGTAGGTGTTAGCCTTTAGTGTCATTGAAAATGGTCGTTCATGGCTATTTTCGACAAAAAATAGGGTTGTGTGGCCATTGATCATCGACCAGAGGCTCGTACACCTAAACCCACATATGTTTCCTTGCCATAGATCACATTCTTGGATTTCTGGTGGAGCCCATTTCTTAGTCAAAAATCCGTAGGTGTTAGCCTCTAGTATTATTGAAAATGGTCGCTCATGGCTATTTTCATCAAAAATGGGGGTTGTGTGGCTATCTATCATCGACTAGAGGCTCGTAAACCTCACCCCACATATGTTTCCTTGCCATAGATCACATTCTTGGATTTCTTGTGGAGCCCATTTTTTGGTCAAAAATTCGTACGTGTTAGCCTTCGGTATTATTGAAAATGGTCGTTGATGGCTATTTTCGTCAAAATGGGGGTTGTGTGGCCATTGATCATCGACCAGAGGCTCGTACACCTCACCCCACATATGTTTCCTTGCCATAGATCACATTCTTGGATTTCTGGAGGAGACCATTTCTTGGGAAAAAATCCGAATGTGTTAGCCTTTGGTATTTTTGAAAATGGTCGTTCATGGCTATTTTCGACAAAAATGGGGGTTGTGTGGCCATTGATCTTCGACCAGAGGCTCATACACCTCACTACACATATGTTTCCTTGCCATAGATCACATTCTTGGATTTATGGTGGAGACCATTTCTTGGTCAGAAATCCATAGGTGTTAGCCTTTAGTGTCATCGAAAATGGTCGTTCATGGTTATTTTCGACAAAAATGGGGGTTGTGTGGCCATTGATCATTGACCATAGGCTCGTACACTTCACCCCACGTATGTTTTCTTGCCATATATCACATTCTTGGATTTCTGGAGGAGACCATTTCTTGGTCAAAAATCTGTTGGTGTTAGCCTTCGGTATTGTTGAAAATGGTCGTTCATGGCTATTTTCGACTAAAATGGGGGTTGTGTGGCCATTTATCATCGACCGGAGGCTCGTACAATTCACCCCACATATGTTTCCTTGCCATAGATCACATTCTTGGATTTCTGGTGGAGACCATTTCTTGGTCAAAAATCCGTACGTGCTAGCCTTCGGTATTATTGAAAATGGTCATTCATGGCTATTTTCGACACAAATGGGGGTTGTGTGGCCATTGATCTTCGACCAGAGGCTCATACACCTCACTACACATATGTTTCCTTGCCATAGATCACATTCTTGGATTTATCGTGGAGACCATTTCTTGGTCAAAAATCCATAGGTGTTAGCCTTCAGTGTCATTGAAAATGGTCGTTCATGGCTATTTTCGACAAAAATGGGGGTTGTGTGGCCATTGATCATCGACTAGAGGCTCGTACACTTCACCCCACATATGTTTTCTTGCCATAGATCAGAATCTTGGATTTCTCGTGGAGACCATTTGTTGGTCAAAAATTCGTAGGTGTTAGCCTTTAGTGTCATTGAAAATGGTCATTCATGGCTATTTTCGACAAAAATGGGGGTTTTATCGCCATTGATCATCGACCAGAGGATCGTACACCTCACCCCACATAAGTTACCTTGCCATATATCACATTCTTGGATTTCTGGTGGAGACCATTTCTTGGTCAAAAATCCATAGGTGTTAGCCTTCGGTATTATTGAAAATGGTCGTTCATGGCTACTTTCGACAAAAATGGGGGTTGTGTGGCAATTGATCATCGACCAAAGGCTCATACACCTCACCCACATGTGTTTCCTTGCCATAGACCACATTCTTGGATTTCTGGTGGTGACCATTTCTTGGTCAAAAATCCGTAGGTGTTAGCCTTCGGTATTATTGAAAATGGTCGTTCATGGCTATTTTCGACAAAAATGGGGGTTGTGTGGACATTTATCTTCAACCAGAGGCAAAAATGGTGGAGACCAGTTCTTGGTCATAGATCACATTCTTGGATCATCGACAAAAACCCCCATTTTTGTCGAAAATAGACATGAACGACCATTTTCAATAATACCATAGGCTAACACCTACGGATTTTTGACAAAGAAATGGTCTCCACCAGAAATCCAAGAATGTGATATATGGCAAGGAAACATATGTGGGGTGAGGTGTGTGAGCCTCTGGTCGATGATAAATGGCCACACAACCCCCATTTTTGTCGAAAATAGCCATGAACGACCATTTTCAATAATACCGAAGGCTAACACCTACGGATTTTTGACCAAGAAATGGTCTCCACCAGAAATCCAAGAATGTGATCTATGGCAAGGAAACATATGTGGGGTGAGGTGTACGAGCCTCTAGTCGATGATCAATGGCCACACAACCCCCATTTTTGTCGAATATAGCCATGACCGACCATTTTCAATAATACAGAAGGCTAACACCTACGGATTTTTGACCAAGAAATCGTCTCCACCAGAAATCCAAGAATATTATCTATGGCAAGGAAACATATGTGGGGTGAGGTGTACGAGCCTCTGGTCGATGATCAATGGCCACACAACCCCCATTTTTGTCGAAACTAGCCATGAACGACCATTTTCAATAATACAGAAGGCTAACATGTACGGATTTTTGACCAAGAAATGGTCTGCACGAGAAATCCAAGATTGTGATCTATGGTAATGAAACATATGTGGGGTGAGGTGTACGAGCCTCTGGTCGAAGATAAATGGCCACACAACCCCCATTTTTGTCGAAAATAGCCATGAACGACCATTTTCAATAATACCGAAGGCTAACACATACGGATTTTTGACCAAGAAATGGTCTCCACCAGAAATCCAAGAATGTGATATATGGCAAGGAAACATTTGTGGGGTGAGGTGTACGAGCCTCTGGTCGATTATCAATGGCCACACAACCCCCATTTTTGTCGAAAATAGCCATGAACGACTATTTTCAATGACACTGAAGGCTAGCACCTACGGATTTTTGACCAAGAACTGGTCTCCACCATAGATCCAAGAATGTGATATATGGCAAGAAAACATATGTGTAGTGAGGTGTATGATCCTCTGGTTGAAGATAAATGGCCACACAACCCCCATTTTTGTCGAAAATAGCCATGAATGACCATTTTCAATAATACCGAAGGCTAACACCTACGGTTTTTTGACCAAGAAATGGTCTCCACCAGAAATCCAACAATGTGATCTATGACAAGGAAACATATGTGGGGTGAGGTGTATGAGCCTCTGGTCGATGATCAATGGCCACACAACCCCCATTTTTGTCGAAAATAGCCATGAACGACCATTTACAATAATATCGAAGGCTAACACCTACGGATTTTTGACCAAGAAATGGACTCCACCAGAAATCCAAGAATTTGATCTATGGCAAGGAAACATATGTGGGGTGAGGTGTACGAGCCTCTGGTCGATGATCAATGGCCACACAACCCTCATTTTTTGTCGAAAATAGCCATGAACGACCATTTTCAATAATACCAAAGGCTAACACCTACGGATTTTTGACCAAGAAATCGTCTCCACCAGAAATCCAAGAATATGATCTTTGGCGAGGAATTATATGTCGGGTGAGGTGTACGAGCCTCTGGTCGATGATCAATGGCCACACAACCCCCATTTTTGTCGAAAATAGCCATGAACGACCATTTTCAATAACACCGAAGGCTAACACGTACGGATTTTTGACCAAGAAATGGTCTCCACGAGAAATCCAAGATTTTGATCTATGGCAATAAAACATATGTGGGGTGAGGTGTACGAGCCTCTGGTCGATGATCAATGGCCACACAACCCCCATTTTTGTCGAAAATAGCCATGAACGACCATTTTCAATAATACCGAAGGTTAACCTACGGATTTTTGACCAAGAAATGGTCTCCACCAGAAATCCAATAATGTGATCTATGGCAAGGAAACATATATGGGGTGAGGTGTACGAGCCTCTGGTCGATTATCAATGGCCACACAACCCCCATTATTGTCGAAAATAGCCATGAACGACTATTTTCAATGACACTGAAGGCTAACACCTATGGATTTTTGACCAAGAACTGGTCTCCACCATAGATCCAAGAATGTGATCTATGGCAAGAAAACATATGTGTAGTGAGGTGTATGAGCCTCTGGTTGAAGATAAATGGCCACACAACCCCCATTTTTGTCGAAAATAGCCATGAATAACCATTTTCAATAATAACGAAGGCTAACACATTCGGATTTTTGCCCAAGAAATGGTCTCCACCAGAAATCCAAGAATGTGATCTACGGCAAGGAAACATATGTGGGTGAGGTGTATGAGCCCCTGGTCGATGATCAATGGCCACAGAACCTCTATTTTGTCGAAAATAGCCATGAACGACCATTTTCAATAATACCGAAGGCTAACACATCCGGATTTTTGACCAAGAAATGGTCTCCACCAGAAATCCAAGAATGTGATCTACGACAAGGAAACATATGTGGGTGAGGCGTACGAGCCTCTGGTCGATGATCAATGGCCACACAACCCTCATTTTGTCGAAAATAGCCATGAACGACCACGACCATTTTCAATAATACCGAAGGCTAACACGTACGAATTTTTGACCAAGAAATGGTCTCCACTAGAAATCCAAGAATGTGATCTATGGCAAGGAAACATATGTGGGGTGAGGTGTATGAGCCTCTGGTCGATGATCAGTGGCCACACAACCCCCATTTTTGTCGAAAATAGCCATGAACGACCATTTACAATAATATCGAAGGCTAACACCTACGGATTTTTGACCAAGAAATGGACACCACTAGAAATCCAAGAATTTGATCTATGGCAAGGAAACATATGTGGGGTGAGGTGTACGAGCCTCTGGTCGATGATCAATGGCCACACAACCCTCATTTTTGTCGAAAATAGCCATGAACGACCATTTTCAATAATACCGAAGGCTAACACCTACGGATTTTTCACCAAGAAATCGTCTCCACCAGAAATCCAAGAATATGATCTATGGCAAGGAATTATATGTCGGGTGAGGTGTACGAGCCTCTGGTCGATGATCAATGGCCACACAACCCCCATTTTTGTCGAAAATAGCCATGAACGACCATTTTCAATAATACCGAAGGCTAACACGTTCGGATTTTTGACCAAGAAATGGTCTCCACGAGAAATCCAAGATTTTGATCTATGGCAATAAAACGTATGTGGGGTGTTGGGGACCTTCGGCGTCCGAAGGTCCTCAAAAACAGGATTTAACAGTATTTCTGCAGTACAATATGTGAACAGGTATCCTCGGACTAAAATCGGCATTGTAGCAGACCGGAATAATACGAAGGTTGATACAGAGCCGAAGGTGCAAACAGGAAAGCTTCGGCGTGACAGCAAAGAGCGGAACCGACTTAAAGATGAAAAGGCTATTCAGACCTCGATAGAATACTATAGAATTATTATCAAATGTAAAGGGCATGAATGTAATTTTGTAAGGGCTGTGTCCCGTGTCTATAAATAGGTGAACAGTATTCTCGTACTGTTCACGGGGACTGGGCATTCACTTTTTGCGTCACACTTGTACTTTTACCCTTTCCTCAAGCCGAAGGTACATTTGTAATTTAAAATCATTTCTATTCTTTCATTATTAAAAAATAGAAATGATTTTATGATAATGTTAAAATATTTATGTTACATCTCTTTATATATATATGAATCCTTCGTTATCATTTGTTGTGCCTACGAAGGTTTGTTTCTTGTAACCTTCGTCCTCCGAAACTCATTATCTCTCGAAGGAAGATAATAATTCGAAGGACGAGGAACTCTAACATTTAACACCTTTTATGTTGCCTTGTTCTTAACTCTTAGCACTTGAGAACAAGTCCCCAACATTGGCACCCACCTCCGGTGAACTCACTTCCACTTTTTTGAGCTTTTCAACACCTTCGGCAAGCATCACCTTCGTCATGCCGCCGAAGAAGGCTTCAGCAGCAGGGGCTGGCACGCTGCAGCCGATGGACCCCAATCAAGACGTCCTTTCTCTTAGAGAGGCACGAAGCCAGAAGAGGAAGGCTGCCAGTCCAACACCTCCGGAGGATGATCTAGATCAGGAAATTCAAAACCTGGAAATCCTTCAGCAGCAGGTTCAACGCAAGAAGGAGAAGATGGCCCGTCTAGCTGATCTTCAGAGACAAATAGATGAAGCTTCCGAAGAGGTTCGTCATCTTGTTCAAGATGATCAAAACCGAAGGCCTCCACGCAAAGAGCTTCACCAGGAAGACTTCCGTAATGAGGATGACTGGTATGACGATTTCCATCATGGAAACTTTGCTTTTGATGATGCTTCTCCTCTTTCAACAGAGTTACAGGCCACACCTTGGCCACAGACTTACAAGCCACCTCAGCTCCCCGTATATGACGGTCACTCAGACCCTAAGCAATTCCTCATGAGTTATGAAGCAACTATATCTTCGTATGGTGGCAATACGGCAGTCATGGCAAAATCTTTTGTCATGGCTGTCAGGAGCGTCGCTCAGACTTGGTACTCTTCTCTTCGGCCAGGGACAATCACTTCTTGGCAGAAATTGAAAGATATGCTGATAACTAGCTTTCAAGGGTTTCAGACGAAGCCGGTCACTGCTCAGGCTCTCTTCCAGTGTACTCAGGACCATGAAGAGTACCTTCAGGCATATGTCCGAAGGTTTCTACGATTGAGGGCACAGGCGCCAACGGTGCCCAATGAGATAGTCATTGAGGCCATGATCAAGGGGCTTCGGCCGGGGCCTTCAGCGCAATATTTTGCCAGGAAGCCACCACAGACGTTGGAGAAGCTGCTACAGAAGATGGACGAATACATTCGGGCTGACAATGATTTCCGCCAAAGAAGGGAGGAAGCATTCAGATTTTCTGAAATGACCAGGGGCTTCGGAGGAAGGTTTTACCCGAGGCATGTCAGGTCAATTCACAATTCCACTCAGAATGATGATAAAGGGAGTCAGCAGCAAAGGCCACAATACTCCTCACAAGCTTCGGGGCAACAACAAAACTCCTTCCGACCACCAGCTCCAAGAGGCAGAGGCGCCAGGGGCTTCGGAGGAAGATTTGGCGATCAACCGATAAGAATCTTTTGCTTATTCTGCGGTGAGAACAAAGGCCATACTACCAGGATGTGCCATGTTACCATTCAGAAGCAAAAGGAAATAGCTGAAGCAGCAGCACAACAAGCTCAGCCGAAGCAGGTCATGCATACAGCTTCGTATCATTCGCCCTACATCCCAGAATATGTGGGCAATCATCCTGCAGTTTCTGTTGCTTCGGCAAGTCAGCCTCAAGCTTCCTGGCAACAGCCTCCGCCTCCACCTCCATTGCAACAAGGCCAGCAGCCAGAAGGGAGCCAGTACACTCCACACCAGAGGGACTTCAGAGAGCAGTCCGAAGCTCGTACAGTCAATAGCACTGTGCCAGAATCAAAGCACATCTATTGACGAATATCCTACTTTGATAGCAGTTTTTTCCATTTAGTTCTATTTTCTGTGTAATGAAGTACATTTCAGTTTTCATCTAATAAGTTTCGTGGTTGGATATGAGGAAAATTTATCTTCTCCACAGGCTTAAGTTGCTGAAGCTTAAATACTTGCGGTAACAAGGAGGGCCTTCGAATCATTAAAAAATCTTTCGAAGCAACAAAAAGTCGTTCTAAGGAACGCAGAGTAAGTTGCCGAAGTTACAAAAAGCCGTTCCAAAGGGAGCGCAGAGTAAGTTTTTTGCTCCAAAGACGTTCCTAAGGGAATGCAGAGCATACAGCGAAAAGTCAACGCTGATACCGCCTAAGTAAAAGGCGAAGAAGCTCCAAAGACGTTCCTAAGGGAATGCAGAGCTTATACCGCCTAAGTAAAAGGCGAAGAAGTTCCAAAGACGTTCCTAAGGGAATGCAGAACTTATATCGCCTAAGTAAAAGGCGAAGAAGCTCCAAAGACGTTCCTAAGGGAATGCAGAGCTTACAAAAAAAATAAGCACTGATACAAAAAATAGTGTGGGGATATGTGTGAATCTTCGGAACAAATGCCATCTACAAACATAACATCATCACATCATTTTGCATACCATAAGCATCATGCATCATGTTGCATATGGCATAAGAAGGGGACACAATAATGATCTTCGGAAGTATGCTTTGAAAAAGTGAAAATCGTGCTAAGTCACAAGGGGACACAATAATGATCTTCGGAAGTATGCTTTGAAAAAGTGAAAATCGTGCTAAGTCACAAGGGGATACAATATTGATCTTCGGTATATAGCTTCGGAGAATGTTTTCACGAAACTTGGATATTCTTCATCAAAGCACTACGGACATTGTTGTGATGCATAAAAGTTCTTCTATCTTCACGAAGCATGAAAAGAAGGGAAGGTGTTTTTTCGTCAAAGACTCAAAAAGCGGTACGTGTAAAGTTTCATGCATCGTAAAGAAATTGAGCAATAAAAAGGGTATTTTACATTCAGGATTACAAAATATTACAATTCAGAGGTTTAATTTACAATAGCGTTCAATTTTCTCTTAGAACAACTTCTGCAGCCTCATTTAGGAGTCGGTTGACGACTTCGTCCATAATTGCTTCGGCCATCTTTTTGATTTCATCGTTTCATTTCGGCTGAGGGCCTGGAGACGCTTCGGCAGGATCTGAAGGACAGGACACGGCTATGCTGCTATTACAAACGGCAAACGAAGCTTAAAACCAAAAGTTACAACACAATACAAACTATTAATTAATACCTAATTGACCTTCGGGCTCTGCGCTCTTTTCAGCAGCCTTAGCCACTTCTCTAGCATCGTGAATGCCCTTTTCACTTCTTTGAATAATTTCTCCTGCCATTTCTCGGCCACCATTTTCCCAGATATCAGTGAAAAACTTTCCACTAATCATGCTTGCTTCGGCCGAAGGGTCTCTTGCGTCTTCAAAGGATAAAGCAGCTTCGGATTGTGCTAAGACTTTTACGTGTTCGCAGCCTTTCTTCTCTAGAATAGTGGCAATTCCTCTGGCCCCAGAGAAAGCACATATATCCCCACGGCTATTTAAAATTTCTTCAAAGGCTTCAGCTTCGTGGCCGATCCATTCAATGGGACCTTCGGGATTGCCTCTTATAAAGTTTTCTTCACTCGAGAAGGCGCCGACTCTGGCGAAGCTAGCTTTCAACTTTCTAACACATTCTATAGATTTGTTATAGCATTTCTTCTTGAATGAACGAAGCTCTTCAACAGTCACTTCTAAGTGGTTTGCCCATTGGTCGCTGATTTCCCGCCTTGTTTCTTCGAGTATACGTTCTTCCTTGGCTTTGGCCAGTTGTTTCCGAAGGTCTTCAATCTCGCGCTTTTGAGCTTCAGCTTGACCCTTGAAAGCAGCTTCGTCTTCCTTTATTTTATTTAGCAGTGAATGCAATATTTTATCTTTTTCAAGACCTTCGTTCCTCAGTTCAATTACTTCGGAACGAAGGTTGCTCAGGGCTATAGTACACCCTTCGTCTTCAGCATCTTTTTGTGCCCTGAGGGCATTGCTAAGTATCAGGCCCTGCAAGGAAAAACATGTGTGTTTCAGTAAAACAAACAAAAAGGTTTTTGGTATCAACAAAGAATACAAGGATCCCATTTATCACACCTTTAAGCTATTATAGGCCAGGCTGTCGGCCAAATCATTCTTCGACAGCACCGAGAGCCCATCTTCTAAGGTTGGGAATCCGAAGCTCTTGCTCATCTCCCGGCAAACAGAAATTTCCTTGTTGTCAGGGAGACAATACAAAAAGTCTTCTTCTCCACTACCATTGAATATTAGCGCCCCCTTTGGATACTTCAGTTTTTGGGCATAGTGCTGGGCTTCTTGCTCTTCTTTTTCTGATAGTGTTTTCCCCGAAGCATGACGAACAATATAATCACGAACTTTGAATGATGCTTCGGGGGCAATGACTCCGATTTCTTCAACAAAAGTTGGTTTTGTTATTTTTTCTTTCTCAGTTTCCAAGGATTTTATGATCGCGGGCTCTGAGGACCCAGCTTCGGCCTCAGTCCCTTGCTCTGGAGTTTTGTTATCAGAAATTTCAGTTGTCGTTTCAGGAATGGCAGCAGCCTTCTTCGGAGGTGTGCTTGAAGATTTAATTGTTTCTAGTACATCTAGAACATTGGCCATTCTCCTTCTTTTTGGAGTCATTGCAGGCACCTTTTGATTTTTTATTGTTGCCTCAATATTTGCTGCAGGACTCACAATTTCAGGTACTTTTTCTTCAGTTGGTTTTTCCACTTCTGCAATTTTTTCTGTGGATGGCTCTTCGGCCACTTCTTTGGTTACCAGTAACAAAACCTTTGGTTCTTCCAGCTCTATTCCTTTCGGCGTTTTGGTTATTTCTGCAGCTGCTGGAGGTGTGGCTGGATTGGTTGGCATTTTAGCCTCGGTGGCCGAAAAGGATTTTCCGGTAAACTCCGGCACCGAAGCTAGTTCGATATAGCGCGGCCGATGCGTGAGTACTTTTATCTTCTTCCTTTCCGGTTCTGGTTCGCTAGGAGCAATTGCAGCTTCTTCTTTTGCAGAAGTTGTGCTTTTTCTTTTCTGCCTTCGAACAGGGTAGCAATAGTCAGGGTAAACAAACCCAATTGCATCAAATACCCGATTCAGCCTCTTCTTTTTGCGGCCTCCGAAGGCTGCTGACATCGCAGTATCTTCAGCCTTCGAATAAGAACCAAGCAGCTCATCACTCAAATTGTCAATGCTCTTTAACCAGTCATCATCTGGCTCAGCAAATTTATCTCCGAACTTGAAGGTGTACTTCAGTCTCACAAGTCCACCTTCGTCGGCCTCTTTTATGGTTTCTTGTGGCATTTCCCATTTCTCCGCAAGAGGCCACACCCGGAAGGCAATATGCTCTTGTACTAAATCTCTTGTTCCAATAAAAGAACAAATAACGCCGAAGGCCCTCTGGCATTCTTCGGCAGCTTCATTCATTTCCACCTTCGGCCTCCGAAGGCCGAAGCTTTGCCAAATAGGACGCATAATTATACCTTTGATATCTTCTCGTGCTGATAGGTCATTCTTCACATAAAACCATTCTGTCATCCAATCGCCGGGCCATCTCTTCCGAAAGGTTGGTACGGGACAGCTTGCCCCGGACCGAGAAACGAAGCTGTAGCAGCCAAAGTTGTTATGGTACTGTTCTTTGCCCCAAGGTTTTGTTTCATATAATAGTTCATGTATATTACAGAAGCTTTTTGCATCAGGCTTCAGACCTTGGCTTCTCGCGGCCCACACAAAGATATTTAGCCTTATAATTGCCTCAGGAGTAAGTTGATGAAGATAGACTTCGAAGATTTTCAACACCTCCACAACGAAGCTACTCAAGGGAAATCGTAGCCCAGCTTTCAGAAACCTTCGGTACACTACGACTTCATTTTCTTCGGGGTGTGGACAAGTCTTCTCCCCTTCGTCAGCCCTCACAATGGATAAATCCCGGAAATACCTCCCTCGCATATTGACAAGATGATTTTCTTTGATAGTTGATTTACCATAAACTGAATGGCTTGGTCGCCAGGGACGATCTTCGGAGTCTTCGCTACCACTGTCCACATCATAACTGTCACTGTCATCAGTATCCTCAGACAAGCCTTCCAAAATTTCCTTGGTAATTTTTTCCGTGTTCGTCTTCGACATTGCTATAAGAAACCCCAAGTTTTTCTCTTCATCAAGAGTCAGCTTCGTCTCAGCAACAGCCTTCTTAGCAGCTTCAGACATCTTCGGAAACACTAAAAAACTGTTTTCAAAGCCGAAGCTTCAAAACTAAAAGCTCAGCAAATCTTAGTGCACAAAAGCTAAAAATTGAGTAAGCGGGAGTGGTTGGCCAGAAAGCGTGCCAAATGAGTTTGCGGTATGACTGTATTTATACGCTCGGTGCGTTGAAAATTGAAAGACCCCACTTGTCAGTGAATATTGCTATTCTAGCAAAGGGAAGGTGTTTTTTCGGACCTTCGGCGTAAGGCCTTCGTCCATATCGCAATCTAAATTTATTATTCCGAACAAATTAATATTGCGAGGGGCTACTGTTGGGGACCTTCGGCGTCCGAAGGTCCTCAAAAACAGGATTTAACAGTATTTCTGCAGTACAATATGTGAACAGGTATCCTCGGACTAAAATCGGCATTGTAGCAGACCGGAATAATACAAAGGTTGATACAGAGCCGAAGGTGCAAACATGAAAGCTTCGGCGTGACAGCAAAGAGCGGAACCGACTTAAAGATGAAAAGGCTATTCAGACCTCGATAGAATACTATAGAATTATTATCAAATGTAAAGGGCATGAATGTAATTTTGTAAGGGCTGTGTCCCGTGTCTATAAATAGGTGAACAGTATTCCCGTACTGTTCACGGGGACTGGGCATTCACTTTTTGCGTCACACTTGTACTTTTACCCTTTCCTCAAGCCGAAGGTACATTTGTAATTTAAAATCATTTCTATTCTTTCATTATTAAAAAATAGAAATGATTTTATGATAATGTTAAAATATTTATGTTACATCTCTTTATATATATATGAATCCTTCGTTATCATTTGTTGTGCCTACGAAGGTTTGTTTCTTGTAACCTTCGTCCTCCGAAACTCATTATCTCTCGAAGGAAGATAATAATTCGAAGGACGAGGAACTCTAACATTTAACACCTTTTATGTTGCCTTGTTCTTAACTCTTAGCACTTGAGAACAAGTCCCCAACATGGGGTGAGGTGTACGAGCCTCTGGTCGATGATCAATGGCCACACAACCCCCATTTTTGTCGAAAATAGCCATGAACGACCATTTTCAATAATACCGAAGGCTAACACCTACGGATTTTTGACCAAGAAATGGTCTCCACCAGAAATCCAATAATGTGATCTATGGCAAGGAAACATATGTGGGGTGAGGTGTACGAGCCTCTGGTCGATTATCAATGGCCACACAACCCCCATTATTGTCGAAAATAGCCATGAACGACTATTTTCAATGACAGTGAAGGCTAACACCTATGGATTTTTGACCAAGAACTGGTCTCCACCATAGATCCAAGAATGTGATCTATGGCAAGAAAACATATGTGTAGTGAGGTGTATGAGCCTCTGGTTGAAGATAAATGGCCACACAACCCCCATTTTTGTCGAAAATAGCCATGAATAACCATTTTCAATAATACCGAAGGCTAACACATTCGGATTTTTTCCCAAGAAATGGTCTCCACCAGAAATCCAAGAATGTGATCTACGACAAGGAAACATATGTGGGTGAGGTGTATGAGCCCCTGGTCGATGATCAATGGCCACAGAACCTCTATTTTGTCGAAAATAGCCATGAATGACCATTTTCAATAATACCGAAGGCTAACACGTACGGATTTTTGACCAAGAAATGGTCTCCACCAGAAATCCAAGAATGTGATCTACGACAAGGAAACATATGTGGGTGAGGCGTACGAGCCTCTGGTCGATGATCAATGGCCACACAACCCCCATTTTGTCGAAAATAGCCATGAACGACCACGACCATTTTCAATAATACCGAAGGCTAACATGTACGAATTTTTGACCAAGAAATGGTCTCCACTAGAAATCCAAGAATGTGATCTATGGCAAGGAAACATATGTGGGGTGAGGTGTACGAGCCTCCGGTCGATGATAAATGGCCACACAACCCCCATTTTAGTCAAAATAGCCATGAACGACCATTTTCAATAATACCGAAGGCTAACACCAACAGATTTTTGACCAAGAAATGGTCTCCTCTAGAAATCCAAGAATGTGATCTATGGCAAGAAAACATATGTGGGGTCAAGTGTACGAGCCTCTGGTTGATGATCAATGGCCACACAACCCCCATTTTTGTCGAAAATAGCCATGAACGACCATTTTCAATGACACTGAAGGCTAACACCTATGGATTTTTGACCAAGAAATGGTCTCCACCATAAATCCAAGAATGTGATCTATGGCAAGGAAACATAAGTGTAGTGAGGTGTATGAGCCTCTGGTTGAAGATCAATGGCCACACAACCCCCATTTTTGTCGAAAATAGCCATGAATGACCATTTTCAATAATACCGAAGGCTAACACGTACGGATTTTTGACCAAGAAATGGTCTCCACCAGAAATCCAAGAATGTGATCTATAGAAAGGAAACATATGTGGGGTGAATTGTACGAGCCTCTGGTCGACGATAAATGGCCACACAACCCCCGTTTTAGTCGAAAATAGCCATGAACGACCATTTTCAATAATACCGAAGGCTAACACCAACAGATTTTTGACCAAGAAATGGTCTCCTCCAGAAATCCAAGAATGTGATCTATGGCAAGAAAACATATGTGGGGTGAAGTGTACGAGCCTCTGGTCAATGATCAATGGCCACACAACCCCTATTTTTGTCGAAAATAGCCATGAACGACCATTTTCAATGACACTAAAGGCTAACACCTATGGATTTCTGACCAAGAAATGGTCTCCACCATAAATTCAAGAATGTGATCTATGACAAGGAAACATATGTGTAGTGAGGTGTATGAGCCTCTGGTTGAAGATCAATGGCCACACAACCCCCATTTTTGTCGAAAATAGCCATGAATGACCATTTTCAATAATACCGAAGGCTAACACGTACGGATTTTTGACCAAGAAATGGTCTCCACCAGAAATCCAAGAATGTGATCTATAGCAAGGAAACATGTGTGGGGTGAATTGTACGAGCCTCTGGTCGATGATAAATGGCCACACAACCCCCGTTTTAGTCGAAAATAGCCATGAACGACCATTTTCAATAATACCGAAGGCTAACACCAACAAATTTTTGACCAAGAAATGGTCTCCTCCAGAAATCCAAGAATGTGATCTATGGCAAGAAAACATATGTGGGGTGAAGTGTACGAGCCTCTGGTCAATGATCAATGGCCACACAACCCCCATTTTTGTCGAAAATAGCCATGAACGACCATTTTCAATGACACTAAAGGCTAACACCTATGTATTTCTGACCTAGAAATGGTCTCCACCATAAATTCAAGAATGTGATCTATGACAAGGAAACATATGTGTAGTGAGGTGTATGAGCCTCTGGTCGAAGATCAATGGCCACACAACCCCCATTTTTGTTGAAAATAGCCATGAATGACCATTTTCAAAAGTACCAAAGGCTAACACATTCGGATTTTTTCCCAATAAATGGTCTCCAGCTGAAATCCAAGAATGTGATCTATGGCAAGGAATCATATGTGGGGTGAGGTGTACGAGCCTCTGGTCGATGATCAATGGCCACACAACCCCCATTTTGCCGAAAATAGCCATCAACGACCATTTTCAATAATACCGAAGGCTAACACGTATGAATTTTTGACCAAGAAATGGTCTCGACCAGAAATCCAAGAATGTGATCTATGGCAAGGAAACATATGTGGGGTGAGGTTTACGAGCCTCTAGTCGATGATAGATGGCCACACAACCCCCATTTTCGATGAAAATAGCCATGAGCGACCATTTTCAATAATACTAGAGGCTAACACCTACGGATTTTTGACTAAGAAATGGTCTCCACCAGAAATCCAAGAATGTGATCTATAGCAAGGAAACATGTGTGGGGTGAATTGTACGAGCCTCTGGTCGATGATAAATGGCCACACAACCCCCGTTTTAGTCGAAAATAGCCATGAACGACCATTTTCAATAATACCGAAGGCTAACACCAACAAATTTTTGACCAAGAAATGGTCTCCTCCAGAAATCCAAGAATGTGATCTATGGCAAGAAAACATATGTGGGGTGAAGTGTACGAGCCTCTGGTCAATGATCAATGGCCACACAACCCCCATTTTTGTCGAAAATAGCCATGAACGACCATTTTCAATGACACTAAAGGCTAACACCTATGGATTTCTGACCAAGAAATGGTCTCCACCATAAATTCAAGAATGTGATCTATGACAAGGAAACATATGTGTAGTGAGGTGTATGAGCCTCTTGTCGAAGATCAATGGCCACACAACCCCCATTTTTGTTGAAAATAGCCATGAATGACCATTTTCAAAAGTACCAAAGGCTAACACATTCGGATTTTTTCCCAATAAATGGTCTCCAGCTGAAATCCAAGAATGTGATCTATGGCAAGGAATCATATGTGGGGTGAGGTGTACGAGCCTCTGGTCGATGATCAATGGCCACACAACCCCCATTTTGCCGAAAATAGCCATCAACGACCATTTTCAATAATACCGAAGGCTAACACGTACGAATTTTTGACCAAGAAATGGTCTCCACCAGAAATCCAAGAATGTGATCTATGGCAAGGAAACATATGTGGGGTGAGGTTTACGAGCCTCTAGTCGATGATAGATGGCCACACAACCCCCATTTTTGATGAAAATAGCCATGAGCGACCATTTTCAATAATACTAGAGGCTAACACCTACGGATTTTTGACTAAGAAATGGTCTCCACCAGAAATCCAAGAATGTGATCTATGGCAAGGAAACATATGTGGGGTGAGGTGTATGAGCCTCTGGTCGATGATCAATGGCCACACAACCCCATTTTTGTCGAAAATAGCCATGAACAACCATTTTCAATAATACCGAAGGCTAACACCTAAATCCAAGAATGTGATCTATGCCAAGGAAACATATGTGGGGTGAATTGTACGAGCCCCCGGTCGATGATAAATGGCCACACAACCCCCATTTTAGTCAAAAAATAGCCATGAACGACCATTTTCAATAATACCGAAGGCTAACGCCAACAGATTTTTGACCAAGAAATGGTCTCCTCTAGAAATCCAAGAATGTGATCTATGGCAAGAAAACATATGTGGGGTGAGGTTTACGAGCCTCTAGTCGATGATAGATGGCCACACAACCCCCATTTTTGATGAAAATAGCCATGAGCGACCATTTTCAATAATACTAGAGGCTAACACCTACGGATTTTTGACTAAGAAATGGTCTCCAACAGAAATCCATGAATGTGATATACGGCAAGGAAACATATGTGGGGTGAGGTGTACGAGCCTCTGGTCGATGATCAATGGCCACACAACCCTATTTTTTGTCGAAAATAGCCATGAACGACCATTTTCAATGACACTGAAGGCTAACAACTACAGATTTTTGACCAAAAAATGGTCTCCACCATAAATCCAAGAATGTGATCTACGGCAAGGAAACATATGTGGGTTGAGGTGTACGAGCCTCTAGTCGATGATCAATGGCCACACAACCCTAATTTTTGTCGAAAATAGCCATGAACGACCATTTTCAATGACACTGAAGGCTAACACCTACGGATTTTTGACCAAGAAATGGTCTCCACCAGAAATAAAAGAATGTGGGGTGAGATGTACGAGCCTTTGGTCGATGATCAATTGCCACATGACCCCCATTTTTGTCGAAAATAGCCATGAATGACCATTTTCAATAATTCCGAAGGCTAACACGTACGGATTTTTGACCAAGAAAAGGTCTCCACTAGATATCCAAGAATGTGACCTATGGCAAGGAAACATATGTGGGGTGAGGTGTATGAGCCTCTGGTCGATGATAAATGGCCACACAACCCCCATTTTAGTCGAATATAGCCATGAACGACCATTTTCAATAATACCGAAGGCTAACACCAACAGATTTTTGACCAAGAAATGGTCGCCACCAGAAATCCAAGAATGTGATCTATGGCAAGAAAACATATGTGGGGTGAAGTGTATGAGCCTCTTGTCGATGATCAATGGCCACACAACCCCCATTTTTGTCGAAAATAGCCATGAACGACCATTTTCAATGACACTGAAGGCTAACACCTATGGATTTTTGACCAAGAAATGGTCTCCACCATAAATCCAAGAATTTGATCTATGGCAAGGAAACATATGTGTAGTGAGGTGCATGAGCCTCTGGTTGAAGATCAATGGCCACACAACCCCCATTTTTGTCGAAAATAGCCATGAATGACCATTTTCAAGAATACCGAAGGCTAACACATTCGGATTTTTGCCCAAGAAATGGTCTCCACCAGAAATCCAAGAATGTGATCTATGGCAAGGAAACATATGTGGGGTGAGGTGTACAAGCCTCTGGTCGATGATCAATGGCCACACAACCCCCATTTTGTCGAAAATAGCCATGAACGACCATTTTCAATTATACCAAAGGCTAACACGTACGAATTTTTGACCAAGAATTGGTCTCCACCAGAAATCCAAGAATGTGATCTATGGCAAGGAAACATATGTGGGGTGAGGTGTAGGAGCCTCTGGTCGATGATAAATGGCCACACAACCCCCATTTTTGATGAAAATAGCCATGAACGACCATTTTCAATAATACTAGAGGCTAACACCTACGGATTTTTTACCAAGAAATGGTCTCCACCAGAAATCCAAGAATGTGATCTATGGCAAGGAAACATATGTGGGGTGAGGTGTATGAGCCTCTGGTTGATGATCAATGGCCACAAAACCCCATTTTTGTCGAAAATAGCCATGAACGACCATTTTCAATAATACCGACGGCTAACACCTACGGATTTTTGACCAAGAAATGGTCTCCACTAGAAATCCAAGAATATGATCTATGGCAAGGAAACATATGTGGGGTGAGGTGTACGAGCCTCTGGTCGATGATCAATGGCCACACAACCCCTATTTTTGTCGAAAATAGCCATGAACAACCATTTTCAATGACACTTAAGGCTAACACCTACGGATTTTTGACCAAAAATTGGTCTCCACCATAAATCCAAGAATGTGATCTATGGCAAGGAAACATATGTGTAGTTAGGTCTATGAGCCTCTGGTCGAATATCAATGGCCACACAACCCCCATTTTTGTCGAAAATAGCCATGAACTACCATTTTCAATAGTACCGAAGGCTAACACATTCGGATTTTTGACCAAAAAATGGTCTCCACCAGAAATCAAAGAATGTGATCTATGGCAAAGAAACATATGTGGGGTGAGGTTTACGATCCTCTGGTTGATGATCATTGGCCACACAACCCCCATGAATGACCATTTTCAATAATACCGAAGGCTAACACGTACGGATTTTTGACCAAGAAATGGTCTCCACCAGAAATCCAAGAATGTGATCTATGGCAAGGAAACATATGTGGGGTGAGGTGTATGAGCCTCTGGTCGATGATAAATGGCCACACAACCCCCATTTTAGTCGAAAATAGCCATGAACGACCATTTTCAATAATACCGAAGGCTAACACCAACGGATTTTTGACCAAGAAATGGTCTCCACCAGAAATCCTAGAATGTGATCTCTGGCAAGAAAACATATGTGGGGTGAAGTGTACGAGCCTCTGGTCGATGATCAATGGCCACACAACGCCCATTTTTTGTCGAAAATAGCGATCAACGACCATTTTCAATAATACAGAAGGCTAACACGTATGGATTTTTGACCAAGAAATGGTCTCCACCAGAAATCCGAGAATGTGATATATGGCAAGGAAACATATGTGGGGTGAGGTGTACTAGCCTCTGGTCGATGATCAATGGCCACACAACCCCCATTTTTGTGGAAAATAGCCATTGACGACCATTTTCAATGACACTGAAGGCTAACACCTACGGAATTTTGACGAAGAAATGGTCTCCACCATAAATCCAAGAATGTGATCTATGGCAAGGATACATATGTGTATTGAGGTATATGAGCCTCTGGTCGAAGATCAATGGCCACACAACACCCATTTTTGTTGAAAATCGCCATGAATGACCATTTTCAATAATACCGAAGGCTAACACATTCAGATTTTTGCCCAAGAAATGGTCTCCACCAGAAATCCAAGAATGTGATCTATGGCAATGAAACATATGTGGGGTGAGGTGTACGAGCCTCTGTTCGATGATCAACGGTCACACAACCACCATTTTTGTCGAAAATAGCCATGAACGACCATTTTCAATAATACCGAAGGCTAACACCTACGGATTTTTGACCAAGAAACGGTCTCCACTGGAAATCCAAGAATGTGATATATGGCAAGAAAACATATGTGGGGTGAGGTGTAGGAGCCTCTGGTCGATGATCAATGGCCACACAACCCCCATTTTTGTCGAAAATAGCCATGAACGACCATTTTCAATAATTCCGACCAGAGGCCCACACACCTCACCCCAGATATGTTTCCTTGCCATAGATCACATTCTTGGACTTATGGTGGAGACCATTTCTTGGTCAAAAATCCATAGGTGTTACCCTTGAGTGTCATTGAAATGGTCGTTCATGGCTATTTTCGACAAAAATGGGGGTTATGTGGCCATTGATCATCGACCAAAGGCTCGTACACCTCACCCCACATATGTTTCCTTGCCATAGATCACATTTTGGATTTCTGGTGGAGACCATTTCTTGGTCAAAAATCCGTAGGTGTTAGCCTTCGGTATTATTGAAAATGGTCGTTCATGGCTATTTTTGACAAAAATGGGGGTTCTTTGGCCATTGATCATCGACCAGAGGCTCATACACCTCACCCCACATATGTTTCCTTTCCATAGATCACATTCTTGGATTTCTGGTGGAGACCATTTCTTGGTCAAAAATCCGTAGGTGTTAGCCTTCGGTATTATTGAAAATGGTCGTTCATGGCTATTTTCATCAAAAATGGGGGTTGTGTGGCCATTTATCATCGACCAGAGGCTCGTACACCTCGCCCCACATATGTTTCCTTGCTATATATCACATTCTTGGATTTCTGGTGGAGACCATTTCTTGGTCAAAAATTCGTACGTGTTAGCCTTCAGTATTATTGAAAATGATCGTTCATGGCTATTTTCGACAAAATGGGGGTTGTGCGGCCATTGATCATCGACCAGAGGCTCGTACACCTCACCCCACATATGTTTCCTTGCCATAGATCACATTCTTGGATTTCTAGTGGAGACCATTTCTTGGGCAAAAATCTGAATGTGTTAGCCTTCGGTATTATTGAAAATTGTCATTCATGGCTATTTTCGACAAAAATGGGGGTTGTGTGGCCATTGATCTTTGTCCAGAGGCTCATACACCTCACTACACATATGTTTCCTTGCCATAGATCACATTCCTGGATTTATGGTGGAGACCATTTCTTGGTCAAAAATCCGTAGGTGTTAGCCTTCAGTGTCATTGAAAATGGTCGTTCATGGCTATTTCCGACAAAAATGGGGGTTGTGTGGCCATAAATCATCGACCGGAGGCTCGTACACTTCACCCCACATAGGTTTTCTTGCCATATATCACATTCTTGTATTTCTGGTGGAGACCATTTCTAGGTCAAAAATCTATTGGTGTTAGCCTTCGGTATTATTGAAAATGGTCGTTCATGGCAATTTTCGACTAAAATGGGGGTTGTGTGGCCATTTATCATCGACCAGAGGCTCGTACACCTCACCCCACATATGTTTCCTTGCCATAGATCACATTCTTGGATTTCTTGTGGAGACCATTTATTGGTCAAAAATCTGTACGTGTTAGCCTTCAGTATTATTGAAAATGGTCATTCATGGCTATTTTCGACAAAAATGGGGGTTGTGTGGCCATTGATCATCGACCAAAGGCTCATAAACCTCACCCCACATATGTTTCCTTGCCATAGATCACATTCTTTGATTTCTGGTGGAGACCATTTCTTGGTCAAAAATCTGAATGTTTTAGCCTTCGGTACTATTGAAAATGGTCGTTCATGGCTATTTTCGACAAAAATGGGGGTTGTGTGGCCATTGATATTCGACCAAAGGCTCATACACCTCACTACACATGTTTCCTTTCCATAGATCACATTCTTTGATTTATGGTGGAGACCATTTCTTGGTCAAAAATCCGTAGGTGTTAGCGTTCAGTGTCATTGAAAATGGTCGTTCATGGCTATTTTCGACAAAAAATGGGGTTTGTGTGGCCATTGATCATCGACCAGATGCTTGTACACTTCACCCCACATATGTTTTCTTGCCATAGATCACATTCTTGGATTTCTGGTGGGGACCATTTCTTGGTCAAAAATCCGTTGGTGTTAGCCTTCAGTATTATTGAAAATGGTCGTTCATGGCTATTTTCGACAAAAATAGGGGTTGTGTGGCCATTTATCATCGACCAGAGGCTCATACACCTCAACCCACATATGTTTCCTTGCCATAGATCACATTCTTGGATTTCTGGTGGATACCATTTCTTGGTAAAAAAATCCGTAGGTGTTAGCCTCTGGTATTATTGAAAATGGTCATTCATGGCTATTTTCATCAAAAATGGGGGTTGTGTGGCCATTTATCATCGACCAGAGGCTTGTATACCTCACCCCACATATGTTTCCTTGCCAAAGATAACATTCTTGGATTTCTGGTGGAGACCATTTCTTTGTTAAAAATTCATACGTGTTAGCCTTCGGTATTATTGAAAATGGTCGTTCATGGCTATTTTCGACAAAATGGGGGTTGTGTGGCCATTGATCATCGACCAGAGGCTCGTACACCTCACCCCACATATGTTTCCTTGCCATAGATCACATTCTTGGATTTCTGGTGGAGACCATTTCTTGGGCAAAAATCCGAATGTGTTAGCCTTCGGTATTTTTGAAAATGGTCATTCATGGCTATTTTCGACAAAAATGGGGGTTGTGTGGCCATTGATCTTCGACCAGAGGCTCATACACCTCACTACACATATGTTTCCTTGCCATAGATCAAATTCTTGGATTTATAGTGGAGACCATTTCTTGGTCAAAAATCCATAGGTGTTAGCCTTCAATGTCATTGAAAATGGTCGTTCATGGCTATTTTCGACAAAAATGGGGGTTGTGTGGCCATTGATCATCGACAAGAGGCTCGTACACTTCACCCCACATATGTTTTCTTTCCATAGGTCACATTCTTGGATTTCTGGTGGAGACCATTTCTTGGTCAAAAATCTGTTGGTGTTAGCCTTCGGTATTATTGAAAATGATCGTTCATGGCTATTTTCGACTGAAATGGGGGTTGTGTGGCCATTTATCATCGACCAGAGGCTCATACACCTCACCCCACATATGTTTCCTTGCCATAGATCACATTCTTGGATATCTGGTGGAGACCATTTCTTGGTCAAAAATCCGTACGTGTTAGCCTTCGGTATTATTGAAAATGGTCATTCATGGCTATTTTCGACAAAAATGGGGGTTGTGTGGCCATTGATCGTCGACCAAAGGCTCGTACACCTCACCCCACATATGTTTCCTTGCCATAGATCACATTCTTTCATTTCTGGTGGAGACGATTTCTTGATCAAAAATCCGAATGTGTTAGCCTTCGGAACTATTGAAAATGGTCGTTAATGGCTATTTTCGACAAAAATGGGGGTTGTGTGGCCATTGATATTGGACCCGAGGCTCATACACCTCAGTACACATATGTTTCCTTGCCATAGATCACATTCTTGGATTTATGGTGGACACCATTTCTTGGTCAAAAATCCGTAGGTGTTAGCCTTTAGTGTCATTGAAAATGGTCGTTCATGGCTATTTTCGACAAAAATTAGGGTTGTGTGGCCATTGATCGTCGACCAGAGGCTCATACACCTCACCCCACATATGTTTCCTTGCCGTAGATCACATTCTTGGATTTCTAGTGGAGACCATTTCTTGGTCAAAAATCTGTTGGTGTTAGCCTTCGGTATTATTGAAAATGATCGTTCATGGCTATTTTCGACTGAAATGGGGGTTGTGTGGCCATTTATCATCGACCAGAGGCTCATACACCTCACCCCACATATGTTTCCTTGCCATAGATCACATTTTTGGATATCTGGTGGAGACCATTTCTTTGTTAATAATCCGTACGTGTTAGCCTTCGGTATTATTGAAAATGGTCATTCATGGCTATTTTCGACAAAAATGGGGGTTGTGTGGCCATTGATCATCGACCAAAGGCTCGTACACCTCACCCCACATATGTTTCCTTGCCATGGATCACATTCTTTCATTTCTGGTGGAGACGATTTCTTGGTCAAAAATCCGAATGTGTTAGCCTTCGGAACTATTCAAAATGGTCGTTAATGGCTATTTTCGACAAAAATGGGGTTTGTGTGGCCATTGATATTGGACCCGACGCTCATACACCTCACTACACATATGTTTCCTTGCCATAGATCACATTCTTGGATTTATGGTGGACACCATTTCTTGGTCAAAAATCCGTAGGTGTTAGCCTTTAGTGTCATTGAAAATGGTCGTTCATGGCTATTTTCGACAAAAATTAGGGTTGTGTGGCCATTGATCGTCGACCAGAGGCTCATACACCTCACCCCACATATGTTTCCTTGCCGTAGATCACATTCTTGGATTTCTAGTGGAGACCATTTCTTGGTCAAAAATCTGTTGGTGTTAGCCTTCGGTATTATTGAAAATGATCGTTCATGGCTATTTTCGACTGAAATGGGGGTTGTGTGGCCATTTATCATCGACCAGAGGCTCATACACCTCACCCCACATATGTTTCCTTGCCATAGATCACATTTTTGGATATCTGGTGGAGACCATTTCTTTGTCAATAATCCGTACGTGTTAGCCTTCGGTATTATTGAAAATGGTCATTCATGGCTATTTTCGACAAAAATGGGGGTTGTGTGGCCATTGATCATCGACCAAAGGCTCGTACACCTCACCCCACATATGTTTCCTTGCCATGGATCACATTCTTTCATTTCTGGTGGAGACGATTTCTTGGTCAAAAATCCGAATGTGTTAGCCTTTGGAACTATTCAAAATGGTCGTTAATGGCTATTTTCGACAAAAATGGGGTTTGTGTGGCCATTGATATTGGACCCGACGCTCATACACCTCACTACACATATGTTTCCTTGCCATAGATCACATTCTTGGATTTATGGTGGACACCATTTCTTGGTCAAAAATCCGTAGGTGTTAGCCTTTAGTGTCATTGAAAATGGTCGTTCATGGCAATTTTCGACAAAAATTAGGGTTGTGTGGCCATTGATCGTCGACCAGAGGCTCATACACCTCACCCCACATATGTTTCCTTGCCGTAGATCACATTCTTGGATTTCTGGTGGAGACCATTTCTTGGTCAAAAATCTGTTGGTGTTAGCCTTCGGTATTATTGAAAATGATCGTTCATGGCTATTTTCGACTGAAATGGGGGTTGTGTGGCCATTTATCATCGACCAGAGGCTCATACACCTCACCCCACATATGTTTCCTTGCCATAGATCACATTTTTGGATATCTGGTGGAGACCATTTCTTGGTCAAAAATCCGTACGTGTTAGCCTTCGGTATTATTGAAAATGGTCATTCATGGCTATTTTCGACAAAAATGGGGGTTGTGTGGCCATTGATCATCGACCAAAGGCTCGTACACCTCACCCACATATGTTTCCTTGCCATAGATCACATTCTTTCATTCCTGGTGGAGACGATTTCTTGGTCAAAAATCCGAATGTGTTAGCCTTCGGAACTATTGAAAATGGTCGTTAATGGCTATTTTCGACAAAAATGGGGGTCGTGTGGCCATTGATATTGGACTCGAGGCTCATACACCTCACTACACATATGTTTCCTTGCCATAGATCACATTCTTGGATTTATGGTGGAGACCATTTCTTGGTCAAAAATCCGTAGGTGTTAGCCTTCAGTGTCATTGAAAATGGTCGTTCATGGCTATTTTCGACAAAAATTAGGGTTGTGTGGCCATTGATCGTCGACCAGAGGCTCATACACCTCACCCCACATATGTTTCCTTGCCGTAGATCACATTCTTGGATTTCTGGTGGAGACCATTTCTTGGTCAAAAATCCGTAGGTGTTAGCCTTCGGTATTATTGAAAATGGTCGTTCATGGCTATTTTCGACAAAAATGGGGGTTGTGTGGCCATTGATCATCGACCAGAGGCTCATACACCTCACCCCACAAATGTTTTCTTGCCATAGATCACATTCTTGGATTTCTGGTGGAGACCATTTCTTGGTCAAAAATCCGTAGGTGTTAGCCTCTAGTATTATTGAAAATGGTCGCTCATGGCTATTTTCATAAAAAATGGGGGTTGTGTGGCCATTTATCATCGACTAGAGGCTCATAAACCTCACCCCACATATGTTTCCTTGCCATAGATCACATTCTTGAATTTCTGGTGGAGACCATTTCTTCATCAAAAACTCGTACGTGTTAGCCTTTGGTATTATTGAAAATGGTCGTTCATGGCTATTTTCGGCAAAATGGCGGTTGTGTGGCCATTGATCATCGACCAGAGGCTCGTACACCTGACCCCACATATGTTTCCTTGCCATAGATCACATTCTTGGATTTTTAGTGTAGACCATTTCTTGGGCAAAAATCCGAATGTGTTAGCCTTTGGTATTTTTGAAAATGTTCATTCATGGCTATTTTCGACAAAAATGGGGGTTGTGCGGCCATTGATCTTCGACCAGAGGCTCATACACCTCACTACACATATGTTTCTTTGCCATAGATCACATTCTTGGATTTATGGTGGAGACCATTTCTTGGTCAAAAATCCGTAGGTGTTAGCCTTCAGTGTCATTGAAAATGGTCGTTCATGGCTATTTTCGACAAAAATTAGGGTTGTGTGGCCATTGATCGTCGACCAGAGGCTCATACACCTCACCCCACATATGTTTCCTTGCCGTAGATCACATTCTTGGATTTCTGGTGGAGACCATTTCTTGTTCAAAAATCCGTAAGTGTTATCCTTCGGTATTATTGAAAATGGTCGTTCATGGCTATTTTCGACAAAAATGGGGGTTGTGTGGCCATTGATCATCGACCAGAGGCTCATACACCTCACCCCACATATGTTTCCTTGCCATAGATCACATTCTTGGATTTCTGGTGGAGACCATTTCTTGGTCAAAAATCCGTAGGTGTTAGCCTCTAGTATCATTGAAAATGGTCGCTCATGGCTATTTTCATAAAAAATGGGGGTTGTGTGGCCATTTATCATCGACTAGAGGCTCATAAACCTCACCCCACATATGTTTCCTTGCCATAAATCACATTCTTGGATTTCTGGTGGAGACCATTTCTTGGTCAAAAACTCGTACGTGTTAGCCTTCGGTATTATTGAAAATGGTCGTTCATTGCTATTTTCGACAAAATGGGGGTTGTGTGGCCATTGATCATCGACCAGAGGCTCGTACGCCTCACCCCACATATGTTTCCTTGCCATAGATCACATTCATGGATTTCTGGTGGAGACCATTTCTTGGGCAAAAATCCGAATGTGTTAGCCTTTGGTATTTTTGAAAATGGTCATTCATGGCTATTTTCGAAAAAATGGGGGTTGTGTGGCCATTGATCTTCGACTAGAGGCTCATACACCTCACTACACATATGTTTCCTTGCCATAGATCACATTCTTGGATTTATGGTGGAGACCATTTCTTGGTCAAAAATCCATAGGTGTTAGCCTTCAGTGTCATTGAAAATGGTCGTTCATGGCTCTTTTCGACAAAAATTAGGGTTGTGTGGCCATTGATCGTCGACCAGAGGCTCATACACCTCACCCCACATATGTTTCCTTGTCGTAGATCACATTCTTGGATTTCTGGTGGAGACCATTTCTTGGTCAAAAATCCGTAGGTGTTAGCCTTCGGTATTATTGAAAATGGTCGTTCATGGCTATTTTCGACAAAAATGGGGGTTGTGTGGCCATTGATCATCGACCAGAGGCTCATACACCTCACCCCACATCTGTTTCCTTGCCATAGATCACATTCTTGGATTTCTGGTGGAGACCATTTCTTAGTCAAAAATCCGTAGGTGTTAGCCTCTAGTATTATTGAAAATGGTCGCTCATGGCTATTTTCATAAAAAATGGGGGTTGTGTGGCCATTTATCATCGACTAGAGGCTCATAAACCTCACCCCACATATGTTTCCTTGCCATAGATCACATTCTTGGATTTCTGGTGGAGACCATTTCTTGGTCAAAAACTCGTACGTGTTAGCCTTCGGTATTATTGAAAATGGTCGTTCATGGCTATTTTCGGCAAAATGGGGGTTGTGTGGCCATTGATCATCGACCAGAGGCTCGTACACCTCACCCCACATATGTTTCCTAGCCATAGATCACATTCTTGGATTTCTGGTGGAGACCATTTCTTGGGCAAAAATCCAAATGTGTTAGCCTTTGGTATTTTTGAAAATGGTCATTCATGGCTATTTTCGACAAAAATGAGGGTTGTGTGGCCATTGATCTTCGACCAGAGGCTCATACACCTACGCATATGTTTCCTTGCCATAGATCACATTCTTGGATTTATGGTGGAGACCATTTCTTGGTCAGAAATTCATAGGTGTTAGCCTTTATTGTCATTGAAAATGGTCGTTCATGGCGATTTTCGACAAAAATGGGGGTTGTGTGGCCATTGATCATCGACCAGAGGCTCATACACTTCACCCCACATATGTTTTCTTTCCATAGATCACATTCTTGGATTTCTGGAGGAGACCATTCCTTGGTCAAAAATCTGTTGCTGTTAGCCTTCGGTATTATTGAAAATAGTGGTTCATGGCTATTTTCGACTAAAATGGGGGTTGTGTGGCCATTTATCATCGACCAGAGGCTCGTGCAATTCACCCCACATATATTTCCTTGCCATAGATCACATTCTTGGATTTCTGGAGGAGACCATTTCTTGGTCAAAAATCCGTACGTGTTAGCCTTCGGTATTATTGAAAATGGTCGTTCATGGCTATTTTCCACAAAAATGGGGGTTGTGTGGCCAATGATCATCGACCAGAGGCTCGTAAACCACACCCCACATATGTTTCCTTGCCATAGATCACATTCTTGGATTTCCGGTGGAGACCATTTATTGGTCAAAAATCTGTACGTGTTAGCCTCCAGTATTATTGAAAATGGTCATTCATGGCTATTTTCGACAAAAATGGGGGGTTGTGTGGCCATTGATCATCGATCAGAGGCTCATAAACCTCACCCCACATATGTTTCCTTGCCATATATCACATTCTTTGATTTCTGGTGGAGACAACTTCTTGGTCAAAAATCTGAATGTTTTAGCCTTCGGTACTATTGAAAATGGTCGTTCATGGATATTTATCGACCAGAGGCTCACAAACCCCATTTTTGTCGAAAATAGCCATGAACGACCATTTTCAATGACTTTGAAGGCTAACACCTACAGATTTTTGACCAAGAAATGGTCTCCACCGGAAATCCAAGAATGTGATCTATGGCAAGGAAACATATGTGGGGTGAATTGCACGAGCCTCTGGTCGATGATAAATGGCCACACAACCACCATTTTAGTCGAAAATAGCCATGAACGACCATTTTCAATAATACCGAAGGCTAACACCAACAGATTTTTGACCAAGGAATGGTCTCCTCCAGAAATCCAAGAATGTGATCTATGGAAAGAAAACATATGTGGGGTGAAGTGTACGAGCCTCTGGTGGATGATCAATGGCCACACAACCCCCATTTTTGTCGAAAAAAGCCATGAACGACCATTTTCAATGACACTAAAGGCTAACACCTATGGATTTCTGACCAAGAAATGGTCTCCACCATAAATCCAAGAATGTGATCTATGGCAAGGAAACATATGTGTAGTGAGGTGTATGAGCCTCTGGTCGATGATCAATGGCCACACAACCCCCATTTTTGTCGAAAATAGCCATGAACGACCATTTTCAATAATACCGAAGGCTAACACCTACGGATTTTTGACCAAGAAATGGTCTCCACCAGAAATCCAAGAATGTGATCTACAACAAGGAAACATATGTGGGGTGAGGTGTATGAGCCTCTGGTCGACGATCAATGGTCACACAACCCTAATTTTTGTCGAAAATAGCCATGAACGACCATTTTCAATGACACTGAAGGCTAACACCTACGGATTTTTGACCAAGAAATGGTCTCCACCATAAATCCAAGAATGTGATCTATGGCAAGGAAACATATGTGTAGTGAGGTGTATGAGCCTCTGGTCGAAGATCAATGGCCACACAACCCCCATTTTTGTCGAAAATAGCCATGAATGACCATTTTCAAAAATACCAAAGGCTAACACATTCGGATTTTTGCCCAAGAAATGGTCTCCACCAGAAATCCAAGAATGTGATCTATGGCAAGGAAACATATGTGGGGTGAGGTGTACGAGCCTCTAGTTGATGATCAATGGCCACACAACCCCCATTTTGCCGAAAATAGCCATGAACGACCATTTTCAATAATACCGAAGGCTAACACGTACGAGTTTTGACCAAGAAATGGTCTCCACCAGAAATCCAAGAATGTGATCTATGGCAAGGAAACATATGTGGGGTGAGGTTTATGAGCCTCTAGTCGATGATAAATGGCCACACAACCCCCATTTTTTATGAAAATAGCCATAAGCGACCATTTTCAATAATACTAGAGGCTAACACCTACGGATTTTTGATCAAGAAATGGTTTCCACCAGAAATCCAAGAATGTGATCTATGGCAAGGCAACATATGTGGGGTGAGGTGTATGAGCCTCTGGTTGATGATCAATGGCCACACAACCCCCATTTTTGTCGAATATAGCCATGAACGACCATTTTCAATAATACTGAAGGCTAACACCTACGGATTTTTGACCAAGAAATGGTCTCCACCAGAAATCCAAGAATGTGATCTACGGCAAGGAAACATATGTGGGGTGAGGTGTATGAGCCTCTGGTCGACGATCAATGGCCACACAACCCTATTTTTTGTCGAAAATAGCCATGAACGACCATTTTCAATGACACTGAAGGCTAACACCTACGGATTTTTGACCAAGAAATGGTCTCCACCATAAATCCAAGAATGTGATCTATGGCAAGGAAACATATGTGTAAAGAGGTGTATGAGCCTCTGGTCGAAGATCAACGGCCACACAACCCCCATTTTTGTCGAAAATAGCCATGAATGACCATTTTCAAAAATACCAAAGGCTAACACATTCGGATTTTTGCCCAAGAAATGGTCTCCACCAGAAATCCAAGAATGTGATCTATGGCAAGGAAACATATGTGGGGTGAGGTGTACGAGCCTCTGGTCGATGATCAATGGCCACACAACCCCCATTTTGCTGAAAATAGCCATGAACGACCATTTTCAATAATATCGAAGGCTAACACGTAAAAGTTTTTGACCAAGAAATGGTCTCCACCAGAAATCCAAGAATGTGATCTATGGCAAGGAAACATATGTGGGGTGAGGTTTATGAGCCTCTAGTCGATGATAAATGGCCACACAACCCTAATTTTTTATGAAAATAGCCATGAGCGACCATTTTCAATAATACTAGACGCTAACACCTACGGATTTTTTACCAAGAAATGGTCTCCACCATAAATCCAAGAATGTGATCTATGGCAAGGAAACATATGTGGGGTGAGGTGTATGAGCCTCTGGTCGATGATAAATGGCCACACAACCCCCATTTCAGTCAAAAATAGCCATGAACGACCATTTTCAATAGTACCGAAGGCTAACACCAACAGATTTTTGACCAAGAAATGGTCTCCACCATAATTCCAAGAATGTGATCTATGGAAAGAAAACATATGTGGGGTGAAGTGTACGAGCCTCTGGTCGATTATCAATGGCCACACAACCCCCATTTTTGTCGAAAATAGCCATGAACGACCATTTTCAATGACACTGAAGGCTAACACCTATGGATTTTTGACCAAGAAATGGTCTCCACCATAAATCCAAGAATTTGATCTATGGCAAGGAAATATATGTGGGGTGAGGTGTATGGGCCTCTGGTCGAAGATCAATGGCCACACAACCCCCATTTTTTTCAAAAATAGCCATGAATGACCATTTTCAAAAATACCGAAGGCTAACACATTCGGATTTTTGCCCAAGAAATGGTCTCCACCAAAAATCCAAGAATGTGATCTTTGGCAAGAAAACATATGTGGGGTGAGGTGTACGAGCCTCTGGTCGATGATCAATGGCCACACAACCCCCATTTTGTCGAAAATAGCCATGAACGACCATTTTCAATAATACCGAAGGCTAACACGTACGAATTTTTGACCAAGAAATAGTCTCCACCAGAAATCCAAGAATGTGATCTATGGCAAGGAAACATATGTGGGGTGAGGTGTACGAGCCTCTGGTCGATGATTAATGGCCACACAACCCCAATTTTTGATGAAAATAGCCATGAACGACCATTTTCAATAATACCAGAGGCTAACACCTACGGATTTTTTACCAAGAAATGGTCTCCACCAGAAATCCAAGAATGTGATCTATGGCAAGGAAACATATGTGGGGTGAGGTGTATGAGCCTCTGGTCGATGATAAATGGCCACACAACCCCCATTTTTGTCGAAAATAGCCATGAATGACCATTTTCAATAATACCGAAGGCTAACACCAACGGATTTTTGACCAAGAAATGGTCCCCACCAGAAATCCAAGAATGTGATCTATGGCAAGAAAACATATGTGGGGTGAAGTGTACGAGCCTCTGGTCGATGATCAATGGCCACACAAACCCCATTTTTGTCGAAAATAGCCATGAACGACCATTTTCAATGACACTGAACGCTAACACCTATGGATTTTTGACCAAGAAATGGTCTCCACCATAAATCCAAGAATGTGATCGATGGAAAGGAAACATGTGTAGTGAGGTGTATGAGCCTTTGGTCGAATATCAATGGCCACACAACCCCCATTTTTGACGAAAATAGCCATGAACGACCATTTTCAATAGTACCGAAGGCTAAAACATTCAGATTTTTGACCAAGAAATGGTCTCCACCAGAAATCAAAGAATGTGATCTATGGCAAGGAAACATATGTGGGGTGAGGTTTACGAGCCTCTGGTCGATGATCAATGGCCACACAACCCCCATTTTTGTCGAAAATAGCCATGAATGACCATTTTCAATAATACTGAAGGCTAACACGTACAGATTTTTGACCAATAAATGGTCTCCACCAGAAATCCAAGAATGTGATCTATGGCAAGGAAACATATGTGGGGTGAGGTGTACGAGCCTCTGGTCGATGATAAATGGCCACACAACCCCCATTTTAGTCGAAAATAGCCATGAACGACCATTTTCAATGGCACTGAAGGCTAACACCTACGGATTTTTGACTAAGAAATGGTCTCCATCAGAAATCCAAGAATGTGATCTATGGCAAGAAAACCTATGTGGGGTGAAGTGTACGAGCCTCTGGTCGATGATCTATGGCCACACAACCCCCATTTTTGTCGAAAATAGCCATGAACGACCATTTTCAATAATACCAGAGGCTAACACCTACGGATTTTTTACCAAGAAATGGTCTCCACCAGAAATCCAAGAATGTGATCTATGGCAAGGAAACATATGTGGGGTGAGGTGTATGAGCCTCTTGTCGATGATAAATGGCCACACAACCCCCATTTTTGTCGAAAATAGTCATGAATGACCATTTTCAATAATACCGAAGGCTAACACCAATGGATTTTTGACCAAGAAATGGTCCCCACCAGAAACCCAAGAATGTGATCTATGTCAAGAAAACATATGTGGGGTGAAGTGTACGAGCCTCTGGTCGATGATCAATGGCCACACAAACCCCATTTTTGTCGAAAATAGCCATGAACGACCATTTTCAATGACACTGAACGCTAACACCTACGGATTTTTGACCAAGAAATGGTCTCCACCATAAATCCAAGAATGTGATCGATGGAAAGGAAACATGTGTAGTGAGGTGTATGAGCCTTTGGTCGAATATCAATGGCCACACAACCCCCATTTTTGTCGAAAATAGCCATGAACGACCATTTTCAATAGTACCAAAGGCTAAAACATTTAGATTTTTGACCAAGAAATGGTCTCCACCAGAAATCAAAAAATGTGATCTATGGCAAGGAAACATATGTGGGGTGAGGTTTACGAGCCTCAGGTCGATGATCAATGGCCACACAACCCCCATTTTTGTCGAAAATAGCCATGAATGACCATTTTCAATAATACTGAAGGCTAACACGTACAGATTTTTGACCAATAAATGGTCTCCACTAGAAATCCAAGAATGTGATCTATGGCAAGGAAACATATGTGGGGTGTGGTGTACGAGCCTCTGGTCGATGATAAATGGCCACACAACCCCCATTTTAGTCGAAAATAGCCATGAACGACCATTTTCAATGGCACTGAAGGCTAACACCTACGGATTTTTGACTAAGAAATGGTCTCCACCAGAAATCCAAGAATGTGATCTATGGCAAGAAAACCTATGTGGGGTGAAGTGTACGAGCCTCTGGTCGATGATCAATGGCCACACAACCCCCATTTTTGTCGGAAATAGCCATGAACGACCATTTTCAATGGCACTGAAGGCTAACACCTACGGATTTTTGACCAAGAAATGGTCTCCACCATAAATCCAAGAATGTGATCTATGGCAAGGAAACATATGTGTAGTGAGGTGTATGAGCCTCTGGTCAAAGTTCAATGGCCACACAACCCCCATTTTTGTCGAAAATAGCCATGAAAGACAATTTTCAATAATACCGAAGGCTAACACATTCGGATTTTTGCCCAAGAAATGGTCTCCACTAGAAATCCAAGAATGTGATCTATGGCAAGGAAACATATCTGGGGTGAGGTGTACGAGCCTCTGGTCGATGATCAATGGCCACACAACCCCCATTTTGTCGAAAATAGCCATGAACGATCATTTTCAATAATACTGAAGGCTAACACGTACGAATTTTTGACCAAGAAATGGTCTCCACCAGAAATCCAAGAATGTGATCTATAGCAAGGAAACATATGTGGGGTGAGGTGTACGAGCCTCTGGTCGATGATAAATGACCACACAACCCCCATTTTTGATGAAAATAGCCATGAACGACCATTTTCAATATTACCGAAGGCTAACACCTACGGATTTTTGACCAAGAAATTGTCTCCACCAGATATCCAAGAATGTGATCTATGGAAAGGAAACATATGTGGGGTGAGGTGTATGAGCCTCTGGTCGATGATCAATGGCCAAAGAACCCCCATTTTTGTCAAAAATAGCCATGAACGACCATTTTCAATAATACCGAAGGCTAACACCTACGGATTTTTGACCAAGAAATGGTCTCCACCAGAAATCCAAAATGTGATCTATGGCAAGGAAACATATGTGGGGTGAGGTGTACGAGCCTTTGGTCGATGATCAATGGCCACATAACCCCCATTTTTGTCGAAAATTGCCATGAACGACCATTTTCAATGACACGGAAGGGTAACACCTACGGATTTTTGACCAAGAAATGGTCTCCACCATAAGTCCAAGAATGTGATCTATGGCAAGGAAACATATGTGGGGTGAGGTGTATGGGCCTCTGGTCGTTGATCAATGGACACACAACGCCCATTTTTTATCGAAAATAGCGATCAACGACCATTTTCAATAATACAGAAGGCTAACACGTATGGATTTTTGACCAAGAAATGGTCTCCACCAGAAATCCGAGAATGTGATATATGGCAAGGAAACATATGTGGGGTGAGGTGTACGAGCCTCTGGTCGATGATCAACGGCCACACAACCCCCATTTTTGTCGAAAATAGCCATGAACGACCATTTTCAATAATACCGAAGGCTAACACCTACGTATTTTTGACCAAGAAACGGTCTCCACTGGAAATCCAAGAATGTGATATATGGCAAGAAAACATATGTGGGGTGAGGTGTAGGAGCCTCTAGTCGATGATTAATGGCCACACAACCCCCATTTTTGTCGAAAATAGCCATGAACGACCATTTTCAATAATTCCGACCAGAGGCTCATACACCTCACCCCACATATGTTTCCTTCCCATAGATCACATTCTTGGATTTCTGGTGGAGACCATTTCTTGGTCAAAAATTCGTAGGTGTTAGCCTTCGGTATTATTGAAAATGGTCGTTCATGGCTATTTTCATCAAAAATGGGGGTTGTGTGGCCATTTATCATCGACCAGAGGCTCGTACACCTCACCCCACATACGTTTCCTTCCTATAGATCACATTCATGGATTTCTGGTGGAGACCATTTCTTGGTCAAAAATTCGTACGTATGTGGGGTGAGGTGTATGGGCCCCTGGTCGTTGATCAATGGCCACACAACGCCCATTTTTTGTCGAAAATAGCGATCAACGACCATTTTCAATAATACAGAAGGCTAACACGTATGGATTTTTGACCAAGAAATGGTCACCACCAGAAATACGAGAATGTGATATATGGCAAGGAAACATATGTGGGGTGAGGTGTACGAGCCTCTAGTCGATGATCAATGGCCACACAACCCCCATTTTGTTGAAAATAGCCATGAACGACCATTTTAAATAATACCGAAGGCTAAGGAAACATATGTTAGCCTTCAGTATTATTGAAAATGATCGTTCATGGCTATTTTTGACAAAATGGGGGTTGTGTGGCCATTGATCATCGACCAGAGGCTCGTACACCTCACCCCACATATGTTTCCTTGCCATAGAACACATTCTTGGATTTTTAGTGGAGACCATTTCTTGGGCAAAAATCCGAATGTGTTAGCCTTCGATTTTATTGAAAATTGTCATTCATGGCTATTTTCGACAAAAATGGGGGATGTGTGGCCATTGATCTTTGACCAGAGGCTCATACACCTCACTACACATATGTTTCCTTGCCATATATCACATTCTTGGATTTATGGTGGAGACCATTTATTGGTCAAAAATCTGTAGGTGTTAGCCTTCAGTGTCATTGAAAATGGTCGTTCATGGCTATTTCCGACAAAAATGGGGGTTGTGTGGCCATTGATCATCGACCAGAGGCTCGTACACTTCACCCCACATAGGTTTTCTTGCCATAGATCACATTCTTGGATTTCTGGTGGAGACCATTTCTTAGTCAAAAATCCGTTGGTGTTAGCCTTCGGTATTATTGAAAATGGTCGTTCATGGCTATTTTCGACTAAAATGGGGGTTGTGTGGCCATTTATCATCGACTAGAGGCTCGTACACCTCACCCCACATATGTTTCCTTGCCATAGATCACATTCTTGGATTTCTGGTGGAGACCATTTATTGGTCAAAAATCTGTACGTGTTAGCCTTCAGTATTATTGAAAATGGTCATTCATTGCTATTTTCGACAAAAATGGGGGTTGTGTGGAAATTGATCGTCGACCAGAGGCTCGTAAACCTCACCCCACATATGTTTCCTTGCCATAGATCACATTCTTTGATTTCTGGTGGAGACCATTTCTTGGTCAAAAATCTGAATGTTTTAGCCTTCGGTACTATTGAAAATGGTCGTTCATGGCTATTTTCGACAAAAATGGGGGTTGTGTGGCCATTGATATTCGACCAAAGGCTCATACACCTCACTACACATGTTTCCTTTCCATAGATCACATTCTTGGATTTATGGTGGAGACCATTTCTTGGTCAAAAATCCGTAGGTGTTAGCGTTCAGTGTCATTGAAAATGGTTGTTCATGGCTATTTTCGACAAAAATGGGGTTTGTGTGGCCATTGATCATCGACCAGAGGCTCGTACACTTCACCCCACATATGTTTTCTTGCCATGGATCACATTCTTGGATTTCTGGTGGGGACCATTTCTTGGTCAAAAATCCGTTGGTGTTAGCCTTCGGTATTATTGAAAATGGTCGTTCATGGCTATTTTCGACAAAAATGGGGGTTGTGTGGCCATTTATCATCGACCAGAGGCTCATACACCTCACCCCACATATGTTTCCTTGCCATAGATCACATTCTAGGATTTCTGGTGGAGACCATTTCTTGGTAAAAAATCCGTAGGTGTTAGCCTCTGGTATTATTGTAAATGGTCGTTCATGGCTATTTTCATCAAAAATGGGGGTTGTGTGGCCATTTATCATCGACCAGAGGCTCGTACACCTCACCCCACATATGTTTCCTTGCCATAGATCACATTCTTGGATTTCTGGTGGAGACCATTTCTTGGTCAAAAATTCGTACGTGTTAGCCTTCGGTATTATTGAAAATGGTCGTTCATGGCTATTTTCGACGAAATCGGGGTTGTGTGGCCATTGATCATTGACCAGAGGCTCGTACAGCTCACCCCACATATGTTTCCTTGCCATAGATCACATTCTTGGATTTCTGGTGGAGACCATTTCTTGGGCAAAAATCCGAATGTGTTAGCCTTCGATATTATTGAAAATGGTCATTCATGGCTATTTTCGACAAAAATTGGGGTTGTGTGGCCATTGATCTTCGACCAGAGGCTCATACACCTCACTACACATATGTTTCCTTGCCATAGATCAAATTCTTGGATTTATGGTGGAGACCATTTCTTGGTAAAAAATCCATAGGTGTTAGCCTTCAGTGTCATTGAAAATGGTCGTTCATGGCTATTTTCGACAAAAATGGGGGTTGTGTGGCCATTGATCATCGACCAGAGGCTCGTACACTTCACCCCACATATGTTTTCTTTCCATAGATCACATTCTTGGATATCTGGTGGAGACCATTTCTTGGTCAAAAATCTGTTGGTGTTAGCCTTCGGTATTATTGAAAATGGTCGTTCATGGCTATTTTCGACTGAAATGGGGGTTGTGTGGCCATTTATCATCGACCAGAGGCTCATACACCTCACCCCACATATGTTTCATTGCCATAGATCACATTCTTGGATATCTGGTGGAGACCATTTCTTGGTCAAAAATCCATTCGTGTTAGCCTTCGGTATTATTGAAAATGGTCATTCATGGCCATTTTCGACAAAAATGGGGGTTGTGTGGCCATTGATCATCGACCAAAGGCTCATACACCTTACCCCACATATGTTTCCTTGCCATAGATCACATTCTTTGATTTCTGGTGGAGACCATTTCTTGGTCAAAAATCCGAATGTGTTAGCCTTCGGAACTATTGAAAATGGTCGTTCATGGCTATTTTCGACAAAAATGGGGGTTGTGTGGCCATTGATATTGGACTAGAGGCTCATACACCTCACTACACATATGTTTCCTTGCCATAGATCACATTCTTGGATTTATGGTGGAGACCATTTCTTGGTCAAAAATCTGTAGGTATTAGCCTTCAGTGTCATTGAAAATGGTCGTTCATGGCTATTTTCGACAAAAATTATGGTTGTGTGGCCATTGATCGTCGACCAGAGGCTCATACACCTCACCCCACATATGTTTCCTTGCCGTAGATCACATTCTTGGATTTCTGGTGGAGACCATTTCTTGGTCAAAAATCCGTAGGTGTTAGCCTTCGGTATTATTGAAAATGGTCGTTCATGGCTATTTTCGACAAAAATGGGGGTTGTGTGGCCATTGTTCATCGACCAGAGGCTCATACACCTCACCCCACATATGTTTCCTTGCCATAGATCACATTCTTGGATTTCTGGTGGAGACCATTTCTTGGTCAAAAATCCGTAGGTGTTAGCCTCTAGTATTATTAAAAATGGTCGCTCATGGCAATTTTCATAAAAAATGGGGGTTGTGTGGCCATTTGTCATCGACTAGAGGCTCATAAACCTCACCCCGCATATGTTTCCTTGCCATAGATCACATTCTTGGATTTCTGGTGGAGACCATTTCTTGGTCAAAAACTCGTACGTGTTAGCCTTCGGTATTATTGAAAATGGTCGTTCATGGCTATTTTCGGCAAAATGGGGGTTGTGTGGCCATTGATCATCGACTAGAGGCTCGTACAGCTCACCCCACATATGTTTGCTTGCCATAGATCACATTCTTGGATTTCTGGTGGAGACCATTTCTTGGGCAAAAATCCGAATGTGTTAGCCTTTGGTATTTTTGAAAATGGTCATTCATGGCTATTTTCGACAAAAATGGGGGTTGTGTGGCCATTGATCTTCGACCAGAGGCTCATACACCTCACTACACATATGTTTCCTTGCCATAGATTACATTCTTGGATTTATGGTGGAGTCCATTTCTTGGTCAAAAATCCGTAGGTGTTAACCTTCAGTGTCATTGAAAATGGTCGTTCATGACTATTTTCGACAAAAAATAGGGTTGTGTGGCCATTGATCGTCTACCAGAGGCTCATACACCTCACCCCACATATGTTTCCTTGCCGTAGATCACATTCTTGGATTTCTGGTGGAGACCATTTCTTGGTCAAAAATCCGTAGGTGTTAGCCTTCGGTATTATTGAAAATGGTCGTTCATGGCTATTTTCGACAAAAATGGGGGTTGTGTGGCCATTGATCATCGACCAGAGGCTCATACACCTCACCCCACATATGTTTTCTTGCCATAGATCACATTCTTGGATTTCTGGTGGAGACCACTTCTTGGTCAAAAAACCGTAGGTGTTAGCCTCTAGTATTATTGAAAATGGTCGCTCATGACTATTTTCATAAAAAATGGGGGTTGTGTGGCCATTTATCATTGACTAGAGGCTCATAAACCTCACCCCACATATGTTTCCTTGCCATAGATCATATTCTTGGATTTCTGGTGGAGACCATTTCTTGGTCAAAAACTCATACGTGTTAGCCTTCGGTATTATTGAAAATGGTCGTTCATGGCTATTTTCGGCAAAACGGGGGTTGTGTGGCCATTGATCATCGACCAGAGGCTCGTACACCTCACCCCACATATGTTTCCTTGCCATAGATCACATTCTTGGATTTCTGGTGGAGACCATTTCTTGGGCAAAAATCCGTATGTGTTAGCCTTTGGTATTTTTGAAAATGGTCATTCATGGCTGTTTTCGACAAAAATGGGGGTTGTGTGGCCATTGATCTTCGACCAGAGGCTCATACACCTCACTACACATATGTTTCCTTGCCATAGATCACATTCTTGGATTTATGGTGGAGACCATTTCTTGGTCAAAAATCCGTAGGTGTTAGCCTTTAGTGTCATCGAAAATGGTCGTTCATGGCTATTTTCGACAAAAATTAGGGTTGTGTGGCCATTGATCATCGACCAGAGGCTCATACACCTCACCCCACATATGTTTCCTTGTCGTAGATCACATTCTTGGATTTCTGGAGGATACCATTTCTTGGTCAAAAATCCGTAGGTGTTAGCCTTCGGTATTATAGAAAATGGTCGTTCATGGCTATTTTCGATAAAAATGGGGGTTGTGTGGCCATTGATCATCGACCAGAGGCTCATACACCTCATCCCACATATGTTTCCTTGCCATAGATCACATTCTTGGATTTCTGGTGGAGACCATTTCTTGGTCAAAAATCCGTAGGTGTTAGCCTCAAGTATTATTGAAAATGGTCGCTCATGGCTATTTTCATATAAAATGGGGGTTGTGTGGCCATTTATCATCGACTAGAGGCTCATAAACCTCACCCCACATATGTTTCCTTTGCCATAGATCACATTCTTGGATTTCTGGTGGAGACCATTTCTTGGTCAAAAACTCGTACGTGTTAGCCTTCGGTATTATTGAAAATGGTCGTTCATGGCTATTTTCGGCAAAATGGGGGTTGTGTGTCCATTGATCATCGACCAGAGGCTCGTACACCTCACCCCACATATGTTTCCTTGCCACATATCACATTCTTGGATTTCTGGTGGAGACCATTTCTTGGGCAAAAATCCGAATGTGTTAGCCTTTGGTATTTTTGAAAATGATCATTCATGGCTATTTTCGACAAAAATGGGGGTTGTGTGGCCATTGATCTTCGACCAGAGGCTCATACAACTCACTACACATATGTTTCCTGGCTATAGATCACATTCTTGGATTTATGGTGGAGACCATTTCTTGGTCAGAAATCCATAGGTGTTAGCGTTTAGTGTCATTGAAAATGGTCGTTCATGGCTATTTTCGACAAAAATGGGGGTTGTGTGGCCATTGATCATCGACCAGAGGCTCGTACACTTCACCCCACATATGTTTTCTTCCATAGATCACATTCTTGGATTTCTGGAGGAGACCATTCCTTGGTCAAAAATCTGTTGGTGTTAGCCTTCGGTATTATTGAAAATGGTCGTTCATGGCTGTTTTCGACTAAAATGGGGGTTGTGTGGCCATTTATCATCGACCAGAGGCTCGTGCAATTCACCCCACATATGTTTCCTTGCCATAGATCACATTCTTGGATTTTCGGTGGCGACCATTTCTTGGTCAAAAATCTGTACGTGTTAGCCTTCGGTATTATTGAATATGGTCATTCATGGCTATTTTCGACAAAAATGGGGGTTGTGTGGCCAATGATCATCGACCAGAGGCTCATACACCTCACCCCATATATGTTTCCTTGCCATAGATCACATTCTTGGATTTCCGGTGGAGACCATTTATTGGTCAAAAATCTGTACGTGTTAGCCTTCAGTATTATTGAAAATGGTCATTCATGGCTATTTTCGACAAAAATGGGGGTTGTGTGGCCATTGATCATCGATCAGAGGCTCGTAAACCTCACCCCACATATGTTTCCTAGCCATAGATCACATTCTTTGATTTCTGGTGGAGACCATTTCTTGGTCAAAAATCTGAATGTTTTAGCCTTCGGTACTATTGAAAATGGTCGTTCATGGCTATTTTCGACAAAAATGGGGGTTGTGTGGCCATTGATATTCGACCAAAGGCTCATACACCTCACTACACATATGTTTCCTTGCCATAGATCACATTCTTGGATTTATTGTGGAGACCATTTCTTGGTCAAAAATCCGTAGGTGTTAGCCTTCAGTGTCATTGAAAATGGTCGTTCATGGCTAGTCTCGACAAAAATGGGGTTTGTGTGGCCATTGATCATTGACCAAAGGCTCGTACACTTCACCCCACATATGTTTTCGTGCCAGAGATCACATTCTAGGATTTCTGGTGGAGACCATTTCTTGGTCAAAAATCCGTTGGTGTTAGCCTTCGGTATTATTGAAAATGGTCGTTCATGGCTATTTTCGACTAAAATGGGGGTTGTGTGGCCATTTATCATCGACCAGAGGCTCATACACCTCACCCCACATATGTTTCCTTGCCATAGATCACATTCTTGGATTTTTGGTGGAGACCATTTCTTGGTCAAAAGTCCGTACGTGTTAGCCTTCGGTATTATTGAAAATGGTCATTCATGGCTATTTTCGACAAAAATCGGGGTTGTGTGGCCAATGATCATCAACCAGAGGCTCATAAACCTCACCCCACATATGTTTCCTTGCCATAGATCACATTCTTTGATTTCTGGTGGAGACCATTTTTTGGTCAAAAATCCGAATGTGTTAGCCTTCAGTGTCATTGAAAATGGTCATTCATGGCTATTTTCGACAAAAAATAGGGTTGTGTGGCCATTGATCATCGACCAGAGGCTCGTACACCTCAACCCACATATGTTTCCTTGCCATAGATCACATTCTTGGATTTATGGTGGAGACCATTTTTTGGTCAAAAATCCGTAGTTGTTAGCCTTCAGTGTCATTGAAAATGGTTGTTCATGGCTATTTTCGACAAAAATAGGGGTTGTGTGGCCATTGATCATCGACTAGAGGCTCGTACACCTCACACCACATATGTTTCCTTGTCGTAGATCACATTCTTGGATTTCTGGTGGAGACCATTTCTTGGTCAAAAATCCGTAGGTGTTAGCGTTCGGTATTATTGAAAATGGTCGTTCATGGCTATTTTCGACAAAAATGGGGATTGTGTGGCCATTAATCATCGACCAGAGGCTCATACACCTCACCCCACATATGTTTCCTTGCCATAGATAATTTCTTGGATTTCTGGTGGAGACCATTTCTTAGTCAAAAATCGGTAGGTGTTAGCCTCTAGTATTATTGAAAATGGTCGCTCATGGCTATTTTAATAAAAAAATGGGGGTTGTGTGGCCATCTATCATCGACTAGAGGCTCGTAAACCTCACCCACATATGTTTCCTCGCCATAGATCACATTCTTGGATTTCTGGTGGAGACCATTTCTTGGTCAAAAATTCGTACGTGTTAGCCTTCAGTATTATTGAAAATGGTCGTTCATGGATATTTTTGACAAAATGGGGGTTGTGTGGCCATTGATCATCGACCAGAGGCTCGTACACCTCACCCCACATACGTTTCCTTGCATAGAACACATTCTTGGATTTCTGGTGGAGACCATTTCTTGGGAAAAAATCCGAATGTGTTAGCCTTCGGTATTTTTGAAAATGGTCATTCATGGCTATTTTCGACAAAAATGGGGGTTGTGTGGCCATTGATCTTCGACCAGAGGCTCATACACCTCACTACACATATGTTTCCTTGCCATAGATCACATTCTTGGATTTATGGTGGAGACCATTTCTTGGTCAGAAATCCATAGGTGTTAGCCTTTAGTGTCATTGAAAATGGTTGTTCATGGCTATTTTCGACAAAAATGGGGGTTGTGTGGCCATTGATCATCGACCAGAGGCTCGTACACTTCACCCCACATATGTTTTCTTTCCATAAATCACATTCTTGTATTTCTGGAGGAGACCATTTCTTGGTCAAAAATCTGTTGGTGTTAGCCTTCGGTATTATTGAAAATGGTCGTTCATGGCTATTTTCGACTAAAATGGGGGTTGTGTGTCCATTTATCATCGACCAGAGGCTCGTACAATTCACCCCACATATGTTTCCTTGCCATAGATCACATTCTTGGATTTCTGGTGGAGACCATTTCTTGGTCAAAAATCCGTACGTGTTAGCCTTCGGTATTATTGAAAATGGTCATTCATGGCTATTTTCGACAAAAATGGGGGTTGTGTGGCCATTGATCTTCGACCAGAGGCTCATACACCTCACTACACTTACGTTTCCTTGCCATAGATCACATTCATGGATTTATGGTGGAGACCATTTCTTGGTCAAAAATCCATAGGTGTTAGCCTTCAGTGTCATTGAAAATGGTCGTTCATGGCTATTTTCGACAAAAATGGGGGTTGTGTGGCCATTGATCATCGACCAGAGGCTCATACACCTCACCCCACATATGTTTCCTTGCCATAGATCACATTCTTGGATTTCTAGTGGAGACCATTTCTTGGTCAAAAATCCGTAGGTGTTAGCCTCAAGTATTATTGAAAATGGTCGCTCATGGCTATTTTCATAAAAAATGGGGGTTGTGTGGCCATTTATCATCGACTAGAGGCTCATAAACCTCACCCCACATATGTTTCCTTGCCATAGATCACATTCTTGGATTTCTGGTGGAGACCATTTCTTGGTCAAAAACTCGTACGTGTTAGCCTTCGGTATTATTGAAAATGGTCGTTCATGGCTATTTTCGGCAAAATGGGGGTTGTGTGTCCATTGATCATCGACCAGAGGCTCGTACACCTCACCCCACATATGTTTCCTTGCCACAGATCACATTCTTGGATTTCTGGTGGAGACCATTTCTTGGGCAAAAATCCGAATGTGTTAGCCTTTGGTATTTTTGAAAATGATCATTCATGGCTATTTTCGACAAAAATGGGGGTTGTGTGGCCATTGATCTTCGACCAGAGGCTCATACAACTCACTACACATATGTTTCCTGGCTATAGATCACATTCTTGGATTTATGGTGGAGACCATTTCTTGGTCAGAAATCCATAGGTGTTAGCGTATAGTGTCATTGAAAATGGTCGTTCATGGCTATTTTCGACAAAAATGGGGGTTGTGTGGCCATTGATCATCGACCAGAGGCTCGTACACTTCACCCCACATATGTTTTCTTCCATAGATCACATTCTTGGATTTCTGGAGGAGACCATTCCTTGGTCAAAAATCTGTTGGTGTTAGCCTTCGGTATTATTGAAAATGGTCGTTCATGGCTATTTTCGACTAAAATGGGGGTTGTGTGGCCATTTATCATCGACCAGAGGCTCGTGCAATTCACCCCACATATGTTTCCTTGCCATAGATCACATTCTTGGATTTTCGGTGGCGACCATTTCTTGGTCAAAAATCTGTACGTGTTAGCCTTCGGTATTATTGAATATGGTCATTCATGGCTATTTTCGACAAAAATGGGGGTTGTGTGGCCAATGATCATCGACCAGAGGCTCATACACCTCACCCCATATATGTTTCCTTGCCATAGATCACATTCTTGGATTTCAGATGGAGACCATTTATTGGTCAAAAATCTGTACGTGTTAGCCTTCAGTATTATTGAAAATGGTCATTCATGGCTATTTTCGACAAAAATGGGGGTTGTGTGGCCATTGATCATCGACCAGAGGCTCGTAAACCTCACCCCACATATGTTTCCTAGCCATAGATCACATTCTTTGATTTCTGGTGGAGACCATTTCTTGGTCAAAAATCTGAATGTTTTAGCCTTCGGTACTATTGAAAATGGTCGTTCATGGCTATTTTCGACAAAAATGGGGGTTGTGTGGCCATTGATATTCGACCAAAGGCTCATACACCTCACTACACATATGTTTCCTTGCCATAGATCACATTCTTGGATTTATTGTGGAGACCATTTCTTGGTCAAAAATCCGTAGGTGTTAGCCTTCAGTGTCATTGAAAATGGTCGTTCATGGCTAGTCTCGACAAAAATGGGGTTTGTGTGGCCATTGATCATTGACCAAAGGCTCGTACACTTCACCCCACATATGTTTTCGTGCCAGAGATCACATTCTAGGATTTCTGGTGGAGACCATTTCTTGGTCAAAAATCCGTTGGTGTTAGCCTTCGGTATTATTGAAAATGGTCGTTCATGGCTATTTTCGACTAAAATGGGGGTTGTGTGGCCATTTATCATCGACCAGAGGCTCATACACCTCACCCCACATATGTTTCCTTGCCATAGATCACATTCTTGGATTTCTGGTGGAGACCATTTCTTGGTCAAAAGTCCGTACGTGTTAGCCTTCGGTATTATTGAAAATGGTCATTCATGGCTATTTTCGACAAAAATCGGGGTTGTGTGGCCAATGATCATCAACCAGAGGCTCATAAACCTCACCCCACATATGTTTCCTTGCCATAGATCACATTCTTTGATTTCTGGTGGAGACCATTTTTTGGTCGAAAATCCGAATGTGTTAGCCTTCAGTGTCATTGAAAATGGTCATTCATGGCTATTTTCGACAAAAAATAGGGTTGTGTGGCCATTGATCATCGACCAGAGGCTCGTACACCTCAACCCACATATGTTTCCTTGCCATAGATCACATTCTTGGATTTATGGTGGAGACCATTTTTTGGTCAAAAATCCGTAGTTGTTAGCCTTCAGTGTCATTGAAAATGGTTGTTCATGGCTATTTTCGACAAAAATAGGGGTTGTGTGGCCATTGATCATCGACTAGAGGCTCGTACACCTCACACCACATATGTTTCCTTGTCGTAGATCACATTCTTGGATTTCTGGTGGAGACCATTTCTTGGTCAAAAATCCGTAGGTGTTAGCGTTCGGTATTATTGAAAATGGTCGTTCATGGCTATTTTCGACAAAAATGGGGATTGTGTGGCCATTGATCATCGACCAGAGGCTCATACACCTCACCCCACATATGTTTCCTTGCCATAGATAATTTCTTGGATTTCTGGTGGAGACATTTCTTAGTCAAAAATCGGTAGGTGTTAGCCTCTAGTATTATTGAAAATGGTCGCTCATGGCTATTTTAATAAAAAATGGGGGTTGTGTGGCCATCTATCATCGACTAGAGGCTCGTAAACCTCACTCACATATGTTTCCTCGCCATAGATCACATTCTTGGATTTCTGGTGGAGACCATTTCTTGGTCAAAAATTCATACGTGTTAGCCTTCAGTATTATTGAAAATGGTCGTTCATGGATATTTTTGACAAAATGGGGGTTGTGTGGCCATTGATCATCGACCAGAGGCTCGTACACCTCACCCCACATATGTTTCCTTGCATAGAACACATTCTTGGATTTCTGGTGGAGACCATTTCTTGGGAAAAAATCCGAATGTGTTAGCCTTCGGTATTTTTGAAAATGGTCATTCATGGCTATTTTCAACAAAAATGGGGGTTGTGTGGCCATTGATCTTCGACCAGAGGCTCATACACCTCACTACACATATGTTTCCTTGCCATAGATCACATTCTTGGATTTATGGTGGAGACCATTTCTTGGTCAGAAATCCATAGGTGTTAGCCTTTAGTGTCATTGAAAATGGTTGTTCATGGCTATTTTCGACAAAAATGGGGGTTGTGTGGCCATTGATCATCGACCAGAGGCTTGTACACTTCACCCCACATATGTTTTCTTGCCATAAATCACATTCTTGTATTTCTGGAGGAGACCATTTCTTGGTCAAAAATCTGTTGGTGTTAGCCTTCGGTATTATTGAAAATGGTCGTTCATGGCTATTTTCGACTAAAATGGGGGTTGTGTGGCCATTTATCATCGACCAGAGGCTCGTACAATTCACCCCACATATGTTTCCTTGCCATAGATCACATTCTTGGATTTCTGGTGGAGACCATTTCTTGGTCAAAAATCTGTACGTGTTAGCCTTCGGTATTATTGAAAATGGTCATTCATGGCTATTTTCGACAAAAATGGGGGTTTTGTGGCCATTGATCTTCGACCAGAGGCTCATACACCTCACTACACTTACGTTTCCTTGCCATAGATCACATTCTTGGATTTATGGTGGAGACCATTTCTTGGTCAAAAATCCATAGGTGTTAGCCTTCAGTGTCATTGAAAATGGTCGTTCATGGCTATTTTCGACAAAAATGGGGGTTGTGTGGCCATTGATCATCGGCCAGAGGCTCGTACACTTCACCCCACATATGTTTTCTTGCCATAGATCACATTCTTGGATTTCTAGAGGAGGCCATTTCTTGGTCAAAAATTTGTTGGTGTTAGCCTTCGGTATTATTGAAAATGGTCGTTCATGGCTATTTTTGACTAAAATGGGGGTTGTGTTGCCATTTATCATCGACCGGAGGCTCGTACAATTCACCCCACATATGTTTCCTTGCCATAGATCACATTCTTGGAGTTCTGGTGGAGACCATTTCTTGGTCAAAAATCCGTACGTGTTAGCCTTCGGTATTATTGAAAATGGTCATTGATGGCTATTTTCGACACAAATGGGGGTTGTGTGGCCATTGATCTTCGACCAGAGGCTCATACACCTCACTACACATATGTTTCCTTGCCATAGATCACATTCTTGGATTTATGGTGGAGACCATTTCTTGGTCAAAAATCCATAGTTGTTAGCCTTCAGTGTCATTTAAAATAGTCGTTCATGGCTATTTTCGAAAAAATGGGGGTTGTGTGGCCATTGATCATCAGCCAGAGGCTCGTACACTTCACCCCACATATGTTTCCTTGCCATAGATCACATTCTTGGATTTCTGGTGGAGACCATTTCTTGGTCAAAAATCTGTACGTGTTAGCCTTCGGTATTATTGAAAATGGTCATTCATGGCTATTTTCGACAAAAATGGGGTTTTGTGGCCATTGATCTTCGACCAGAGGCTCATACACCTCACCCCACATATGTTTCCTTGCCATAGACCACATTCTTGGATTTCTGGTGGAGACCATTTGTTAGTCAATAATCCGTAGGTGTTAGCTTTCGGTATTATTGAAAATGGTCGTTCATGGCTATTTTCATCAAAAATGGGGGTTGTGTGGCCATTTATCATCGACCAGAGGCTCGTACACCTCACCCCACATATGTTTCCTTGCCATAGAGCACACTCTTGGATTTCTGGTGGAGACCATTTCTTGGTCAAAAATTCGTACGTGTTAGCCTTCGGTATTATTGAAAATGGTCGTTCATGGCTATTTTCGACAAAATGGGGGTTGTGTGGCCATTGATTATCGATCAGAGGCTCGTAAACCTCACCCACATATGTTTCCTTGCCGTAGATCACATTCTTGGATTTCTGGTGGAGACCATTTCTTGGTAAAAAATCCGTACGTGTTAGCCTTCGGTATTATTGAAAATGGTCGTTCATGGCTATTTTTGACAAAATAGAGGTTCTGTGGCCATTGATCATCGACTAGAGGCTCATACTCCTCACCCCACATATTTTTCCTTGACATAGATCACATTTTTGGATTTTTGGTGGAGACCATTTTTTGGGCAAAAATCCGAATGTGTTAGCCTTCGGTATTATTGAAAATGGCCATTCATGGCTATTTTCGAAAAAAATGGGGGTTGTGTGGCCATTTATCTTCAACCAGAGGCTCATACACCTCACTACACATATGTTTTCTTGCCATAGATCACATTCTTGGATCTATGGTGGAGACCAGTTCTTGGTCAAAAATCCATAGGTGTTAGCCTTCAGTGTCATTGAAAATAGTCGTTCATGGCAATTTTCGACAAAAAATGGGGGTTGTGTGGCCATTGATAATCGACCGGGGGCTCGTACACCTCACCCCACATATGTTTACTTGCCATAGATCACATTCTTGGATTTCTGGTGGAGACCATTTCTTGGTCAAAAATCCGTAGGTGATAGCCTTCGGTATTATTGAAAATGGTCGTTCATGGCTATTTTCGACAAAAATGGGGGTTGTGTGGCCATTTATCATCGACCAGAGGCTCGTACACCTCACCCCACATATGTTTAATTGCCATAGATCACAATCTTGGATTTCTCATGGAGACCATTTCTTGGCCAAAAATCCGTACGTGTTAGCCTTCGGTATTATTGAAAATGGTCGTTCATGGCTGTTTTCGACAAAAATGGGGGTTGTGTGGCCATTGATCATCGACCAGAGGCTCGTACACCTCACCCCAAATATGTTTCCTTGCCGTAGATCATATTCTTTGATTTCTGGTGGAGACGATTTCTTGGTCAAAAATCCGTAGGTGTTAGCCTTCGGAATTATTGAAAATGGTCGTTCATGGCTATTTTCGACAAAATGGGGGTTGTGTGGCCATTGATCATCGATTAGAGGCTTGTACACTTCACCCCACATATGTTTCCTTGCCGTAGATCACATTCTTGGATTTCTGGTGGAGACCATTTCTTGGTAAAAAATCTGTAGGTCTTAGCCTTCGGTATTATTGTAAATGGTCATTCATGGCTATTTTCAACAAAAATGGGGGTTGTGTGGCCATTGATCATCGACCAGAGGCTCATACACCTCACCCCACATATGTTTCCTTGCCATAGATCACATTCTTGGATTTCCGGTGAAGACCATTTCTTGGTAAAAAATCCGTACGTGTTAGTCTTCGGTATTATTGAAAATGGCCATTCATGGCTATTTTCGACACAAATGGGGGTTGTGTGGCCATTGATCTTCGACCAGAGGCTCATACACCTCACTACACATATGTTTCCTTGCCATAGATCACATTCTTGGATTTATGGTGGAGACCATTTCTTGGTCAAAAATCTGTTGGTGTTAGCCTTCGGTATTATTGAAAATGGTCGTTCATGGTTATTTTCGACTAAAATGGGGGTTGTGTGGCCATTTATCATCGACCAGAGGCTCGTACACCTCACCCCACATATGTTTACTTGCCATAGATCACATCTTGGATTTCTGGTTGAGACCATTTCCTGGTTAAAAATCTGTACGTGTTAGCCTTCGGTATTATTGAAAATGGTCATTTATGGCTATTTTCGACAAAAAATGGGGTTGTGTGGCCATTGATTATCGACCAGAGGCTCGTACACCTCACTCCACATATGTTTCCTTGCCATAGATCGCATTCTTGGATTTCTGGTGGTGACCATTTCTTGGTCAAAAATCCGTAGGTCTTAGCCTTCGGTATTATTGAAAATGGTCGTTCATAGCTATTTTCGATAAAAATGGGGGTTGTGTGGCCATTGATCATCGACCAAAGGCTCATACACCTCACCCCACATATGTTTCCTTGCCATAGACCACATTCTAGGATTTCTGGTGGAGACCATTTGTTGGTCAAAAATCCGTAGGTGTTAGCCTTCGGTATTATTGAAAATGGTCGTTCATGGCTATTTTCATCAAAAATGGGGGTTGTGTGGCCATTTATTATCAACAAGAGGCTCGTACACCTCACCCCACATATGTTTCCTTGCCATAGATCACATTCTTGGATTTCTAGTGGAGACCATTTCTTGGTCAAAAATTCGTACGTGTTAGCCTTCGGTATTATTGAAAATGGTCGTGGTCGTTCATGGCTATTTTCGACAAAATGGGGGTTGTGTGGCCATTGATCATCGACCAGAGGCTCGTACACCTCACCCACATATGTTTCCTTGCCGTAGATCACATTCTTGGATTTCTGGTGGAGACCATTTCTTGGTCAAAAATCCGTATGTGTTAGCCTTCGGTATTATTGAAAATGGTCGTTCATGGCTATTTTCGACAAAATAGAGGTTCCGTGGCCATTGATCATCGACCAGAGGCTCATACACCTCACCCACATATGTTTCCTTGCCGTAGATCACATTCTTGGATTTCTGGTGGAGACCATTTCTTGGGCAAAAATCCGAATGTGTTAGCCTTCGGTATTATTGAAAATGGTTATTCATGGCTATTTTCGACAAAAATGGGGGTTATGTGGCCATTTATCTTCAACCAGAGGCTCATACACCTCACTACACATATGTTTTCTTGCCATAGATCACATTCTTGGATCTATGGTGGAGACCAGTTCTTGGTCAAAAATCCGTAGGTGTTAGCCTTCAGTGTCATTGAAAATAGTCGTTCATGGCTATTTTCGACAATAATGGGGGTTGTGTGGCCATTGATAATCGACCAGAGGCTCGTACACCTCACCCCACATATGTTTCCTTGCCATAGATCACAATCTTGGTTTTCTGGTGGAGACCATTTCTTGGTAAAAAATCCGTAGGTGTTAGCCTTCGGTATCGTTGAAAATGGTTGTTCATGGCTATTTTCGACAAAAATGGGGGTTGTGTGGCCATTGATCATCGACCAGAGGCTCGTACACCTCACTCCACATATGTTTTATTGCCATAGATCAAAATCTTGGATTTCTCGTGGAGACCATTTCTTGGTCAAAAATCCGTATGTGTTAGCCTTCGGTATTATTGAAAAAGGTCGTTCATGGCTATTTTCGACAAAAATGGGGGTTGTGTGGCCAGTGATCATTGACAAGAGGCTCGTACACCGCACCCGACATAAAATTCCTTTCCATAGATCATATTCTTGGATTTCTGGTGGAGACGATTTCTTGGTCAAAAATCCGTAGGTGTTAGCCTTCGGTATTATTTAAAATGGTCGTTCATGGCTATTTTAGACAAATATGGGGGTTGTGTGGCCATTGATCATCGACCAGAGGCTCGTACACCTCACCCCACATATGTTTCCTTGCCATAGATCAAATTCTTGGATTTCAAGTGGAGACCATTTCTTGGTCAAAAATCTGTAGGTGTTAGCCTTCGATATTATTGTAAATGGTCGTTCATGGCTATTTTCGACAAAAATGGGGGTTGTGTGGCCATTGATCATCGACCAGAGGCTCATACACCTCACCCCACATATGTTTCCTTGCCATAGATCACATTCTTGGATTTCTAGTGGAGACCATTTCTTGGGCAAAAATTCGTACGTGTTAGCCTTCGGTATTATTGAAAATGGTCGTTCATGGCTATTTTCGACAAAATAGGGGTTGTGTGGCCATTGATCATCGACCAGAGGCTTGTACACCTCACCCCACATATGTTTCCTTGCCATAGAACACATTCTTGGATTTCTGGTGGAGACCATTTCTTGGGCAAAAATCCGAATGTGTTAGCCTTCGGTATTTTTGAAAATGGCCATTCATGGCTATTTTCGATAAAAATGGGGGTTGTTTCGCCATTGATCTTCGACCATAGGCTCATACACCTCACTACACATATGTTTCCTTGCCATATATCACATTCTTGGATTTATGGTGGAGACCATTTCTTGGTCAAAAATCCATAGGTGTTAGCCTTCAGTGTCATTGAAAATGGTCGTTCATGGCTATTTTCGACAAAATAGAGGTTCTGTTGCCATTGATCATTGACCAGAGGCTCATACACCTCACCCCACATATGTTTTCTTGCCATAGATCACATTCTTGGATTTCTGGTGGAGACCATTTCTTGGTCAAAAATCCGTAGGTGTTAAGCCTTCTGTATTATAGAAAATGGTCATTCATGGCTATATTCGACAAAAATGGGGGTTGTGTGGCCATTGATCATCGACCAGAGGCTCGTACACCTCACCCCACATATGTTTCCTTGCCATAGATCACATTCTTGGATTTCTGGTGGAGACCGTTTCTTGGTCAAAAATCCGTAGGTGTTAGCCATCGGTATTATTGAAAATGGTCGTTCATGGCTATTTTCGACAAAAATGGGGGTTGTGTGGCCATTGATCATCGACCAGAGGCTCACACACCTCACCCCACATATGTTTCCTTGCCATAGATCACATTCTTGGATTTCTGGTGGAGACCATTTCTTTGTCAAAAATCCGTAGGTGTTAGCCTCTAGTATTATTGAAAATGGTCGTTCATTTTTGACCAAGAAATGGTCTCCACCAGAAATCCAAGAATGTGATCTATGGCAAGGAAACATTTGTGGGGTGAGGTGCACGAGCCTCTGGTCGATTATCAATGGCCACACAACCCCCATTTTTGTCGAAAATAGCCATGAACGACTATTTTCAATGACACTAAAGGCTAACACCTACGAATGTTTGACCAAGAACTGGTCTCCACCATAGATCCAAGAATGTGATATATGGCAAGAAAACTTATGTGTAGTGAGGTGTATGATCCTCTGGTTGAAGATAAATGGCCACACAACCCCCATTTTTGTCGAAAATAGCCATGAATGACCATTTTCAATAATACCGAAGGCTAACACCTACGGATTTTTTACCAAGAAATGGTCTCCGCCAGAAATCCAAGAATGTGATCTATGGCAAGGAAACATATGTGGGGTGAGGTGTATGAGCCTCTGGTCGATGATCAATGGCTACAAAACCTCTATTTTGTCGAAAATAGCCATGAACGACCATTTTCAATGACACTGAAGGCTAACACCTATGGATTTTTGACCAAGAAATGGTCTCCACCATAAATCCAAGAATGTGATATATGGCAAGGAAACATATGTGTAGTGAGGTGTATGAGCCTCTGGTCGAAGATCAATGGCGAAACAACCCCCATATTTATCGAAAATAGCCATAAATGACCATTTTCAAAAATACCGAAGGCTAACACATTCGGATTTTTGCCCAAGAAATGGTCTCCACCAGAAATCCAAGAATGTGATCTATGGCAAGGAAACATATGTGGGGTGAGGTGTACGAGCCTCTGGTCGATGATCAATGGCCACACAACCCCCATTTTGTCGAAAATAGCCATGAACGACCATTTTCAATAATACCGAAGGCTAACACGTACGAATTTTTGACCAAGAAATGGTCTCCACCAGAAATCCAAGAATGTGATCTATGGCAAGAAACATATGTGGGGTGAGGTGTATGAGCCTCTGGTCGATGATAAATGGCCATACAACCCCCATTTTTTATCAAAATAGCCATGAACGACCATTTTCAATAATACCAGAGGCTAACACCTACAGATTTTTGACCAAGAAATGGTCTCCACCAGAAATCCAAGAATGTGATCTATGGTAAGGAAACATATGTGGGGTGAGGTGTATGAGCCTCTGGTCGATGATCAATGGCCACACAACCCCCATTTTTATCGAAAATAGCCATGAACGACCATTTACAATAATATCGAAGGCTAACACCTACGGATTATTGACTAAGAAATGGTCTCCCCCAGAAATCCAAGAATTTGATCTATGGCAAGGAAACATATGTGGGGTGAGGTGTACGAGCCTCTGGTCGATGATCAATGGCCACAGAACCCCCATTTTTGTCGAAAATAGCCATGAACGACCATTTTCAATAATACTCAAGGCTAACACCTACGGATTTTTGACCAAGAAATCGTCTCCACCAGAAATCCAAGAATATGATCTATGGCAAGGAATTATATGTCGGGTGAGGTGTACGAGCCTCTGGTCGATGATCAATGGCCACAGAACCCCCATTTTTGTCGAAAATAGCCATGAACGACCATTTTCAATAATACCGAAGGCTAACACGTACGAGTTTTTGACCAAGAAATGGTCTCCACGAGAAATCCAAGATTTTGATCTGTGGCAATAAAACATATGTGGGGTGAGGTGTACGAGCCTCCGGTCGATGATCAATGGCCACACAACCCCCACTTTTGTCGAAAATAGCCATGAACGACCATTTTCAATAATACCGAAGGCTAACACATTCGGATTTTTGCCCAAGAAATGGTCTCCACCAGAAATCCAAGAATGTGATCTATGGTAAGGAAACATATGTGGGGTGAGGTGTACGAGCCTCTGGTTGATGATCAATGGCCACACAACCCCCATTTTGTCGAAAATAGCCATGAACGACCATTTTCAATAATACCGAAGGCTAACACGTACGAATTTTTGACCAAGAAATGGTCACCACCAGAAATCCAAGAATGTGATCTATGGCAAGAAACATATGTGGGGTGAGGTGTACGAGCCTCTGGTCGATGATAAATGGCCATACAACCCCCATTTTTTATCAAAATAGCCATGAACGACCATTTTCAATAATACCAGAGGCTAACACCTACAGATTTTTGACCAAGAAATGGTCTCCACCAGAAATCCAAGAATGTGATCTATGGCAAGGAAACATATGTGGGGTGAGGTGTATGAGCCTCTGGTCGATGATCAATGGCCACACAACCCCCATTTTTATCGAAAATAGCCATGAACGACCATTTACAATAATATCGAAGGCTAACACCTACGAATTTTTGACCAAGAAATGGTCTCCACCAGAAATCCAAAAATTTGATCTATGGCAAGGAAACATATGTGGGGTGAGGTGTACGAGCCTCTGGTCGATGATCAATGGCCACAGAACCCCCATTTTTGTCGAAAATAGCCATGAACAACCATTTTCAATAATACCGAAGGCTAACACCTATGGATTTTTGACCAAGAAATCGTCTCCACCAGAAATCCTAGAATATGATCTATGGCAAGGAATTATATGTCGGGTGAGGTGTACGAGCCTCTGGTCGATGATCGATGGCCACACAACCCCCATTTTTGTCGAAAATAGCCATGAACGACCATTTTCAATAATACCGAAGGCTAACACGTACGGATTTTTGACCAAGAAATGGTCTCCACGAGAAATCCAAGATTTTGATCTATGGCAATAAAACATATGTGGGGTGAGGTGTACAAGCCTCTGGTCGATGATCAATGGCCACACAACCCCCATTTTTGTCGAAAATAGCCATGAACGACCATTTTCAATAATACCGAAGGCTAACACCCAGATTATTGACCAAGAAATGGTCTCCACCAGAAATCCAAGAATGTGATCTATGGCAAGGAAACATATGTGGGGTGAGGTGTATGAGCCTCTGGTCGATTATCAATGGCCACACAACCCACATTATTGTCGAAAATAATGTTGGGGACTTGTTCTCAAGTGCTATGAGTTAAGAACAAGGCAACATAGAAACTGTTAATCGTTAAAGTCCTTCGTCCTCCGAAGCATTATTTCCCTTAGGATGTAATGACTTGCGGACGAAGGTTATGAAGGACATACCTTCATATATTCATTAAACAATGACGAAGGATGAAATATGAAGAATATAAAAGACAATATGAACAATCATATATTGTTATCGAGCATAAACGAAAAACATTGTTGAATTACAAGTATACCTTCAATCGGAAGGAGATGACAGTACAAGCGTGACGCAAAAAGCGAATGCCAAGTCAGCGTGAACAGTACGGGGGTACTGTTCACCTATTTATAGGCACGGGACGCAGCCCATACAAAATTACATTCATGTCCTTTACATTTGACAATAATTCTATGGTAATCTATCGAGGTCTGAATAGCCTTTTCATCTTTAAGTCGGTTTCATTTTCTGCAACCACGCCGAAGCTTTCCTGCTGACATCTTCGGCGTTGTATCAAGACCTTCGTATTATCCTGGTCTTCTCCTGGCGTGATGACGACTTGAGTTCGAAGGTACCTGCTCACACATTATACTTCCAGAAATACTGTTAAATCCTGTTTTTGAGGACCTTCGGATGCCGAAGGTCCCCAACAGTAGCCCCTCGCAATATTAATTTGTTTAAAATAACGAATTTAGATTGCGACGTGAACGAAGGCCTTACGCCGAAGGTCCGAAAAAAACACCTTCCCTTTGCTAGAATAGCAACATTCACTGACAAGCGGGGTCTTTCAACTTTCAACGCACTTGGCGTATAAATACGGCCATACCGTAAACGCATTCGACACGCTCTCTGGCCAACTGCTCCCGCTCACTCAATTTTTAGCTCTTGTGTACTACAATTTGCTAAGCTTTTAGTTTTGAAGCTTCGGCTTTGAAGATAGTTTTTTAGTGTCTCCGAAGATGTCCGAGGATAAGAAGACTGCTGCTGAGACGAAGCTGAGCCTTGACGAAGAGAAAAATTTGGGGTTTCTTATAGCGATGTCAAAGACCAACACGGAAAAAATCACCAAGGAGATTCTGGAAGGTTTGTCTGAGGATACTGGCGACAGTGACAGCTACGATGTGGACAGTGGTGGTGAAGACTCCGAAGATCGTCCATGGCGACCAAGCCATTTAGTTTATGGTAAATCAACTATTAAAGAAAGTCATCTTGTCAATATGAGAGGAAGGTATTTCCGGGATTTGTCCATTGTGAGGGCCGACGAAGGGGAAAAAACTTGCCCACACCTTGAAGAGAATGAGGTCGTAGTGTACCGAAGCTTTTTGAAAGCTGGACTGCGATTTCCTTTGAGTAGCTTCATTGTGGAGGTGCTGAAAATATTCGAAATCTATCTCCATCAACTTACCCCCGAGGCAATTATAAAGCTGAATATCTTCGTGTGGGCCGTGAGAAGCCAAGGTCTGAAGCCTGACGCAAAAAGCTTCTGCAATATACATGAATTATCATATGAAACAAAACCTTGGGGTAAGGAACAGTATCACAACAATTTTGGCTGCTATAGTTTCGTTTCTCGGTCCGGGTCAAGCTGCCCCGTGCCAACCTTTCGGAAGAGATGGCCCGGAGACTGGATGACAGAATGGTTCTATGTGAAGAATGATCTGACAATACGAGAAGATATCAAGGGTATAATCATGCGCCCTATTTGGCAAAGCTTCGGCCTTCGGAGGCCGAAGGTTGAAATGAATGAAACTGCCGAAGAATGCCAGAGGGCCTTCGGCGCAGTCTGCTCTTTCATCGGAACAAGAGACTTAGTTCAAGAGCATATTGCCTTCAGGGTATGGCCACTTGCGGAGAAATGGGAAATGCCACAAGAAACCGTAAAAGAAGCCGACGAAGGTGGACTTATCAGGTTGAAGTATACTTTTAAATTTGGAGATAAATTCGTCGAGCCAGATGACGACTGGTTAAAAAGTATTGAAAATTTAAGTGATGAACTGCTTGGGGCTTACTCGAAGGCCGAAGATACTGCAATGTCAGCAGCCTTCGGAGGCCGAAAGAAGAAGAGGCTGAATCGGGTATTCGATGCAATCGGGTTTGTCTACCCTGACTATTGCTATCCCATTCGAAGGCAGAAGAGGAAAAGCACAACCTCTGCAAAAGAAGAAGCTACAATTGCTCCTAGCGAGCCAGAACCGAAGAGAAAGAAGATAAAGGTCCTTACACATCGGCCGCGCTATATTGAACCAGCTTCGGTGCCTGAGTTTACTGGAGAAACTCCTTCGGCCACCGAAGCTGAAAAACCAACCGAGCCAACCTTGCTGCCAGAAGTCGCAGAAACGGCCGAAGTGCCAACAAAGACAAAATTGGAGCAATCAAAGATTTTGTTATCAGAAACGAAAGAGAAGGCCGAAGCACCGTCCACAGAAAAAATGGAAGAGGTAAAGGAAGCAACTGAGGGCTCCAAAACATCAGAAGTTTTGAGTCCTGCAGCAAACATTGAGACAGCAAAAAATCAAAAAGTGCCAGCCGTAACTCCGAAAAGAAAGAGAATGGCTAATGTGCTAGATGTACTGGAAACGATCTAATCTTCAAGCACACCTCCGAAGAAGGCTGCTGTCGCTCCTGAAACAACAACTGAAATTTCTGGTTCTAAATCTCCAGAGCAAAAGACTGAAGCCGAAGTTGTGCCCTCAGAGCCCGCAAAGATAAAACCCTTGGAAAGTGAGGCAGAAAAAATAACAACGCCGACTTTTGTTGAAGAAACCAGTGTCATTACCCCCGAAGCATCCACCAAAATTCGTGATTATATTGTTCGTCATGCTTCGGGGAAAAAACTATCGGAAAAAGAAAAACAAGAGGCCCAGCACTACGCCCAAAAACTGAAATATCCAAAGGGGGCGTTAATCTTCAATGGCAGTGGAGAAGACTTCTTGTATTGTCTTCCCGACAGCAAGGAAATTTCTGTCTGTCGGGAGATGAGCAGGAGCTTCGGATTCCCAACTTTAGAAGACGGACTTTCGGTGCTGTTAGAGAACGATCTGGCCGACAGCCTAGCTTACAATAGCTTAAAGGTGTGACAAATGAAATCCTTGTATTTTTTGTTGAGTTCAAAATTTTTCGTTTACTTAAACCTATTGACGCAGACATATTTCTCTCTGCAGGGGCTGATACTCAGCAATGCCCTCAGGGCACAGAAAGATGCTGAAGACGAAGGGTGTTCTATAGCCCTGAGCAACCTTCGTTCCGAAGTTATTGAACTGAGGAACGAAGGTCTCGAAAAAGATAAAATGTTATACTCATTGATAAATAAAATAAAGGAGGACGAAGCTGCTTTTAAAAGTCAAGCTGAAGCTCAAAAGCACGAAATTGAAGACCTTCGGAAACAACTGGCCAGAGCCAAGGAAGAACGCATACTTGAAGAAACAAAGCGTGAACTCAGCGATCAATGGGCAGAGCACCTAGAAGTGACTGTTGAAGAGCTTCGTTCGTCCAAAAAGAGATGCTACAACAAATCTATAGATTGTGTTAAGAAGTTAAAGGCTAGCTTCGCCAAGGTCGGCGCATTCTCAAGTGAGGAAAACTTTTCGAGAGGCAATCCCGAAGGTGTCATTGAATGGATTGACCACGAAGCTGAAGCCTTCGAAGAAATTTTAAATAGTCGAGGAGATATATGTGCCTTCTCTGGCGCCAGAGGGATTGCTACCATCTTAGAGAAGAAGGGCTGCGAACATGTAAAAATTTTGGCTCAATCCGAAGCTGCTTTGCCCTTTGAAGATACAAAAGATCCTTCGGCTGAAGCTAGTATAATTGGTGGAAAATTTTTTACTGATATCTGGGATAATGGTGGCCGAGAAATGGCCGGAGAAATTATTCGAAGGAGTGAAAAGGGCATTCACGATGCTAGAGAAGTAGCTGAGGCCGCTGAAAAGAGCGCAGAGGCCGAAGGTCAATTAGGTATTAACTAATAGCTTTTATCGCGTTGTAATCTTAGGTTTTAAGATTTGTTTGCAATTTGTAATAGCAATGTAGCCGTATCCTGTCTTGCTTCAGATCCGGCTAAAGCGTCTTCGGGCCCTCAGCCGAAGGGAGACGACGAAATTAAAAAGATGGCTGAAGATATTATGGACGAAGTCGTCAACCGGCTCCTGAACGAGGCTGCAGAAGTCGTTTTGAGAGAAGATTAATTTTTTTGTAAAAACTTCTGAAATGTAATATAGTGTAACATTTTGTAGCCCCAAATGTAATATACCTACTTTTGTTACTCAATTCTTTACGATGCATGAAACTTTATACGTACCACTTTTGAGTCTTTGACGAAAAAACACCTTCCCTTCTTTTCATGCTTCGTGAAGAAGAATTTTTCTGATGAATAATATCCAGGCTTCGTGTAAATATTTTCCGAAGCTACACTTCCGAAAATCAATGACGTGTCTTTTTGTGACTATGATTTCTCCCTTTTTTTCAAAGCGTTCTTCTGTAGATTGATAATGTGTCCTCCTCTTGTGCCATGTGCAAAATGATGTATGATGCTTATGCTATGCGAAATGATGCGATGATGTTATGTCATGTGAGATGATGTTTATTCCGAAGATACATACATATCCCTGCAATAAAACACACAATCTTTTATAAGCCTCCCTTAGGAGCTTCTTCGCCTTTTACTTCAGCGGAATCAGCGTTTATTTTTCGCTGTAAGCCTCCCTTAGGAGCTTCTTCACCTTTTACTTTCAGCGGTATTCGCGTTGACTTTTCGCGCTTCGCCTTTTACTTAGGCGGTATCAGCGTTGACTTTTCGCTGTATGCTCTGCATTCCCTTTGGAACGACTTTGGAGCAGAAAACTTACACTGCGCTCCCTTTGGAACGACTTTTTGTGACTTCAGCAAACTTACTCTGCGTTCCTTAGAACGACTTTTTGTTGCTTCGAAGAATTTTCGATAGTTCGAAGGTCCTCTTTGTTATCATAAGCCTGTGAAGAGAATATATTTTCCTTGTAGGATTCAACGAAACTAATTACATGAAAACTAAACAATGTCCTTTATTACAGAAGATAAAACTGAATGAAGAAGATTGCTATTAAGGTAGGATATTTGTCAATAGATGTGCTTTGACTCTGGCACAGTGCTATTGACTGTACGAGCTTCGGACTGCTCTCTGAAGTCCCTCTGGTGTGGAGCATACTGGCTCCCTTCTGGCTGCTGGCCTTGTTGCAACGGAGGTGGAGGCGGAGGCTGTTGCCAAGAAGCTTGAGGCTGACTCGCCGAAGCAACAGAAACTGCAGGATGATTGCCCACATATTCTGGAATGTAGGGCGAATGATACGAAGCTGTATGCATGACTTGCTTCGGCTGGGCTTGTTGTGCTGCTGCTTCAGCTATTTCCTTTTGCTTCTGAATAGTAACATGGCACATCCTGGTAGTATGGCCTTTGTTCTCACCGCAGAATAAGCAAAAGATTCTTCTCGGTTGATCGCCAAATCTTCCTCCAAAGCCCCTGGCGCCTCTGCCTCTTGGAGCTGGTGGTCGGAAGGAGCTTTGTTGTTGTCCCGAAGTCTGTGAGGAGCATTGTGGCCTTTGCTGTTGGCTTCCTCTGTCAACATTTTGTGTAGAGTTATGAATTGATCTTACGTGCCTCGGATAAAACCTCCCTCCGAAGCCCCTGGTCATTTCAGAAAACCTGAAAGCCTCCTCCCTTCTCTGGCGAAAATCATTATCGGCCCGAATGTACTCATCCATCTTCTGGAGAAGCTTCTCCAAAGTTTGAGGAGGCTTCCTGGCGAAGTACTGAGCTGACGGACCTGGCCGAAGCCCCTTGATCATGGCCTCGATGACAATTTCATTGGGCACCGTTGGTGCCTGTGCCCTTAGACGCAAGAACCTTCGGACATACGCCTGAAGGTATTCTTCATGATCCTGAGTGCACTGGAACAGAGCCTGAGCAGTGACCGGCTTCGTCTGAAATCCTTGAAAGCTAGTTAGCAACAAATCCTTCAGCTTCTGCCATGAAGTGATCGTTCCTGGTCGAAGGGAGGAATACCAGGTTTGAGCAACACTTCTGACAGCCATAACAAAAGATTTGGCCATGACTGAAGCATTGCCACCATACGAAGACACTGTTGCTTCGTAGCTCATCAAAAACTGCTTCGGGTCTGAGTGGCCATCGAATACGGGGAGCTGAGGCGGCTTGTAGGACGGAGGCCAAGGTGTAGCCTGCAGCTCAGCGGACAGAGGAGAAGCATCATCAAAAACAAAATTCCCATGATGGAAATTGTCATACCAGTCATCTTCGTTGGGAAAACCCTCCTGATGAAGGTCTTGATGCTGAGGCCTTCGGTGTTGCTCATCCTGAGCAAGATGACGAACTTCTTCAGAGGCTTCGTCTATCTGCCTCTGCAGTTCAGCTAGCCTGGCCATATTTTCTTTCTTCCTCTGTACTTGTTGGTGAAGCATCTCCATATCTCTGATTTCCTGATCTATCTCGTCCTCTGGTGGTGTCGGACTGACAGCCTTCCTTTTCTGGCTTCGGGCCTCCCGCAGGGAGACTGTCTCCTGATTGTGGTCCAGTGGTTGCAGAGCTGCAGCCCCAGTCGCTGAAGCCTTCTTCGGCGCCATAACGAAGGTTTATGATCGCCGAAGGTGTTCAAAAAACTCAGAGTGGAAGTGAGTTCACCGGAGGTGGGCGCCAATGTTGGGGACTTGTTCTCAAGTGCTATGAGTTAAGAACAAGGCAACATAGAAACTGTTAATCGTTAAAGTCCTTCGTCCTCCGAAGCATTATTTCCCTTAGGATGTAATGACTTGCGGACGAAGGTTATGAAGGACATACCTTCATATATTCATTAAACAATGACGAAGGATGAAATATGAAGAATATAAAAGACAATATGAACAATCATATATTGTTATCGAGCATAAACGAAAAACATTGTTGAATTACAAGTATACCTTCAATCGGAAGGAGATGACAGTACAAGCGTGACGCAAAAAGCGAATGCCAAGTCAGCGTGAACAGTACGGGGGTACTGTTCACCTATTTATAGGCACGGGACGCAGCCCATACAAAATTACATTCATGTCCTTTACATTTGACAATAATTCTATGGTAATCTATCGAGGTCTGAATAGCCTTTTCATCTTTAAGTCGGTTTCATTTTCTGCAACCACGCCGAAGCTTTCCTGCTGACATCTTCGGCGTTGTATCAAGACCTTCGTATTATCCTGGTCTTCTCCTGGCGTGATGACGACTTGAGTTCGAAGGTACCTGCTCACACATTATACTTCCAGAAATACTGTTAAATCCTGTTTTTGAGGACCTTCGAATGCCGAAGGTCCCCAACAATACCCATGAACGACTATTTTCAATGACACTGAAGGCTAACACCTACGGATTTTTGACCAAGAGCTGGTCTCCACCATAGATCCAAGAATGTGATCTATGGCAAGAAAACATATGTGTAGTGAGGTGTATGAGCCTCTGGATGAAGATAAATGGCCACACAACCCCCATTTTTGTCGAAAATAGCCATGAATAACCATTTTCAATAATACCGAAGGCTAACACATTCGGATTTTTGCCCAAGAAATGGTCTCCACCAGAAATCCAATAATGTGATCTACGGCAAGGAAACATATGTGGGTGAGGTGTATGAGCCTCTGGTCGATGATCAATGGCCACAGAACCTCTATTTTGTCGAAAATAGCCATGAACGACCATTTTCAATAATACCGAAGGCTAACACATACGGATTTTTGACCAAGAAATGGTCTCCACCAGAAATCCAAGAATGTGATCTACGGCATGGAAACATATGTGGGTGAGGTGTACGAGCCTCAGGTCGATGATCAATGGCCACACAACCCCCCATTTTGTCGAAAATAGCCATGAACGACCACGACCATTTTCAATAATACCGAAGGCTAACACGTACGAATTTTTGACCAAGAAATGGTCTCCACTAGAAATCCAAGAATGTGATCTATGGCAAGGAAACATATGTGGGGTGAGGTGTACGAGCCTCTGGTTGATGATAAATGGCCACACAACCCCCATTTTTGATGAAAATAGCCATGAACGACCATTTTCAATAATACCTAAGGCTAACACCTACGGATTTTTGACCAACAAATGGTCTCCACCAGAAATCCAAGAATGTGGTCTATGGCAAGGAAACAGATGTTGGGTGAGGTGTATGAGCCTTTGGTCGATGATCAATGGCCACACAACCCCCATTTTTGTCGAAAATAGCTATGAACGACCATTTTCAATAATACCGAAGGCTAACACCTACGGATTTTTGACCAAGAAATGGTCACCACCAGAAATCCAAGAATGTGATCTATGGCAAGGAAACATATGTGGGGTGAGGTGTACGAGCCTCTGGTCGATAATCAATGGCCACACAACCCCCATTTTTGTCGAAAATAGCCATAAATGACCATTTTCAATAATACCGAAGGCTAACACGTACGGATTTTTAACCAAGAAATGGTCTCCACCAGAAATCCAAGAATGTGATCTATGGCAAGTAAACATATGTGGGGTGAAGTGTACGAGCCTCTGGTCGATGATCAATGGCCACACAACCCCCATTTTTGTCAAAAATAGCCATGAATGACCATTTTCAATGACACTGAAGGCTAACACCTATGGATTTTTGACCAAGAAATGGTCTCCACCAGAAATCCAAGAATGTGGTCTATGGCAAGGAAACATATGTGGGGTGAGGTGTATGAGCCTTTGGTCGATGATCAATTGCCACACAACCCCCATTTTGTCGAAAATAGCCATGAACGACCATTTTCAATAATACCGAAGGCTAACACCTACGGATTTTTGACCAATAAATGGTCTCCACCAGAAATCCAAGAATGTGATCTATGGCAAGGAAACATATGTGGGGTGAGGTGTACGAGCCTCTGGTCGATGATCAATGGCGACACAACCCCCATTTTTGTCGAAAATAGCCATGAATGACCATTTTCAATGACACCGAAGGCTAACACCTACGAATTTTTGACCAACAAATGGTCTCCACGAGAAATCCAAGATTGTGATCTATGGCAAGAAAACATATGTGGGGTGAAGTGTACGAGCCTCTGGTCGATGATCAATGGCCACACAACCCCCATTTTTGTCGAAAATAGCCATGAACGACCATTTTCAATGACACTGAAGGCTAACACCTATGGATTTTTGACCAAGAAATGGTCTCCACCATAAATCCAAGAATGTGATCTATGGCAAGGAAACATATGTGTAGTGAGGTGTATGAGCCTGTGGTCGAAGATCAATGGCCACACAACCCCGATTTGTGTCGAAAATAGCCATGAATGACCATTTTCAATAATACCGAAGGCTAACATGTACGGATTTTTGACCAAGAAATGGTCTCCACCAGAAATTCAAGAATGTTTTCTATGGCAAGGAAACATATGTGGGGTGAGGTGTATGAACCTCTAGTCGATGATCAATGGCCACACAACCCCCATTTTTGTCGAAAATAGCCATGAACGACCATTTACAATAATACCGAAGGCTAACACCTACGGATTTTTGACCAAGAAATGGTCTCCACTAGAAATCCAAGAATGTGATCTATGGCAAGGAAACATATGTGGGGTGAGGTGTACGAGCCTCTGATTGATGATCAATGGCCACACAACCCCCATTTTTGTTGAAATTAGCCATGAACGACCATTTTCAATAATTCTGAAGGCTAACACCTACGGATTTTTGACCAAGAAATCGTCTCCACCAGAAATCCAAGAATATGATCTATGGCAAGGAAACATATTTGTGGTGAGGTGTACGAGCCTCAGGTCGATGATCAATGGCCACACAACCCCCCATTTTGTCGAAAATAGCCATGAACGACCACGACCATTTTCAATAATACCGAAGGCTAACACGTACGAATTTTTGACCAAGAAATGGTCTCCACTAGAAATCCAAGAATGTGATCTATGGCAAGGAAACATATGTGGGGTGAGGTGTACGAGCCTTTGGTTGATGATAAATGGCCACACAACCCCCATTTTTGATGAAAATAGCCATGAACGACCATTTTCAATAATACCTAAGGCTAACACCTACGGATTTTTGACCAACAAATGGTCTCCACCAGAAATCCAAGAATGTGGTCTATGACAAGGAAACATATGTGGGGTGAGGTGTATGAGCCTTTGGTCGATGATCAATGGCCACACAACCCCCATTTTTGTCGAAAATAGCTATGAACGACCATTTTCAATAATACCGAAGGCTAACACCTACGGATTTTTGACCAAGAAATGGTCACCACCAGAAATCCAAGAATGTGATCTATGGCAAGGAAACATATGTGGGGTGAGGTGTACGAGCCTCTGGTCGATAATCAATGGCCACACAACCCCCATTTTTGTCGAAAATAGCCATAAATGACCATTTTGAATAATACCGAAGGCTAACACGTACGGATTTTTAACCAAGAAATGGTCTCCACCAGAAATCCAAGAATGTGATCTATGGCAAGTAAACATATGTGGGGTGAAGTGTACGAGCCTCTGGTCGATGATCAATGGCCACACAACCCCCATTTTTGTCAAAAATAGCCATGAATGACCATTTTCAATGACACTGAAGGCTAACACCTATGGATTTTTGACCAAGAAATGGTCTCCACCGGAAATCCAAGAATGTGGTCTATGGCAAGGAAACATATGTGGGGTGAGGTGTATGAGCCTTTGGTCGATGATCAATTGCCACACAACCCCCATTTTGTCGAAAATAGCCATGAACGACCATTTTCAATAATACCGAAGGCTAACACCTACGAATTTTTGACCAAGAAATGGTCTCCACCAGAAATCCAAGAATGTGATCTATGGCAAGGAAACATATGTGGGGTGAGATGTACGAGCCTCTGGTCGATGATCAATGGCGATACAACCCCCATTTTTGTCGAAAATAGCCATGAATGACCATTTTCAATGACACCGAAGGCTAACACCTACGAATTTTTGACCAACAAATGGTCTCCACGAGAAATCCAAGATTGTGATCTATGGCAAGAAAACATATGTGGGGTGAAGTGTACGAGCCTCTGTTCTATGATCAATGGCCACACAACCCCCATTTTTGTCGAAAATAGCCATGAACGACCATTTTCAATGACACTGAAGGCTAACACCTATGGATTTTTGACCAAGAAATGGTCTCCACCATAAATCCAAGAATGTGATCTATGGCAAGGAAACATATGTGTAGTGAGGTGTATGAGCCTCTGGTCGAAGATCAATGGCCACACAACCCCGATTTGTGTCGAAAATAGCCATGAATGACCATTTTCAATAATACTGAAGGCTAACATGTACGGATTTTTGACCAAGAAATGGTCTCCACCAGAAATTCAAGAATGTTTTCTATGGCAAGGAAACATATGTGGGGTGAGGTGTATGAGCCTCTGGTCGATGATCAATGGCCACACAACCCCCATTTTTGTCGAAAATAGCCATGAACGACCATTTACAATAATACCGAAGGCTAACACGTACGGATTTTTGACCAAGAAATGGTCTCCACTAGAAATCCAAGAATGTGATCTATGGCAAGGAAACATATGTGGGGTGAGGTGTACGAGCCTCTGATTGATGATCAATGGCCACACAACCCCCATTTTTGTTGAAAATAGCCATGAACGACCATTTTCAATAATTCTGAAGGCTAACACCTACGGATTTTTGACCAAGAAATCGTCACCACCAGAAATCCAAGAATATGATCTATGGCAAGGAAACATATTTGTGGTGAGGTGTACGAGCCTCTGGTCGATGATCAATGGCCACACAACCCCCCATTTTTGTCGAAAACAGCCATGAATGACCATTTTCAATAATAGCGAAGGCTAACACGTACGGATTTTTGACCAAGAAATGGTCTCCACGAGAAATCCAAGATTGTGATCTATGGCAATTAAAAATATGTGGGGTGAGGTGTACGAGCCTCTGGATCGATGATAAATGGCCACACAACCCCCATTTTTGTCAAAAATAGCCATGAACGACCATTTTCAATAATACCGAAGGCTGACACCTACGGATTTTTTACCAAGAAATGGTCTCCACCAGAAATCCAAGAATGTGATCTATGGCAAGGAAACATATGTGGGGTGAGGTGTACGAGCCCCTGGTCGATTATTAATGGCCACACAACCCCCATTTTTGTCGAAAATTGCCATGAACGACTATTTACAATGACACTGAAGGCTAACACCTATGGATTTTTGACCAAGAACTGGTCTCCACCATAGATCCAAGAATGTGATCTATGACAAGAAAACATATGTGTAGTGAGGTGTATGAGCCTCTGGTTGAAGATAAATGGCCACACAACCCCCATTTTTGTCGAAAATAGCCATGAATGACCATTTTCAATAATACAGAAGGCTAAGACATTCGGATTTTTGCCCAAGAAATGGTCTCCACCAGAAATCCAAAAATGTGATCTATGTCAAGGAAACATATGTGGGGTGAGGTGTATGAGCCTCTAGTCGATGATTAATGGCCACAGAACCTCTATTTTGTCAAAAATAGCATGAACGACCATTTTCAATAATACCGAAGGCTAACACGTACGGATTTTTGACCAAGAAATGGTCTCCACCAGAAATCCAAGAATGTGATCTATAGCAAGAAAACATATGTGGGGTGAAGTGTACGAGCCTCTGGTCGATGATCAATGGCCACACAACCCCCATTTTTGTCGAAAATAGCCATGAACGACCATTTTCAATGACACTGAAGGCTAACACCTATGGATTTTTGACCAAGAAATGGTCTCCACCAGAAATCCAAGAATGTGGTCTATGGCAAGGAAACATATGTGGGGTGAGGTGTATGAGCCTTTGGTCGATGATCAATTGCCACACAACCCCCATTTTTGTCGAAAATAGCCATGAACGACCATTTTCAATAATACCGAAGGCTAACACCTACGGATTTTTGACCAAGAAATGGTCTCCGCCAGAAATCCAAGAATGTGATCTATGGCAAGGAAACTTATGTGGGGTGAGGTGTACGAGCCTCTGGTCGATGATTAATGGTGACACAACCCCCATTTTTGTCGAAAATAGCCATGAATGACCATTATCAATGACACTGAAGGCTAACACCTACGAATTTTTGACCAACAAATGGTCTCCACGAGAAATCCAAGATTGTGATCTATGGCAAGAAAACATATGTGGGGTGAAGTGTACGAGCCTCTGGTCGATGATCAATGGCCAAGCAACCCCCATTTTTGTCGAAAATAGCCATGAACGACCATTTTCAATGACACTGAAGGCTAACACCTATGGATTTTTGACCAAGAAATGGTCTCCACCACAAATCCAAGAATGTGATCTATGGCAAGGAAACATATGTGTAGTGAGGTGTATGAGCCTTTGGTCGAAGATCAATGGCCACACAACCCCCATTTGTGTCAAAAATAGCCATGAATGACCATTTTCAATAATACCGAAGGCTAACACGTACAGATTTTTGACCAAGAAATGGTCTCCACCAGAAATCCAAGAATGTGATCTATGGCAAGGAAACATATGTGGCGTGAGGTGTATGAGCCTCCGGTCGATGATCAATGGCCACACAACCCCCATTTTTGATGAAAATAGCCATCAACGACCATTTACAATAATACCGAAGGCTCACACCTACGGATTTTTGACCAAGAAATGGTCTCCACCAGAAATCCAAGAATGTGATCTATGGCAAGGAAACATATGTGGGGTGAGGTGTACGAGCCTCTGGTCGATGATCAATGGCCACACAACCCCCATTTTTGTCGAAAATAGCAATGAACGACCATTTTCAATAATTCCGAATGCTAACACCTACGAATTTTTGACCAAGAATACGATCTATGGCAAAGAAACATATTTGGGGTGAGGTGTACGAGCCTCTGGTCGATGATCAATGGCCACACAACCCCCATTTTTGTCGAAAACAGCCATGAACGACCATTTTCAATAATACCGAAGGCTAACACGTACGGATTTTTGACCAAGAAATGGTCTCCACGAGAAATCCAAGATTGTGATCTATGGCAATTAAACATATGTGGGGTGAGGTGTACGAGCCTCTGGTCGATGATAAATGGCCACACAACCCCCATTTTTGTCGAAAATAGCCATGAACGACCATTTTCAATAATACCGAAGGCTAACACCTACGGATTTTTGACCAAGAAATGGTCTCCACCATAAATCCAAGAATGTGATCTATGGCAAGGAAACATATGTGGGGTGAGGTGTATGAGCCCCAGGTCGATTAACAATGGCCACACAACCCCCATTTTTGTCGAAAATTGCCATGAACGACTATTTTCAATGACACTGAAGGCTAACACCTATGGATTTTTGACCAAGAACTGGACTCCACCATAGATCCAAGAATGTGATCTATGGAAGAAAACATATGTGTAGTGAGGTGTATGAGCCTCTGGTTGAAGATAAATGGCCACACAACCCCCATTTTTGTCGAAAATAGCCATGAATGACCATCTTCAATAATACCGAAGGCTAACACATTCGGATTTTTGCCCAAGAAATGGTCTCCACCAGAAATCCAAAAATGTGATATATGTCAAGGAAACATATGTGGGGTGAGGTGTATGAGCCTCTGGTCGATGATCAATGGCCACAGAACCTCTATTTTGTCAAAAATAGCCATGAACGACCATTTTCAATAATACCGAAGGCTAACACGTACGGATTTTTGACCAAGAAATGGTCTCCACCAGAAATCCAAGAATGTGATCTACGACAAGGAAACATATGTGGGTGAGGTGTACGAGCCTCTGATCGATGATCAATGGCCACACAACCCCCATTTTGTCGAAAATAGCCATGAACGACCATTTTCAATAATACCGAAGGCTAACACGTACGAATTTTTGACCAAGAAATGGTCTCCACCAGAAATCCAAGAATGTGATCTATGGCAAGGAAACATATGTGGGGTGAGGTGTATGAGCCTTTGGTCGATGATCAATGGCCACACAACCCTCATTTTTGTCGAAAATAGCCATGAACGACCATTTTCAATAATACCGAAGGCTAACACCTACGGATTTCTGACCAAGAAATGGTCACCACCAGAAATCCAAGAATGTGGTCTATGGCAAGGAAACACATGTGGGGTGAGGTGTATGAGCCTTTGGTCGATGATTAATCGCCACACAACCCCCATTTTTGTCGAAAATAGCCATGAACGACCATTTTCAATAATTCCGAAGGCTAACACCTACGGATTATTGACCAAGAAATGGTCTCCACCAGAAATCCAAGAATGTGATATATGGCAAGGAAACTTATGTGGGGTGAGGTGTACGATCCTCTGGTCGATGATCAATGGCGACACAACCCCCATCTTTGTCGAAAATAGCCATGAATGACCATTTTCAATGACACTGAAGGCTAACACCTACGAATTTTTGACCAACAAATGGTCTCCATGAGAAATCCAAGATTCTGATCTATGGCAAGAAAACATATGTGGGGTGAAGTGTACGAGCCTCTGGTCGATGATCAATGGCCACACAACCCCCATTTTTGTCGAAAATAGCCATGAACGATCATTTTCAATGACACTAAAGGCTAACACCTATGGATTTTTGACCAAGAAATGGTCTCCACCATAAATCCAAGAATGTGATCTATGGCAAGGAAACATAAGTGTAGTGAGGTGTATGAGCCTCTGGTCGAAGATCAATGGCCACACAACCCCCATTTGTGTCGAAAATAGCCATGAATGACCATTTTCAATAGTACCGAATGCTAACACGTACGGATTTTTGACCAAGAAATGGTCTCCACCAGAAATCCAAGAATGTGATCTATGGCAAGGAAACATATGTGGGGTGAATTGTACGAGCCTCCGGTCGATGATAAATGGCCACACAACCCCCATTTTAGACAAAAATAGCCATGAACGACCATTTTCAATAATACCGAAGGCTAACACCAACAGATTTTTGACCAAGAAATGGTCTCCTCTAGAAATCCAAGAATGTAATCTATGTCAAGAAAACATATGTGGGGTGAAGTGTACAAGCCTCTGGTCGATGGTCAATGGCCACACAACCCCCATTTTTGTCGAAAATAGCCATGAACGACCATTTTCAATGACACTGAAGGCTAACACCTATGGATTTTTTACCAAGAAATGGTCTCCAGCATAAATCCAAGAATGTGATCTATGGCAAGGAAACATAAGTGTAGTGAGGTGTATGAGCCTCTGGATGAAGATCAATGGCCACAGAACCCCCATTTTTGTCGAAAATAGCCATGAATGACCATATTCAATAATACCGTAGGCTAACACGTACGGATTTTTGACCAAGAAATGGTCTCCTCCAGAAATCCAAGAATGTGATCTATGGCAAGAAAACATATGTTGGGTGAAGTGTACGAGCCTCTGGTCGATGATCAATGGCCACACAACCCCCATTTTTGTCGAAAATAGCCATGAACGACCATTTTCAATGACACTAAAGGCTAACACCTATGGCAAGGAAACATATGTGGGGTGAGGTTTACGAGCCTCTGGTTGATGATCATTGGCCACATAACCCCCATTTTTGTTGAAAATAGCCATGAATGACCATTTTCAATAATACCGAAGGCTAACACGTACGGATTTTTGACCAAGAAATGGTCTCCACCAGAAATCCAAGAATGTGATCTATGGCAAGGAAACATATGCGGGGTGAGGTGTATGAGCCTCTGGTCGATGATAAATGGCCGCACAACCCCCATTTTAGTCGAAAATAGCCATGAACGACCATTTTCAATAATACCGAAGGCTAACGACACCAACGGATTTTTGACCAAGAAATGGTCTCCACCAGAAATCCTAGAATGTGATCTCTGGCAAGAAAACATATGTGGGGTGAAGTGTACGAGCCTCTGGTCGATGATCAATGGCCACACAAACCCCATTTTTGTCGAAAATAGCCATGAACGACCATTTTCAATGACACTGAAGGCTAACACCTACGGATTTTTGACCAAGAAATGGTCTCCACAATAAATCCAAGAATGTGATCTATGGCAAGGAAACATATGTGTAGTGAGGTGTATGAGCCTTTTGTCGAATATCAATAGCCACACAACCCCCATTTTTGTCGAAAATAGCCATGAACGACCATTTTCAATAGTACCTAAGGCTATAACATTCAGATTTTTGACCAAGAAATGGTCTCCACCAGAAATCAAAGAATGTGATCTATGGCAAGGAAACATATGTGGGGTGAGGTTTACGAGCCTCTGGTCGATGATCAATGGCCACACAACCCCCATTTTTGTTGAAAATAGCCATGAATGACCATTTTCAATAATACTGAAGGCTAACACGTACAGATTTTTGACCAATAAATGGTCTCCACCGGAAATCCAAGAATGTGATCTATGGCAAGGAAACATATGTGGGGTGAGGTGTATGAGCCTCTGGTCGATGATCATTGGCCACACAACCCCCATTTTTGTCGAAAATAGCCATGAATGACCATATTCAATAATATCGAAGGCTAACACGTACGGATTTTTGACCAAGAAATGGTCTCCACCAGAAATCCAAGAATGTGATCTATGGCAAGGAAACATATGTGGGGTGAATTGCACGAGCCTCCGGTCGATGATAAATGGCCACACAACCCCCATTTTAGTCGAAAATAGCCATGAACGACCATTTTCAATAATATCGAAGGCTAACTCCAACAGATTTTTGACCAAGGAATGGTCTCCTCCAGAAATCCAAGAATGTGATCTATGGCAAGGAAAAATATGTCGGGTGAGGTGTATGAGCCTCTGGTCGACGATCAATGGCCACACAACCCTAATTTTTGTCGAAATAAGCCATGAACGACCATTTTCAATGACACTGAAGGCTAACACCTACGGATTTTTGACCAAGAAATGGTCTCCACCATAAATCCAAGAATGTGATCTATGGCAAGGAAACATATGTGTAGTGAGGTGTTTGAGCCTCTGGTCGAAGATCAATGGCCACACAACCCCCATTTTTGTCGAAAATAGCCATGAATGACCATTTTCAAAAATACCAAAGGCTAACACATTTGGATTTTTGCCCAAGAAATGGTCTGCACCAGAAATCCAAGAATGTGATCTATGGCAAGGAAACATATGTGGGGTGAGGTGTACGAGCCTCTGGTCGATGATCAATGGCCACACAACCCCCATTTTGCCGAAAATAGCCATGAACGACCATTTTCAATAATACCGAAGGCTAACACGTACAAGTTTTTGACCAAGAAATGGTCTCCACCAGAAATCCAAGAATGTGATCTATGGCAAGGAAACATATGTGGGGTGAGGTTTATGAGCCTCTAGTCGATGATAAATGGCCACACAACCCCCATTTTTTATGAAAATAGCCATGAGCGACCATTTTCAATAATACTAGAGGCTAACACCTACGGATTTTTGACCAAGAAATGATCTCCACCAGAAATCCAAGAATGTGATCTATGGCAAGGAAACATATGTGGGGTGAGGTGTATGAGCCTCTGGCGATGATCAATGGCCACACAACCCCCATTTTTGTCGAAATAGCCATGAACGACCATTTTCAATAATACCGAAGGCTAACACCTACGGATTTTTGACCAAGAAATGGTCTCCACCAGAAATCCAAGAATGTGACCTACGGCAAGGAAACATATGTGGGGTGAGGTGTATGAGCCTCTGGTCGACGATCAATGGCCACACAACCCTAATTTTTGTCGAAAATAGACATGAACGACCATTTATATTGACACTGAAGGCTAACACATACGGATTTTTGACCAAGAAATGGTCTCCACCATAAATCCAAGAATGTGATCTATGGCAAGGAAACATATGTGTAGTGAGGTGTATGAGCCTCTGGTCGAAGATCAATGGCCACACAACCCCCATTTTTGTCGAAAATAACCATGAATGACCATTTTCAAAAATACCAAAGGCTAACACATTCGGATTTTTGCCCAAGAAATGGTCTGCACCAGAAATCCAAGAATGTGATCTATGGCAAGGAAACATATGTGGGGTGAGGTGTACGAGCCTCTGGTCGATGATCAATGGCCACACAACCCCCATTTTGCCGAAAATAGCCATGAACGACCATTTTCAAAAATACCGAAGGCTAACACGTACGAGTTTTTGACCAAGAAATGGTCTCCACCAGAAATCCAAGAATGTGATCTATTGCAAGGAAACATATGTGGGGTAGGGTTTATGAGCCTCTAGTCGATGATAAATGGCCACACAACCCCCATTTTTTATGAAAATAGCCATGAGCAACCATTTTCAATGACACTGAAGGCTAACACATACGGATTTTTGACCAAGAAATGGTCTCCACCAGAAATCCAAGAATGTGATCTATGGCAAGGAAACATATGTGGGGTGAGGTGTATGAGCCTCTGGTCGAAGATCAATGGCCACACAACCCCCATTTTTGTCGAAAACAGCCATGAATGACCATTTTCAAAAATACCAAAGGCTAACACATTTGGATTTTTGCCCAAGAAATGGTCTGCACCAGAAATCCAAGAATGTGATCTATGGCAAGGAAACATATGTGGGGTGAGGTGTACGAGCCTCTGGTCGATGATCAATGGCCACACAACCCCCATTTTGCCGAAAATAGCCATGAACGACCATTTTCAAAAATACCGAAGGCTAACACGTACGAGTTTTTGACCAAGAAATGGTCTCCACCAGAAATCCAAGAATGTGATCTATTGCAAGGAAACATATGTGGGGTGAGGTTTATGAGCCTCTAGTCGATGATAAATGGCCACACAACCCCCATTTTTTATGAAAATAGCCATGAGCAACCATTTTCAATAATACTAGAGGCTAACACCTACGGATTTTTGACCAAGAAATGGTCTCCACCAGAAATCCAAGAATGTGATCTATGGCAAGGAAACATATGTGGGGTGAGGTGTATGAGCCTCTGGTCGATGATCAATGGCAACACAACCCCCATTTTTGTCGAAAATAGCCATGAACGACCATTTTCAATAATACCGAAGGCTAACACCTACGGATTTTCGACCAAGAAATGGTCTCCACCAGAAATCCAAGAATGTGATCTACGGCAAGAAAACATATGTGGGGTGAGGTGTATGAGCCTCTGGTCGACGATCAATGGCCGCACAACCCTAATTTTTGTCGAAAATAGCCATGAACGACCATTTTCAATGACACTGAAGGCTAACACCTACAGATTTTTGACCAAGAAATGGTCTCCACCATAAATCCAAGAATGTGATCTATGGCAAGGAAACATATGTGTAGTGAGGTGTATGAGCCTCTAGTCCAATATCAATGGCCACACAACCCCCATTTTTGTCGAAAATAGCCTTGAACGACCATTTTCAATAGTTCCGAAGGCTAACACATTCAGATTTTTGACCAAAAAATGGTCTCCACCAGAAATCAAAGAATGTGATCTATGGCAAGGAAACATATGTGGGGTGAGGTGCACGAGCCTTTGGTCGATGATCAATGGCCACACAACCCCCATTTTTTATGAAAATAGCCATGAGCGACCATTTTCAATAATACAAGAGGCTAACACCTACGGATATTTGACCAAGAAATGGTCTCCACCAGAAATCCAAGAATGTGATCTATGCCAAGGAAACATATGTGGGGTGAGGTGTATGAGCCTCTGGTCGATGATCAATGGCCACACAACCCCCATTTTTGTCGAAAATAGCCATGAATGACCATTTTCAATAATACTGAAGGCTAACACCTACAGATTTTTGACCAAGAAATGGTCTCCACCAGAAATCCAAGAATGTGACCTACGGCAAGGAAACATATGTGGGGTGAGGTGTATGAGCCTCTGGTCGACGATCAATGACCACACAACCCTAATTTTTGTCGAAAATAGCCATGAACGACCATTTTGAATGACACTGAAGGCTAACACCTACGGATTTTTGACCAAAAATGGTCTCCACCATAAATCCAGGAATGTGATCTATGGCAAGGAAACATATGTGTAGTGAGGTGTATGAGCCTCTGGTCGAAGATCAATGGCCACACAACCCCCATTTTTGTCGAAAATAGCCATTTATGACCATTTTCAAAAATACCAAAGGCTAACACATTCGGATTATTTCCCAAGAAATGGTCTCCACCAGAAATCCAAGAATGTCGTCTATGGAAAGGAAACATATATGGGGTGAGGTGTACGAGCCTCTGGTCAATGATCAATGGCCACACAACCCCCATTTTGCCGAAAATAGCCATGAACGACCATTTTCAATAATACCGAAGGCTAACACGTACGAGTTTTTGACCAAGAAATGGTCTCCACCAGAAATCCAAGAATGTGATCTATGGCAAGGAAACATATGCGGGGTGAGGTTTATGAGCCTCTAGTCGATGATAAATGGCCACACAACCCCCATTTTTTATGAAAATAGCCATGAGCGACCATTTTCAATAATACTAGAGGCTAACACCTACGGATTTTTGACCAAGAAATGGTCTCCACCAGAAATCCAAGAATGTGATCTATGGCAAGGAAACATATGTGGGGTGAGGTGTATGAGCCTCTGGTCGATGATCAATGGCCACACAACCCCCATTTTTGTCGAAAATAGCCATGAACGACCATTTTCAATAATACCGAAGGCTAACACCTATGAATTTTTGACCAAGAAATGGTCTCCACCAGAAATCCAAGAATGTGATCTACGGCAAGGAAACATATGTGGGGTGAGGTGTTGAGAGCACCTAGAGGGGGGGGTGAATAGGTGATCCTGTAAAAACTTCAAACTTAAGCCACAAAAACTTGTTAAGCGTTAGCACGATTAATGCCAAGTGGCTAAGGTGAAGTCTCAACAAAACACAATACCACAAGAATCAAGCACAGAGGGACACGGTGGTTTATCCCGTGGTTCGGCCAAGCCAATGCTTGCCTACTTCCACGTTGTGGCGTCCCAACGGACGAGGGTTGCAATCAACCCCTCTCAAGCGGTCCAAAGACCCACTTGAATACCACGTTGTTTTGTTGTTCCTTTCACTATCCCGTTTGCAAGGAATCTCCACAAATTGGAGTCTCTTGCCCTTACAAGTATATGATCACAAAGAAAGCACAGAGTAAGGGAGGGAAGCAACACACACAAATCCACAACAAAAGCGCACACACACGGCCAAGACTCGAGCTCGAATGACTATCTCAGAGTTCACACTAGAACAGAGCTCGAATCACTTAGAATCACAAACGAATGCGCAAAGAACTTGTGTGGATGATCAAGAATGCTCAAGAGTTGCTTGTGTGTCTCCTCCATGCGCCTAGGGGCTCCTTTTATAGCCCCAAGGCAGCTAGGAGCCGTTGAGAGCAATTCTGGAAGGCCATCCTTGCCTTCTGTCGTCGGGGGCACCGGACAGTCCGGTGCACACCGGACACTGTCCGGTGCCCGATTTGTTTCCTTTTCTGGCGCTTCCGACCGTTGGAAGACTGCCGTAGATCTGCGAGCCGTTGGCGCACCGGACAGTCCGGTGCACACCGGACAGTCCGGTGCCGTCTTCCGACCGTTGGCTTGGCCACGTGTCCCGCGCGGATTGCGCGGCCGACCGTTGGCCCTGGCCGACCGTTGGCTCACCGGACAGTCCGGTGCACACCGGACAGTCCGGTGAATTTTAGCCGTACGCCGTCGGCGAATTCCCGAGAGCGGCCAGTTCGCGCCGAGTTGGCCTGGCGCACCGGACACTGTCCGGTGCACACCGGACAGTCCGGTGCTCCAGACCGAGCTGGGACTTGGCTGCACACAGCCAAGTCATTCTCTCCCCTTTTCTCTTTTTCTTCTTTCTGTTTCTAACACTTAGACAAATATGTTAGTCCACAAAACCAATGTACTAAGGCTTAGAAACATACCTTTACTTCATGATTTGCACCTTGTTCATCCATGTACATAAATTCACAATTAAGCACATGTGTTGGCACTCAATCACCAAAATACTTAGAAATTGCCCAAGGGCACATTTCCCTTTCAATCTCCCCCTTTTTGGTGATTTATGCCAACACTACATAAAGCTACTAGAACAAGTGCAAACTTAATTCAAATAACACTTAAATTTATTTTGAATCAATTTTGGCATATATGGATCATCCTTTGCCACCACTTGGTTTGTTTTTGCAAATCAAACACAAATCTCTATCTCTAAGTTAAACACACATGTTAAGCATAAAGAGAGTCATTCAAAAAAAGAGATTGATCAAGGATTTCAAAAACTCCCATAATTACTACTTCTCCCCACAAGAAGCCAACTTTTGACAAGAGAGACAACAAAAGAGTTTTGACAAACCAAAAGCTCTATTCTACTATTTTCAAAATCTCTCAAGTGGTAGCTGATCCATTTATTGCTTTGGCCTTTATTTTCTCCCCCTTTGGCATCAAACACCAAAACGGGATCAATTTTGGCCCTTTAACCCCATTGCCTCACCAAAATCTTCAATTAAGAGCAAATGGCAATAAGAGTTCATGAGATGGACTTGGAATAAGTTACCCCTCATCGGAGTGCAGTGGAAGTCTTTCCTGGTCCAAGTCCACCTTTTCCCTTTCAATTCTCCTTTGTGACTAACACAAGCAAACTCAAACATATGGTTAGTCTCAAAGGGTCAAGTTGTAACACATCTCCCCCTAAACATGTGCATCACATTGCAACGGACTTGTGAGGTCCAGGGAGTGTTTGTACAACTTGAGCACCATAATAAGCAACAAAATGCAGAATGAACATGATCAAAGGCATGAATACATGTATGCTACAATTCAATCCAAGTTCCGCGAATCTAAGACATTTAGCTCACTGCGCAGCCTGCAAAAGGTCTTCTCATCTAAAGGCTTGGTAAAGATATCGGCTAGCTGGTTCTCGGTGCTAATATAAAACACTTCGATATCTCCCTTTTGCTGGTGGTCTCTCAGAAAGTGATGCCGGATGTCAATGTGCTTTGTGCGGCTGTGCTCAACAGGATTTTCCGCTATTCGGATAGCACTCTCATTATCACATAGGAGTGGGACTTTGCTCAGATTGTAGCCAAAGTCCCTGAGGGTTTGCCTCATCCAAAGTAGTTGCGCGCAACACTGACCTGCGGCAACGTACTCGGCCTCAGCGGTGGATAGGGCAACGGAGGTTTGTTTCTTAGAGTTCCATGACACCAGGGACCTTCCTAAGAATTGGCACGTCCCCGATGTACTCTTCCTATCGACCTTACATCCAGCATAGTCGGAATCTGAGTACCCAATTAAGTCAAAGTTAGACCCCTTTGGATACCAGATCCCGAAGCAAGGCGTAGCGACTAAATATCTAAGAATTCGCTTCACCGCCACCAAGTGACACTCCTTAGGATCGGATTGAAATCTAGCACACATGCATACGCTAAGCATAATATCCGGTCTACTAGCACATAAATAAAGTAAAGACCCTATCATTGACCGGTATGCTTTTTGATCAACGGACTTACCTCCTTTGTTGAGGTCGGTGTGTCCGTCGGTTCCCATCGGAGTCTTTGCGGGCTTGGCGTCCTTCATCCCAAACCGCTTCAGCAGATCTTGCGTGTACTTCGTTTGGGAGATGAAGGTGCCGTCCTTGAGTTGCTTCACTTGGAACCCAAGGAAGTAGTTCAACTCGCCCATCATCGACATCTCGAATTTCTGCGTCATCACCCTGCTAAACTCTTCACAAGACTTTTGATTAGTAGAACCAAATATTATGTCATCGACATAAATTTGGCATACAAACAAATCACCATCACATGTCTTTGTAAAAAGAGTTGGATCGGCTTTCCCAACCTTGAAAGCATTAGCAAGTAAGAAATCTCTAAGGCATTCATACCATGCTCTTGGGGCTTGTTTAAGTCCATAGAGCGCCTTAGAGAGCTTACACACGTGGTCGGGGTACCGCTCATCCTCGAAGCCAGGGGGTTGCTCCACGTACACCTCCTCCTTTATTGGCCCGTTGAGGAACGCGCTCTTCACATCCATTTGGTACAACCTGAAAGAATGGTGAGCGGCATATGCTAGCAAGATGCGAATGGATTCTAGCCTAGCCACAGGAGCAAAAGTCTCCTCAAAGTCCAAACCTGCGACTTGGGCATAACCTTTTGCCACAAGTCGAGCCTTGTTCCTCGTCACCACCCCGTGCTCGTCCTGTTTATTGCGGAACACCCACTTGGTTCCCACAACATTTTGCTTGGGACGAGGCACCAGCGTCCAAACTTCGTTGCGCTTGAAGTTATTAAGTTCCTCCTGCATGGCCAACACCCAATCCGGATCTAGCAAGGCCTCCTCTACCCTGAAAGGCTCAATAGAGGAGACAAAAGAGTAATGTTCACAAAAATTAACTAATCGAGACCGAGTAGTTACTCCCTTGCTAATGTCACCCAGAATTTGGTCGACGGGATGATCCCTTTGAATCATCGCTCGAACTTGGGTTGGAGGTGCCGGTTGCGCTTCTTCCTCCATCACTTGATCTTCTTGTGCTCCCCCTTGATCACACGCCTCCTTTTGATGAACCTGTTCATCGTCTTGAAATGGGGGATGCACCGTCGTTGAGGAAGAAGGTTGATCACGTTCATCCTGTTCCTGTGGCCGAACGTCTCCAATCGCCATGGTTCGTATAGCGGCCGTCGGAACATCTTCTTCATCTACATCATCACAATCAACAACTTGCTCTCTTGGAGAGCCATTAGTCTCATCAAATACAACGTCGCTAGAGACTTCAACCAAACCCGATGATTTGTTGAAGACCCTATACGCCTTTGTATTTGAATCATAACCTAATAAAAACCCTTCTACAGCTTTGGGAGCAAACTTAGAATTTCTACTCTTCTTTACTAGAATGTAGCACTTGCTCCCAAAAACACGAAAGTAAGATACATTGGGTTTGTTACCGGTTAGTAGCTCATACGAAGTCTTCTTGAGGAGTCGATGAAGGTAGACCCTGTTGATGGCGTGGCAAGCCGTGTTCACGGCTTCCGACCAAAAGCACTCGGGGGTCTTGAACTCTCCAAGCATCGTCCTCGCCATATCGATTAGCGTCCTGTTCTTCCTCTCTACCACACCATTTTGTTGTGGTGTGTAGGGAGCGGAGAACTCGTGCTTGATCCCTTCCTCCTCAAGAAACTCCTCCACTTGAAGGTTCTTGAACTCGGACCCGTTGTCGCTCCTTATCTTCTTCACCTTGAGCTCAAACTCATTTTGAGCTCTCCTGAGGAAGCGCTTGATGGTCCCTTGGGTTTCAGACTTATCCTGCAAAAAGAACACCCAAGTGAAGCGGGAAAAGTCATCAACAATAACTAAACCATACTTACTTCCTCCTATGCTTAGATAGGCGACGGGTCCGAAGAGGTCCATATGCAGCAGCTCCAGAGGTCTTGACGTGGTCATCACATTCTTGCTGTGATGTGCTCCTCCCACCTGCTTACCTGCTTGACAAGCTGCACAAGGTCTATCTTTTTCGAAATAAACATTTGTTAGACCTATCACGTGTTCTCCCTTTAGAAGCTTGTGGAGGTTCTTCATCCCCACATGTGCTAAGCGGCGATGCCACAGCCAGCCCATGCAAGTCTTAGCCATTAAGCTTGCATCTAGACCGGCCTCTTCTTTTGCAAAATCAACTAAATAAAGCTTGCCGTCTAGTACACCCTTAAAGGCTAGTGAACCATCACATCTTCTAAAGACAGACACATCTACATTAGTAAAAAGGCAATTGTATCCCATTTGACATAATTGACTAACAGATAGCAAATTATATCCAAGACTCTCCACTAAGAATACATTTGAGATAGAATGCTCATTAGAAATTGCAATTTTACCTAACCCTTTTACCTTGCCTTGATTCCCATCACCGAATATAATTGAATCTTGGGAATCCTTATTCTTGACGTAGGAGGTGAACATCTTCTTCTCCCCCGTCATATGGTTTGTGCATCCGCTGTCGATAATCCAGCTTGAACCCCCGGATGCATAAACCTGCAAGGCAAATTTAGGCTTGGGTCTTAGGTACCCAACTCATGTTGGGTCCTGCAAGGTTAGCACAAATATCTTTAGGGACCCAAATGCAAGATTTATCTCCCTTGCATCTAGCCCCTAATTTCCTAGCAACAACCTTCTTTCCCTTTCTACAAATAGCAAAGGGAGCATTACAAGCATAATAAATGGTAGAAGGTTCATTCACTACTTTCCTAGGAGCATGAATAACATTCTTTCTAGGCACATGAGCAATATTTCTCCTAGGCATATGCGCAACATTTCTCCTACTCATATTTCTATCATGCTTATGAGAGGAACTAGAGGCAAACATGGCATGAGAATCATAAACATGTGAATCAAAATCATTATAAACATTTCTAGCATGTCTCCTATCATGGTATAAGAAAGCATGGTTTCTTTTAGCACTACTAGCCATAGGGGCCTTCCCTTTCTCCTTGACGAAGATGGGAGCCTTATGGCTTGTTAAGTTCTTGGCTTCCCTCTTGAAGCCAAGCCCATCCTTAATTGAGGGATGTCTTCCAATTGTATAGGCATCCCTTGCAAATTTTATCTTTTCAACTTCACTCTTGCTAGTCTTAAGTTGAGCATTAAGACTAGCCACTTCATCTTTTAGTTTTGAAATTGAAACTAAGTGTTTGCTATAAGTGTTAACATCAAAATCTTTACACCTAGTGCAAATTGTAACATTTTCAACACAAGACTTAGATTTATTTGTTACTTCTAATTTAGCATTTAAATCATGGTTAACACTTTGTAAAGTAGCAATGGTTTCATGACAAGAAGATATTTCACTAGAAAGCACTTCATTTCTTTTCACTTCTAAAGCATATGATTTTTGTGCCTCTATAAACTTATCATGTTCATCATACAATAAATCCTCTTGCTTCTCTAAAAGCCTATCCTTTTCATTCAAAGCATCAATCAATTCATTGATTTTATCTATCTTAGATCTATCTAAGCCTTTGAACAAGCAAGAATAATCTATGTCATCATCGTCACTAGACTCACTATCACTAGAAGAAGCATAAGTGGAGTCTTTAGTACTTACCTTCTTCTCTCTTGCCATAAGACAAGTGAGACGCTCGTTGGGGAAGAGAGCCGATTTGTTGAAGGCAGTGGCGGCGAGTCCTTCATTGTCGGAGTCGGAGGAGGAGCAATCCGAGTCCCACTCCTTTCCTAGATGCGCCTCGCCCTTTGCCTTCTTGTATGCCTTCTTCTTCTCCCTCTTGTTCCCCTTTTCCTGGTCACTTTCATTATCGGGACAGTTAGCAATAAAATGACCAAGCTTACCGCATTTGAAGCACGAGCGCTTCCCCTTGGTCTTGGTCTTGCTTGGCTGCCCCTTGCGACCATTTAGCGCCGTCTTGAATCTCTTGATGATGAGAGCCATCTCTTCATCATTGAGCCCGGCCGCCTCAACTTGCGCCACCTTGCTAGGTAGCGATTCCTTGCTCCTTGTTGCTTTTAGAGCAATGGGTTGAGGCTCGTGGAGTGGTCCGTTCAACGCGTCGTCGACGTATCTCGCCTCCTTGATCATCATCCTCCCGCTCACGAATTTTCCAAGTACTTCCTCGGGCGTCATCATCGTGTACCTGGGATTCTCATGAATATTGTTCACGAGATGAGGATCAAGTACGGTAAAGGACCTGAGCATTAGGCGGACGACGTCGTGGTCCGTCCATCGCGTGCTCCCGTAGCTCCTTATCTTGTTGATAAGGGTCTTGAGCCGGTTGTACGTCTGAGTTGGCTCCTCTCCCCTTATCATGGCGAACCGTCCAAGCTCGCCCTCCACCAACTCCATCTTGGTGAGTAAAGTGACGTCGTTTCCCTCATGAGAAATCTTGAGGGTGTCCCAGATTTGCTTGGCGTTATCCAAGCCGCTCACTTTATGATATTCATCCCTGCACAAGGAAGCTAGAAGAACAGTAGTAGCTTGTGCATTCTTATGAATTTGTTCATTAATAAACGTGGGACTATCCGAACTATCAAAGTGCATTCCACTCTCTACAATCTCCCATATACTAGGACGAAGAGAGAATAGGTGACTACGCATTTTGTGGCTCCAAAATCCGTAGTCCTCTCCATCAAAGTGTGGGGGCTTGCCGAGTGGAATGGAGAGCAATTGAGAATGTGAACTTTGCGGAATACGAGAGTAATCAAAAGAGAAGTTCGAATTGACCGGTTTTCTCCTCTCGTAGTCGTTGTGGTCCTCGTCCTTTTGGGAAGAAGTGGATTCATCACTATCGTCGTAGTAGATGATCTCCTTGATACGCCTCGTCTTCTTCTTCTTCCCTTCCTTTCGTCTATGGCCCGAGCCGGAGTCGGTAGGCTTGTCGTCCTTCGGCTCGTTGACGAAGGTCTCCTTTTCTTTGTCGTTGATCACTATACCCTTCCCCTTAGGATCCATCTATTCGGGCGGTTAGTCCCTTTGTGAATAGAACGGCTCTGATACCAATTGAGAGCACCTAGAGGGGGGGGGGTGAATAGGTGATCCTGTAAAAACTTCAAACTTAAGCCACAAAAACTTGTTAAGCGTTAGCACGATTAATGCCAAGTGGCTAAGGTGAAGTCTCAACAAAACACAATACCACAAGAATCAAGCACAGAGGGACACGGTGGTTTATCCCGTGGTTCGGCCAAGCCAATGCTTGCCTACTTCCACGTTGTGGCGTCCCAACGGACGAGGGTTGCAATCAACCCCTCTCAAGCGGTCCAAAGACCCACTTGAATACCACGTTGTTTTGTTGTTCCTTTCACTATCCCGTTTGCAAGGAATCTCCACAAATTGGAGTCTCTTGCCCTTACAAGTATATGATCACAAAGAAAGCACAGAGTAAGGGAGGGAAGCAACACACACAAATCCACAACAAAAGCGCACACACACGGCCAAGACTCGAGCTCGAATGACTATCTCAGAGTTCACACTAGAACAGAGCTCGAATCACTTAGAATCACAAACGAATGCGCAAAGAACTTGTGTGGATGATCAAGAATGCTCAAGAGTTGCTTGTGTGTCTCCTCCATGCGCCTAGGGGCTCCTTTTATAGCCCCAAGGCAGCTAGGAGCCGTTGAGAGCAATTCTGGAAGGCCATCCTTGCCTTCTGTCGTCGGGGGCACCGGACAGTCCGGTGCACACCGGACACTGTCCGGTGCCCGATTTGTTTCCTTTTCTGGCGCTTCCGACCGTTGGAAGACTGCCGTAGATCTGCGAGCCGTTGGCGCACCGGACAGTCCGGTGCACACCGGACAGTCCGGTGCCGTCTTCCGACCGTTGGCTTGGCCACGTGTCCCGCGCGGATTGCGCGGCCGACCGTTGGCCCTGGCCGACCGTTGGCTCACCGGACAGTCCGGTGCACACCGGACAGTCCGGTGAATTTTAGCCATACGCCGTCGGCGAATTCCCGAGAGCGGCCAGTTCGCGCCGAGTTGGCCTGGCGCACCGGACACTGTCCGGTGCACACCGGACAGTCCGGTGCTCCAGACCGAGCTGGGACTTGGCTGCACACAGCCAAGTCATTCTCTCCCCTTTTCTCTTTTTCTTCTTTCTGTTTCAAACACTTAGACAAATATGTTAGTCCACAAAACCAATGTACTAAGGCTTAGAAACATACCTTTACTTCATAATTTGCACCTTGTTCATCCATGTACATAAATTCACAATTAAGCACATGTGTTGGCACTCAATCACCAAAATACTTAGAAATTGCCCAAGGGCACATTTCCCTTTCAGGTGTATGAGCCTCTGGTCGACGATCAATGGCCAAACAACCCTAATTTTTGTCGAAAATAGCCATGAACGACCATTTTCAATGACACTGAAGGCTAACACCTACGAATTTTTGACCAAGAAATGGTCTCCACCATAAATCCAAGAATGTGATCTATGGCAAGGAAACATATGTGTAGTGAGGTGTATGAGCCTCTGGTCCAATATCAATGGCCACACAACCCCCATTTTTGTCGAAAATAGCCATGAACGACCATTTTCAATAGTTCCGAAGGCTAACACATTCGGATTTTTGACCAAGAAATGGTCTCCACCAGAAATCAAAGAATGTGATCTATGGAAAGGAAACATATGTGGGGTGAGGTGTACGAGCCTTTGGTCGATGATCAATGGCCACACAACCCCCATTTTTGTCGAAAATAGCCATGAATGACCATTTTCAATAATACCGAAGGCTAACACGTACGGATTTTTGACCAAGAAATGGTCTCCACCAAATATCCAAGAATGTGATCTATGGCAAGGAAACATATGTGGGTTGAGGTGTATGAGCCTCTGGTCGATGACAAATGGCCACACAACCCCCATTTCAGTCGAAAATAGCCATGAACGACCATTTTCAATAATACATAAGGCTAACACCAACAGATTTTTGACCAAGAAATGGTCTCCACCAGAAATCCAAGAATGTGATCTATGGCAAGAAAACATATGTGGGGTGAAGTGTACGAGCCTCTGGTCGATGATCAATGGCCACACAACCCCCATTTTTGTCGAAAATAGCCATGAACGATAATTTTCAATGACACTGAAGGCTAACACCTATGGATTTTTGACCAAGAAATGGTCTCCACCATAAATCCAAGAATTTGATCTATGGCAAGGAAACATATGTGTAGTGAGGTGTATGAGCCTCTGGTCGAAGATCAATGGCCACACAACCCCCATTTTTGTCGAAAATAGCCATGAATGACCATTTTCAAAAATACCGAAGGCTAACACATTCGGATTTTTGCCCAAGAAATGGTCTCCACCAGAAATCCAAGAATGTGATCTATGGCAAGGAAACATATGTGGGGTGAGGTGTATGAGCCTCCGGTCGATGATAAATGGCCACACAACCCCCATTTTTGTCGAAAATAGAAATGAACGACCATTTTCAATAATACCGAAGGCTAACACGTACGAATTTTTGACCAAGAAATGGTCTCCACCAGAAATCCAAGAATGTGATCTATGGCAAGGAAACATTTGTGGGATGAGGTGTACGAGCCTCTGGTCGATGATAAATGGCCACACAACCCCCATTTTTGATGAAAATAGCCATGAACGACCATTTTCAATAATACCAGAGGCTAACACCTACGGATTTTTTTACCAAGAAATGGTCTCCACCAGAAATCCAAGAATGTGATCTATGGCAAGTAAACATGTGGGGTGAGGTGTATGAGCCTCTGGTCGATGATAAATGGCCACACAACCCCCATTTTTGTCGAAAATAGCCATGAACGACCATTTTCAATAATACCGAAGGCTAACACCAACGGATTTTTGACCAAGAAATGGTCCCCACCAGAAATCCAAGAATGTGATCTATGGTAAGAAAACATATGTGGGGTCAAGTGTATGAGCCTCTGGTCGATGATCAATGGCCACACAAACCCCATTTTTGTCGAAAATAGCCATGAACGACCATTTTCAATAACACTGAACGCTAACACCTACGGATTTTTGACCAAGAAATGGTCTCCAACATAAATCCAAGAATGTGATCTATGGAAAGGAAACATGTGTAGTGAGGTGTATGAGCCTTTGGTTGAATATCAATGGCCACACAACCCCCATTTTTGTCGAAAATAGCCATGAACGACCATTTTCAATAGTGCCGAAGGCTAAAACATTCAGATTTTTGACCAAGAAATGGTCTCCACCAGAAATCAAAGAATGTGATCTATGGCAAGGAAACATATGTGGGGTGAGGTTTACGAGCCTCTGGTCGATGATCAATGGCCACACAACCCCCATTTTTGTCGAAAATAGCCATGAATGACCATTTTCAATAATACTGAAGGCTAACACGTATAGATTTTTGACCAATAAATGGTCTCCACCAGAAATCCAAGAATGTAATCTATGGCAATGTAACATATGTGGGGTGAGGTGTACGAGCCTCTGGTCGATGATAAATGGCCACACAACCCCCATTTTAGTCAAAAATAGCCATGAACGACCATTTTCAATAATACCGAAGGCTAACACCAACGGATTTTTGACTAAGAAATGGTCTCCACCAGAAATCCAAGAATGTGATCTATGGCAAGAAAACCTATGTGGGGTGAAGTGTATGAGCCTCTGGTCGATGATCAATGGCCACACAACCTCCATTTTTGTCGAAAATAGCCATGAACGACCATTTTCAATGACACTGAAGGCTAACACCTACGGATTTTTGACCAAGAACTGGTCTCCACCATAAATCCAAGAATGTGATCTATGGCAAGGAAACATATGTGTAGTGAGGTGTATGAGCCTCTGGTCAAAGATCAATGGCCACACAACCCCCATTTTTGTCGAAAATAGCCATGAATGACAATTATCAATAATACCGAAGGCGAACACATTCGGATTTTTGCCCAAGAAATGGTCTCCACTAGAAATCCAAGAATGTGATCTATGGCAAGGAAACATATGTGGGGTGAGGTGTACGAGCCTCTGGTCGATGATCAATGGCCACACAACCCCCATTTTGTTGAAAATAGCCATGAACGATCATTTTCAATAATACTGAAGGCTAACACGTACGAATTTTTGACCAAGAAATGGTCTCCACCAGAAATCCAAGAATGTGATCTATAGCAAGAAAACATATGTGGGGTGAGGTGTACGAGCCTCTGGTCGATGATAAATGGCCACACAACCCCCATTTTTGATGAAAATAGCCATGAACGACCATTTTCAATAATACCGAAGGCTAACACCTACGGATTTTTGACCAAGAAATGGTCTCCACCAGAAATCCAAGATAGTGATCTATGGAAAGGAAACATATGTGGGGTGAGGTGTATGAGCCTCTGGTCGATGATCAATGGCCAAAGAACCCCCATTTTTGTCAAAAATAGCCATGAACGACCATTTTCAATAATACCGAAGGCTAACACCTACGGATTTTTGACCAAGAAATGATCTCCACCAGAAATCCAAAATGTGATCTATGGCAAGGAAACATATGTGTGGTGAGGTGTACGAGCCTTTGGTCGATGATCAATGGTCACATAACCCCCATTTTTGTCGAAAATAGCCATGAACGACCATTTTCAATGACACTGAAGGGTAACACCTATGGATTTTTGACCAAGAAATGGTCTCCACCATAAGTCCAAGAATGTGATCTATGGCAAGGAAACATATGTGGGGTGAGGTGTACGGGCCTCTGGTCGTTGATCAATGGCCACACAACGCCCATTTTTGTCGAAAATAGCGATCAACGACCATTTTCAATAATACAGAAGGCTAACACGTATGGATTTTTGACCAACAAATGGTCTCCACCAGAAATCCGAGAATGTGATATATGGCAAGGAAACATATGTGGGGTGAGGTGTATGAGCCTCTGGTCGAAGATCAATGGCCACACAACCCCCATTTTTGTCGAAAATAGCCATGAACGATCATTTTCAATGACACTGAAGGCTAACACCTACGGAATTTTGACGAAGAAATGGTCTCCACCATAAATCCAAGAATGTGATCTATAGCAAGGAAACATATGTGTAGTGAGGTGTATGAGCCTCTGGTCGAAGATCAATGGCCACACAACACCCATTTTTGTCGAAAATCGCCATGAATGACTATTTTCAATAATACCGAAGGTTTCAGATTTTTGCCCAAGAAATGGTCTCCACCAGAAATCCAAGAATGTGATCTATGGCAATGAAACATATGTGGGGTGAGCTGTACGAGCCTCTGGTCGATGATCAATGGCCACACAACCCCCATTTTTGTCAAAAATAGCCATGAACGACCATTTTCAATGACACTGAAGGCTAACACTCACGGATTTTTGACCAAGAAATGGTCTCCACCATAAATCCAAGAATGTGATCTATGGCAAGGAAACATATGTGTAGTGAGGTGTATGGGCCTCTGGTCGAATATCAATGGCCAAACAACCCTTATTTCTGTCGAAAATAGCCATGAACGACCATTTTCAATAGTACCGAAGCTAACACATTCAGATTTCTGACCAAGAAATGGTCTCCACCAGAAATCAAAGAATGTGATCTATGGCAAGGAAACATATGTGGGGTGAGGTTTATGAGCCTCTGGTCGATGATCAATGGCCACACAACCCCCATTTTTGTCGAAAATAGCCATGAATGGCCATTTTCAATAATACCGAAGGCTAACACGTACGAATTTTTGACCCAGAAATGATCTCCACCAAAAATCCAAGAATGTGATCTATGGCAAGGAAACATATGTGGGGTGAGGTGTACGAGCCTCTGGTCGATGATAAATGGCCACACAACCCCCATTTTAGACGAAAATAGCCATGAACGACCATTTTCAATAATACCGAAGGCTAACACCAACGGATTCTTGACCAAGAAATGGTCTCCACCAGAAATCCAAGAATGTGATCAATGGCAAGAAAACATATGTGGGGTAAAGTGTACTAGCCTCTGGTCGATGATCAATGGCCACACAACCCCCATTTTGTCGAAAATTGCCATGAACGACCATTTTCAATGACACGTAAGGCTAACACCTACGGATTTTTGCCCAAGAAATGGTCTCCACCATAAATCCAAGAATGTGATCTATGGCAATGAAACATATGTGAGGTGAGGTGTATGAGCCTCTGGTCGATGATAAATGGCCACGCAACCCCCGTTTTTTTACGAAAATAGCCATGAACGACCATTTTCAATAATACCGAAGGCTAACACCTACGGATTTTTGATCAAGAAATGGTCTCCACCAGAAATCCAAGAATGTGATGTATGGCAATGAAACATATGTGGGGTGAGGTGTATGAGCCTCTGGTCGATGATCAATGGCCACACAACCCCCATTTTTGTCGAAAATAGCCATGAACGACCATTTTCATTAATACCGAAGGCTAACACCTACGGATTTTTGACCAAGAAATGTTCTCAACCAGAAATCCAATATGTGATCTATGGCAAGGAAACATATGTGGGGTGAGGTGTACGAGCCTCTGGTCGATGATCAATGGCCACACAACCCCCATTTTTGTCGAAAATAGACATGAACGACCATTTTCAATGACACTGAAGGCTAACACCTACGGATTTTTGACCAAGAAATGGTCTCCACTAGAAAACCAAGAATGTGATCTATGGCAAGGAAACATATGTGGGGTGAGGTGTATGGGCCTCTGGCCGATGATCAATGGCCACACAACGCCCATTTTTATCGAAAATAGCGATCAACATCGGCCCTTCGGTATTATTGAAAATGACCATTTTCAATAATACCGAAGGCTAACACCTACGGATTTTTTACCATGAAATGTTCTCCACCAGAAATCCAAAATGTGATCTATGGCAAGGAAACATATGTGGGGTGAGGTGTACGAGCCTCTGGTCGATGATCAATGGCCACACAACACCCATTTTTATCGAAAATAGCGATCAACGACCATTTTCAATAATACCGAAGGGCCGATGTTGATCGCTATTTTCGATAAAAATGGGCGTTGTGTGGCCATTGATCATCGGCCAGAGGCCCATACACCTCACCCCACATATGTTTCCTTGCCATAGATCACATTCTTGGATTTCTAGTGGAGACCATTTCTTGGTCAAAAATCCGTAGGTGTTAGCCTTGAGTGTCATTGAAAATGGTCGTTCATGTCTATTTTCGACAAAAATGGGGGTTGTGTGGCCATTGATCATCGACCAGAGGCTCGTACACCTCACCCCACATATGTTTCCTTGCCATAGATCACATTTTGGATTTCTGGTGGAGAACATTTCATGGTAAAAAATCCGTAGGTGTTAGCCTTCGGTATTAATGAAAATGGTCATTCATGGCTATTTTCGACAAAAATGGGGGTTGTGTGGCCATTGATCATCGACCAGAGGCTCATACACCTCACCCCACGTATGTTTCCTTGCCATAGATGACATTCTTGGATTTCTGGTGGAGACAATTTCTTGATCAAAAATCCGTAGGTGTTAGCCTTCGGTATTATTGAAAATGGTCGTTCATGGCTATTTTCGTAAAAAACGGGGGTTGTGTGGCCATTTATCATCGACCAGAGGCTCATACACCTCACCTCACATATGTTTCCTTGCCATAGCTCACATTCTTGGATTTATGGTGGAGACCATTTCTTGGGCAAAAATCCGTAGGTGTTAGCATTCCGTGTCATTGAAAATGGTCGTTCATGGCAATTTTCGACAAAATGGGGGTTGTGTGGCCATTGATCATCGACCAGAGGCTCGTACACTTTACCCCACATATGTTTTCTTGCCATTGATCACATTCTTGGATTTCTGGTGGAGACCATTTCTTGGTCAAGAATCCGTTGGTGTTAGCCTTCGGTATTATTGAAAATGGTCGTTCATGGCTATTTTCGTCTAAAATGGGGGTTGTGTGGCCATTTATCATCGACCAGAGGCTCGTACACCTCACCCCACATATGTTTCCTTGCTATATATCACATTCTTGGATTTTTGGTGGAGACCATTTCTGGGTCAAAAATCCGTACGTGTTAGCCTTCGGTATTATTGAAAATGGCCATTCATGGCTATTTTCGACAAAAATGGGGGTTGTGTGGCCATTGATCATCGACCAGAGGCTCATAAACCTCACCCCACATATGTTTCCTTGCCATAGATCACATTGTTTGATTTCTGGTGGAGAACATTTCTTGGTCAAAAATCCGAATGTGTTAGCTTCGGTACTATTGAAAATGGTCGTTCTTGGCTATTTTCGACAGAAATAAGGGTTGTGTGGCCATTGATATTCGACCAGAGGCTCATACACCTTACTACACATATGTTTCCTTGCCATAGATCACATTCTTGGATTTATGGTGGAGACCATTTCTTGGTCAAAAATCCGTGAGTGTTAGCCTTTAGTGTCATTGAAAATGGTCGTTCATGGCTATTTTTGACAAAAATGGGGGTTGTGTGGCCATTGATCATCGACCAGAGGCTCGTACACCTCACCCCACATATGTTTCATTGCCATAGATCAGATTCTTGGATTTCTGGTGGAGACCATTTCTTGGGCAAAAATCTGAATGTGTTAGCCTTCGGTATTATTGAAAATGGTCATTCATGGCGATTTTCGACAAAAAATGGGTGTTGTGTTGCCATTGATCTTCGACCAGAGGCTCATACACCTCACTACACATATGTTTTCTTGCCATAGATCACATTCTTGGATTTATGGTGGAGACCATTTCTTCATCAAAATTCCGTAGGTGTTAGCCTTCAGTGTCATTGAAAATGGTCGTTCATGGCTATTTTCGACAAAAATGGGGGTTGTGTGGCCATTGATCATCGACCAGAGGCTCATACACCTCACCCCACATATGTTTCCTTTCCATAGATCACATTCTTGGATTTCTGGTGGAGACCATTTCTTGGTCAAAAATCCGTAGGTGTTAGCATTCGGTATTATTGAAAATGGTCGTTCATGGCTATTTTCATCAAAAATGGGGGTTGTGTGGCCATTTATCATCGACCAGAGGCTCGTACACCTCACCCCACATATGTTTCCTTGCTATAGATCACATTCTTGGATTTCTGGTGGAGACCATTTCTTGGTCAAAAATTTGTACGTGTTAGCCTTCAGTATTATTGAAAATGATCGTTCATGGCTATTTTCGACAAAATGGGGGTTGTGTGGCCATTGATCATCGACCAGAGGCTCATGCACCTCACCCCACATATGTTTCCTTGCCATAGATCACATTGTTGGATTTCTAGTGGAGACCATTTCTTGGGCAAAAATCCGAATGTGTTAGCCTTCGGTATTATTGAAAATTATCATTCATGGCTATTTTCGACAAAAATGGGGGTTGTGTGGCCATTGATCTTTGACCAGAGGCTCATACACCTCACTACACATATGTTTCCTTGCCATAGATCACATTCTTGGATTTCTGGTGGATACCAGTTCTTGGTCAAAAATCCGTAGGTGTTAGCCTTAAGTGTCATTGAAAATGGTCGTTCATGGCTATTTTCGACAAAAATGGGGGTTGTGTGGCCATTGATCATCGACCAGAGGCTCGTACACTTCACCCCACATAGGTTTTCTTGCCATAGATCACATTCTCGGATTTCTGGTGGAGTCCATTTCTTAGTCAAAAATCCGTTGGTGTTAGCCTTCGGTATTATTGAAAATGGTCGTTCATGGCTATTTTCGACTAAAATGGGGGTTGTGTGGCGATTTATCATCGACCAGAGGCTCGTACACCTCACCCCACATATGTTTCCTTGCCATAAATCACATTCTTGGATTTCTGGTGGAGACCATTTATTGGTCAAAAATCTATACGTGTTAGCCTTCAGTATTATTGAAAATGGTCATTCATGGCTATTTTCGACAAAAATGGGGGTTGTGTGGCCATTGATCATCGACCAGAGGCTCGTAAACCTCACCCCACATATGTTTCCTTGCCATAGATCACATTCTTTGATTTCTGGTGGAGACCATTTCTTGGTCAAAAATCTGAATGTTTTAGCCTTCGGTACTATTGAAAATGGTCGTTCATGGCTATTTTTGACAAAAATGGGGGTTGTGTGGCCATTGATATTCGACCAAAGGCTCATACACCTCACTACACATGTTTCCTTTCCATAGATCACATTCTTGGATTTATGGTGGAGACCATTTCTTGGTCAAAAATCCGTAGGTGTTAGCGTTCAGTGTCATTGAAAATGGTCGTTCATGGCTATTTTCGACAAAAATGGGGTTTGTGTGGCCATTGATCATCAACCAGAGGCTCGTACACTTCACCCCACATATGTTTTCTTGCCATAGATCACATTCTTGGATTTCTGGTGGGGACCATTTCTTGGTCAAAAATCCGTTGGTGTTAGCCTTCGGTATTATTGAAATTGGTCGTTCATGACTATTTTCGACATAAATGGGGGTTGTGTGGCCATTTATCATCGACCAGAGGCGCATACACCTCACCCCACATATGTTTCCTTGCCATAGATCACATTCTTGGATTTTTGGTGGAGACCATTTCTTGGTCAAAAATCCATAGGTGTTTGCCTCTGGTATTATTGAAAATGGTTGTTCATGGCTATTTTCATCAAAAATGGGGGTTGTGTGGCCATTTATCATCGACCAGAGGCTCGTACACCTCACCCCACATATGTTTCATTGCCATAGATCACATTCTTGGATTTCTGGTGGAGACCATTTCTTGGTCAAAAATTCGTACGTGTTAGCCTTCGGTATTATTGAAAATGGTCATTCATGGCTATTTTCCACAAAATGGGGGTTGTGTGGCCATTGATCATCGACCAGAGTCTCATACACCTCATCCCACATATGTTTCCTTGCCATAGATCACATTCTTGGATTTCTGGTGGAGACCATTTCTTGGGCAAAAATCCGAATGTGTTAGCCTTCGGTATTTTTGAAAATGGTCATTCATGGCTATTTTCGACAAAAATGGGGGTTGTGTGGCCATTGATCTTCGACCAGAGGCTCATACACCTCACTACACATATGTTTCCTTGCCATAGATCAAATTCTTGGATTTATGGTGGAGACCATTTCTTGGTCAAAAATCCATAGGTGTTAGCCTTCAGTGTCATTGAAAATTATCGTTCATGGCTATTTTCGACAAAAATGGGGGTTGTGTGGCCATTGATCATCGACCAGAGGCTCGTACACTTCACCCCACATATGTTTTCTTGCCATAGATCACATTCTTGGTTTTCTGGTGGAGACCATTTCTTGGTCAAAAATTCGTAGGTGTTAGCCTCTAGTATTATTGAAAATGGTCGCTCATGGCTATTTTCGACTGAAATGGGGGTTGTGTGGCCATTTATCATCGACTAGAGGCTCATAAACCTCACCCCACATATGTTTCCTTGCCATAGATCACATTCTTGGATTTCTGGTGGAGACCATTTCTTGGTCAAAAATCCGTACGTGTTAGCCTTCGGTATTATTGAAAATGGTCGTTCATGGCTATTTTCGGCAAAATGGGGGTTGTGTGGCCATTGATCATCGACCAAAGGCTCGTAAACCTCACCCCACATATGTTTCCTTGCCATAGATCTCATTCTTTGATTTCTGGTGTGTTGGGTCTATGCTTCGTCGCCGAAGGTCTTATAGAAAGAAGTGGTCCTCGGCTGAAGCTGTTTGTATAAGATAGCCGAAGGTTCCTCTTCGTGAAGCTTCGGTATTACAAACCGACTTAAAGATAGAATGACCTTTTAGTCCATAAAGGTCTGAGTCAATGTTGTAAGCTTTTATAAGGGCCATACTTGTAATTCCTCACAGGCTGCGTCCTGTGCCTATAAATAGTGAACAGTATTCCGTTACTGTTCACGCATTCTAGTAATTGCAATCGCATCTTTCGGAATCCAACCTTTTGCCAAGGCAGAGGTATTATTGTATTCAATAATTCAATATATTAAGTAAATATAATGTAATTCGTCTATGATTTATTTATCCCTTTTATACCTTTTATTTTATGTTATCTTATAATTTCTACTGAAATTTTATTACGAAGATTTAAGCTTCGTAATTATGCTCTTATCAGCCTTCGTCCAAGGCTCATTATCCTCAAGGGAATAATGTTTCATGGATGAAGGACGTTGACATTTAACACTTTATGTTGCCTTGTTCTTAATTCATAGCATTTGAGAACAAGTCCCCAACATTGGCGCCCACCTCCGGTGAACTCACTTCCACTTTTTGAGCTAATGACTTCGTTCAACGACCAAGCTGGAGCTACTTCGGACCCGAAGCTGGTGCTCCCGATCACAGGTGGTTCGTCCTCAGAGCCAGCTAACAAGAAACAAAAGAAGGAAGCACAGAGAAGGGTACAGCATGTTGGGGTGCAAGGACCCTTCATCAAGTCAAGATGGTCTCACATTCCTATTACCTTCTCCCAAGAGGACCTTCAGCTCAAAGATTACCCACACAACGATGCCATGGTTATCTCTTGTGTTATCAAAGGATTTCTGGTCCACAATGTCTTGGTTGACACAGGCAGTGCAGCTGACATCATATTTGCTAAGGCCTTCAGACAAATGCAAGAGCCAGAAGATAAGATTCATGATGCTACACATCCTCTCTGTGGCTTCGGAGGAAGACAGATTGTAGCACTGGGCAAGATCACCATGTCAGTGACCTTCGGGTTCATCAACAACACTAGAACTGAGCAAGTTGTGTTTGACATTGTTGACATGGAATACCCTTACAATGCAATTATTGGTCGTGGTACCCTCAATGCCTTCGAAGCAATCCTTCATCCTGCCTATCTTTGCATGAAGATACCTTCGGATCAAGGACCCATCGCTATCCATGGAAGTCAGGAAGCTGCAAGAAGGGCCGAAGGCAATTGGACTGACTCAAAAGCAATCCATAACATAGATGGAGCTGAAGCTTGTGAACAGTACAAATTCAGAAGGGAGAAAGCAGCTTCAGCAGATCAGCCGAAGCCTATGCTCTTATGTGAGGACATAGCAGAGCAGAAGGTGCTGTTAGGCTCTCAATTATCCGAAGAGCAGGAGAAAACCTTGATAAGGTTTTTGTTCAACAACAAAGATGTTTTTGCATGGTCAGCTAATGATCTTTGCGGAGTAAATAGGGATGTTATTGAACACTCGCTCGATGTTGATCCATCCTTCAGAGCCAGAAAGCAGAGGCTTCAGAAAATGTCAGATGATAAGGCCGAAGGTGCTCGTAACGAAGTCAAAAGACTCCTCAGTGCAGGAGTCATCAGAGAAGTAAAGTACCCAGAATGGCTGGCTAACACTGTTATGGTAAAAAAGGCCAATGGCAAATGGCGAATGTGTATCGATTTTACAGACCTCAACAAGGCGTGTCCGAAGGACGAGTTTCCATTGCCAAGGATAGACTCTTTAGTAGATGCAGCAGCTTCTTCCGAGCTCATGAGTCTGCTAGACTGTTACTCAGGCTATCACCAAATTTGGATGAAGAAGGAAGATGAGCCGAAGACTAGCTTCATAACTCCAAGTGGCACATATTGCTATCTTCGGATGCCTGAGGGGCTCAAAAACGCTGGAGGAAGTTTCAGCAGAATGACTGCGAAGGTTCTCCAATCTCAAATAGGCAGAAATGTGCTAACTTATGTTGATGACATCATTGTAAAAAGCACGAAACAGGAGAATCATATTGCTGATCTGCAGGAGACCTTCGCCAGTTTCAGGCAAGCTGGCTTAAAGTTAAATCCAGAAAAATGCGTCTTCGGAGTAAAGAAGGGGAAATTTCTTGGATGCTTGGTTTCAACAAAGGGAATTGAAGCTAATCCAAGTAAAATTGAAGCTATACTTCGGATGGAGCCACCAACTACAAAGAAGGGGGCTCAAAGATTGACAGGAAGATTGGCATCTCTCAATAGATTCATATCCAGACCAGCAGAGAGAAATTTACCATTCTTCGAAGTACTGAAGTCAGCCGAAGTCTTTCAATGGGGACCAATCCAGCAGAAGGCTTTTGAAGAGCTGAAACAGTATTTGATAGATCTAACAACATTGACTCCACCAACGCCAGGGGCTCCTTTGTTATTATATGTGGCAGCTTCGCACTCAGCGGTAAGTGCAGCGCTTGTCCAGGAGAAGCTTGATGGTCAAGTCAAGAGGCAGGCCCCAATATATTTTGTATCCGAGGTTCTTAGTTTATCAAAGAAAAATTATACAGAGTTGGAGAAGGTACTGTATGCTGTCTTGATGGCCACCAGGAAGCTTCGGCACTATTTCCAAGCTTACAACATAATTGTTCCTTCTTCACAACCTCTGAAGGATATTATGAGGAACCGAGAAGCTACTGGAAGGATTGGAAAATGGGCTGCAGAGCTCAATGAATTTTGTATTGAATATGTTCATAGATCTTCGATTCAGTCCCAGGCGTTGGCAGACTTCATTGCTGACTGGACGCCAGGGGCTCAGGAGGAAGAAACGAATAAAGACAACGAAGCATGGACAGTGTTTTGTGATGGATCTTGGGGAACCTTCGGAGCGGGAGCGGCTGCTGTGTTGGTTTCACCTTCTAAAGTCAAAACTTGTTATGCGGCAAAACTTGATTTTAGTTGCACAAGTAACATTGCCGAGTACGAAGCCTTGCTTCTAGGTCTTCGGAAGTTAAAAGCAATGGGAATCAGAAGGGCCATACTTAAAACTGATTCCCAGGTTGTTTCGGGTCATATTGACAAGAGTTGCAAGGCTAAGGATCCGAAGCTTGAAAAATATCTGGATATGGTTCGAAGAGTTGAAGCTTCCTTCGAAGGGTTTTCTGTCAAAAATATCCCTCGAGGACAAAATGAGCATGCTGATTTGCTAGCTAAGTCAGCAGCACAGGGGCGGCCCTTACCTTCGGATGTGTTCTTCGAAACAATAAAAGCACCTTCGGTGGAACTTCTTGAAAGAGCAGTCCTCAACATATCTCCTGTTTATAGCGAGGATTGGAGAACTGAGATCATCTCTTACCTTCAGGGAAAATTCCTTTCAGATGACGAAGCTTATAACAGGAGGATAGAGGCAAGAGCTCGTCCATATGTCATGATAGAAGGAGAGTTGTACAAGCATGGAGTTTGTGCTCCGCTACTCAAGTGTTTATCCAGAACCGAAGGTATAGAGTTGATGAAAGAAATACATGCAGGCCTGTGTGGATCTCACATTGGATCCAGGCCGTTACTTGGAAAAATTTTCCGCCAAGGATTTTATTGGCCGAAGGCAGCTTCGGATGCAGCGGAATTAGTTCAAAAGTGCGAAGGTTGTCAGAAATGTGCACGAGATCAAAAACAACCTTCGTCCCTAACACAACTCATACAACCCATTTGGCCATTGCAAAGGTGGGGCCTTGACTTGTTAGGTCCGTTACCACCGGCCCAAGGGAACCTAAGATATGTTGTAGTGGCGGTGGAATATTTTTCAAAATGGATTGAAGCAAGGCCTTTAGCCACAATAACTTCGGCCACCGTCCAAAAGTTTTTCTGGCAGAATATTGTTTGTCGTTTCGGGGTACCAAAGGCTATTACTGTGGATAATGGAACACAGTTTGATTCCGAAGCTTTTAGGGATTTCTGTGATCAGATTGGTACGAAGATCCATTTTGCATCAGTCAGACATCCGGAGTCAAATGGACTCGTCGAAAGAGCCAATGGCATTATAATGACAGGAATAATGAAGTTAATCTTCAATCAACCCAGGGGAAAATGTCCAGATCAGTTAACCAAAGTGGTGTGGAGCCACAATACAACAACATCAAGGTCTACAGGCTTTACTCCATTCAAGTTATTATTCGGTGACGAAGCAACAACTCCAGAGGAAGCTAGAACCGGATCAATAAGGGTAATAGCTTCGGCAGAATCAGGTTCCGAAGCTGCTTATTCTGTGGAAAAAGATGCTTTAGAAGGGATCAGGCTGCAAGCCGTGGAGAACATCAATAAATATCAAGCCGAAACAATTAAATGGCGAGATAGAAAGGTTCGGTTAAAGAATATTGAGCCAGGACACTTGGTGCTTCGGAGAGTGGCCAACCCAGAAACAGTGGGCAAGTTGCAGTTGAAATGGGATGGACCTTTCTTAGTAGCATCTTCGTCAAGACCCGGTTCATACAGATTGAAGGATATGGACGGCAACGACATTCCTAGGTCTTGGAATGCGGATGAGCTTCGGCGATATTATGTATAACTCGATGTAATTTTTCATATTTTTTATTTTTCTTTCATGGCACCCTTTTCCTTTCCTAAGGGGGAGAAAGGTTTTTAATGGGGCCAACACATGTAATTTCCTTTTTTAGTTCTATAAGAGCAAAATCCCCCAAGGAATGTAAATGTAAAAGCTGAGAACGCACCATCGAGTGCCAAAAAGTAAAGGCGAAGAAGCTCCAAAGTCGTTCCTAAGGGAATGCAGAGCTTACAACGAAAAGTCAACGCTGATTCCGCCAAAAAGTAAAGGCGAAGAAGCTCCAAAGTCGTTCCTAAGGGAATGCAGAGCTTACAGCGAAAAGTCAACGCTGATTCCGCCAAAAGTAAAGGCGAAGAAGCTCCAAAGTCGTTCCTAAGGGAATGCAGAGCTGATGGGTGATTGTTATTAAGGAAATAATGGCTGAGTATGGCTTCGGATACGCGTTTGGACATTCATTTGCACATCACATCACATCATAACATTTGCATTCATGAACATTCATCCAGGCATATGTAGGATAATCATCATCATGGCATAAATGCTTGCTTTGGCAAAAAGAAAAAAAAAGAAAAAAGAGAGGAAGAAAGAGCTTCGTGTACAAAAAGGAGAGCTTCGGAAAGAAGGGAAATGTTGTTTTCTATGCTTCGCTGCGTACGAAAAGAAGGGAAGGTGTTTTTTCGCCTTCGGCTCAAAAAAAAGGAAAATTTCGTCCACATCAAAGCACTTCTCACACATCAATGGAAGGGTAAGGATATATCACAAGGTATGAACAGAATTCATTAAACACGAGTTTTAGTTACATTTACAAGAGTTATCTCAAAAGTTTCTCAAGTACTGTCTAGTCTACTATTTAATCTTCAAGGAGCTTCAGCTTCGGCGTCAGTTTTTAATCATCGGCTTCGGCTTCGTCATCCTGCATGAATAAGGTCGTTGTAAGTCAAAATCGAGCTTGCAGGAAAAGGTAAGCACAAGGTATGGTTTCTTACTGCTTCAAGGTGGCTACGAGCTTCGTCTCCAGCCTTTTTTCGCCCACCTTTTGTCCATATCATTTTTACAAATCTATTAGAGATACTTCGGGCGAGATCAGGAATGTCATCCAGGATTGATGGTGTTAAAGTGAAATTTGGCCTATTGACAATCTTTCCATGATCGCAGCAAGCTTTCAGGAAAGCTGCAGCAGTGCCTCGAGAAGCCACCCAGGCACAGAAGTCACCGTGCCCAGCTATGACTTCGTCGAGCTCGTCAATCTCACCCTCGATATGTTCGAAGGTCTTCGATAGATCTTCAGCTGAGGGGGTGAATTTTTCACTGCTGGCTCCAACTGAGTGAAAAAAATTTCTTAATCGTTGAATGCATTTGTTGCTAAATTCCAGACATTTTTCTTGAAGGCTTGTCAATAGTTTTCTCAAATCTGAATTTTGTTGAGCTTCAGCTTCAAGTTTTGCATTAAGATCTTGCTTTTCTCGTTCAAACTGTTCAGACTGGCGGAGAAGCTTTGTGTTCAGTTGTGTTATTTTTGCTTCAGCTTCCGCCAATGAACCTTCGGTTGCCTGGAGCTGAAAGTTCTTTTTATCGATAGCATCTGATTGCTCCTTTATTCTGCTTTCCAAATTTTCAATTATAACTTCGTGCTTCTTGTCTTCAAAATCTTGCTGCATTTTCAAGGCTTTGCTCAATAGCATACTCTGCACGAAAACAACCTTCGTCAGACATGTTTTCATTATTAGAAACAATAAAAGTTAGGGGAAAAGTAGTTCACCTTGAAATTGGAATAGAATAAACTACCAACGATATGTTGTCGTCGGTAGCGGCTGATGTCCGTTTCTAGCTTCGGAAAACCGATACTCTTTGACAGAGTACCGATAACTTTGGCTCCAGTTTGATCTCGAATACAATCTAATTTCTCATCATCAATGCCTCCGAAGAGGAGTGCTCCAGGTTTGTATCCGCAGGATTTTGCATATTCTCTAAGTTCTTCTCTTTCAGCTTTTGATAGTTTTTCTCCAACTAAATTCTGGAACATGAAAGCTTCGTCTTCTGAAGCCTCATCAGCAATTTCCTTCCCTTTCCCCGACGCTGCGGTCACGGCCTCTTCGGCGGCGGTGGTAGCTTCTTCCGCAGCCATATCTAGCAGTATTCTGTCAATATTTTCGATTGTGCTCTCCAGGTTCAAACCTTCAGCTGAAGCAGCTTCGGCAGCCGCAACCTCCGAAGGTGCAATTTCAACATCTGTCCCTTCCGCAGCGGCTGGCGTTTTTTGAGCTGCAGCTCTTGGCGGTGTCTTGTCAATTACCTCTGTCACAGTAATAATTCTTTGTTTCTTTGCTTTGATTGTTTTCTTCGATTTTTCGGGCTCCTTGTCCTTCTGAAAAAACTTTGTCAGTTGAGGCCCCAGTGGACTTAGCGTCGCAGGTAAGGATTCAGTCATTACCTTCAGAATTGCCTCCACATCAGTGGCAGAAGGTGATGCGGGGGATTTTTCTTCGTCGGATATTTTTCGTTTCGGAGAAGACGCTTTCCTTTTCTTTGGAATCTTCTTTTTTGGTGTCTCTTTTTCATCTTCGTTTGAGGCTTCGGTTATCCTTTTCCTTTTCTGGCCTCCGGCACCTTTGTTCAGATTTTCATAGTCAGGGTATTCAAAATTCAAGGCGTCCAGCACTCGATTTAGCCTTCGCTTCGGACGGGTGCCGAAGGCTGCGGTCATCAATTGATCTTCTTTTTTGGAATAATTACCAAGTATTTCATTGCACATTACTTCAATTGTATCTAGCCACTCTCGGCAAGGTGTTTTGAAGTACTTTTTAAACTTGAAATAGTAAGGTAAACGTACAAGTTCACCTTCTTTCTTTTCCCCCTGTAGCTTCAGCATTTCCCATTCTTTCAAACTGGGAAAAACTTTGAAAGCTAAAAACTCCTGAACCAGGTCCCTTGTGCTGATATGCTCTGCAATAATTCTGAACTCACTCATTGCTTGTTGTGTTGGACCTTCGGGTGTCATGTTGCAGCGTGGTCGGGTTTCTCCGAAGATTAGCTCGAGCGGACTTTGCACAAGCTTTTCCTTGTCGTCATCCACCTTGACATAGAACCACTCAGATTTCCAGCCTGCTGCCCATTTGCTTCGGTAGCTAATTACAGGAAACTTTGTAGTTTTCCGATAGGCGAAGTTATAGCAACCAAAATTGTCGTGCAATCCATCCTTTCTAGCCTTCGTTTGATAATGCAACTCGTGAACCCGGCAAAAGCTGTCCGCAAATGGTTCCAATGCTTGGCTTCGGAGTGCCCAGATATAAACAATAAGCCTAACGATAGCGTTAGGGGTCAGCTGGTGGAAATAGATACCGAACCTATTCAGTACCTCTGCAATAATCCCATGTAGGGGGAACCTTAATCCAGCCTTTAGAAAGCTTTTGAAAATAACAATTTCATCCTTCTCCGGCTTTGGGGTAGTCTCTTCTCCCCCGAAGCGCAATAGCTTCTTCTGATTTTCAGTAAAAAAGCCCGATTTTACCATCTTGGACAGATCAGCCTTCGAAACAGTAGATTTCCCAAAGTCCAAATGGCTGGGTTTGCTTGGCATAGCAATGCGATAGTCATCTTCGGGATCAGTTTCCTCAATATCTTCTTCCTCTGCTTCAGCGATTGCTTGTTCCGCATCATCACTAGGAATCTTTTCCGAAGTCACCAGCCCGGATCGTTGCATGGCTTCGGAGATGGGGACAGTCTCCGAAGCTTCAGTTTCGTCCCCTTCACGCTCAACCCTGGCGGTAGAACGCACTCTGGCCATTTAATTATGAACTTGTGAAACTTTAATACTTTCTTCCTCCGAAGCAGGCTTCAAACTGGAGCTTCGTTCGATTCCGACAGACAAGCTTCGGCGACGGTTAAAATTTTTGGCAGCAAAACAGTGCAAATAGCAATGAATGCTGTGGTAACTTCACACCTACTCGTCTGTTTATATAGTGCTGCAGGTAAGAAGGCGAAGCGCCAGAATTTTTACACCAAGCGGACACCCGCTCGCACTCGCTGCGTGGTGGACCGCAGAGACCGAACAGTAACTCTGCAAGGTGGGGCCGCTACACGCTGGGAGATTGAATCGTTTCTCGACAACGAGCTCAGGGAAGGTGTTTTTTAGACCTTCGGCGCTCCGAAGCTTAAGAGACTTTTTTCACGGATCAAGCTCGTTACGAAAAACGATCTAGCACCGCGAAAGGGGCTACTGTTGGGTCTATGCTTCGTCGCCGAAGGTCTTATAGAAAGAAGTGGTCCTCGGCTGAAGCTGTTTGTATAAGATAGCCGAAGGTTCCTCTTCGTGAAGCTTCGGTATTACAAACCGACTTAAAGATAGAATGACCTTTTAGTCCATAAAGGTCTGAGTCAATGTTGTAAGCTTTTATAAGGGGCATACTTGTAATTCCTCACAGGCTGCGTCCTGTGCCTATAAATAGTGAACAGTATTCCGTTACTGTTCACGCATTCTAGTAATTGCAATCGCATCTTTCGGAATCCAACTTTTTGCCAAGGCAGAGGTATTATTGTATTCAATAATTCAATATATTAAGTAAATATAATGTAATTCGTCTATGATTTATTTATCCCTTTTATACCTTTTATTTTATGTTATCTTATAATTTCTACTGAAATTTTATTACGAAGATTTAAGCTTCGTAATTATGCTCTTATCAGCCTTCGTCCAAGGCTCATTATCCTCAAGGGAATAATGTTTCATGGACGAAGGACGTTGACATTTAACACTTTATGTTACCTTGTTCTTAATTCATAGCATTTGAGAACAAGTCCCCAACATGGTGGAGACCATTTCTTGGGCAAAAATCCGAATGTGTTAGCCTTTGGTATTTTTGAAAATGGTCATTCATGGCTATTTTCGACAAAAATGGGGGTTGTGTGGCCATTGATCTTCTACCAGAGGCTCATACACCTCACTACACATATGTTTCCTTTCCATAGATCACATTCTTGGATTTATGGTGGAGACCATTTCTTGGTCAAAAATCCATAGGTGTTAGCCTTCAGTGTCATTGAAAATGGTCGTTCATGGCTATTTTCGACAAAAAATAGGGTTGTGTGGCCATTGATCGTCGACCAGAGGCTCATACACCTCACCCCACATATGTTTCCTTGTCGTAGGTCACATTCTTGGATTTATGGTGGAGACCATTTCTTGGTCAAAAATCCGTAGGTGTTAGCCTTCGGTATTATTGAAAATGGTCATTCATGGCTATTTTTGACAAAAATGGGGGTTGTGTGGACATTGATCATCGACCAGAGGCTCATACACCTCACCCCACATATGTTTCCTTGCCATAGATCACATTCTTGGATTTCTGGTGGAGACCATTTCTTGGTCAAAAATCCGTAGGTGTTAGCCTCTAGTATTATTGAAAATGGTCGCTCATGGCTATTTTCATAAAAAATGGGGGTTGTGTGGCCATTTATCATCGACTAGAGGCTCATAAACCGCACCCCACATATGTTTCCTTGCCATAGATCACATTCTTGGATTTCTAGTGGAGACCATTTCTTGGTCAAAAACTCATACGTGTTAGCCTTCGGTATTATTGAAAATGGTCGTTCATGGCTATTTTCGGCAAAATGGGGGTTGTGTGGCCATTGATCATCGACCAGAGGCTCGTACACCTCACCCCACATATGTTTCCTTTCCACAGATCACATTCTTGGATTTCTGGTGGAGACCACTTCTTGGGCAAAAATCCGAATGTGTTAGCCTTTGGTATTTTTGAAAATGGTCATTCATGGATATTTTCGACAAAAATGGGGGTTGTGTGGCCATTGATCTTCGACCAGAGGCTGATACACCTCACTACACATATGTTTCCTTGCCATAGATCACATTCTTGGATTTATGGTGGAGACCATTTCTTGGTCAAAAATCCGTAGGTGTTAGCCTTCAGTGTCATTGAAAATGGTCGTTCATGGCTATTTTCGACAAAAATTAGGGTTGTGTGGCCATTGATCGTCGACCAGAGGCTCATACACCTCACCCCACATATGTTTCCTTGCCGTAGATCACATTCTTGGATTTCTGGTGGAGACCATTTCTTGGTCAAAAATCCGTAGGTGTTAGCCTTCGGTATTATTGAAAATGGTCGTTCATGGCTATTTTCGATAAAAAATGGGGGTTGTGTGGCCATTGATCATCGCTAGAGGCTCATACACCTCACCCCACATATGTTTCCTTGCCATAAATCACATTCTTGGATTTCTGGTGGAGACCATTTCTTGGTCAAAAATCCGTAGGTGCTAGCCTCTAGTATTATTGAAAATGGTCGCTCATGGCTATTTTCATAAAAAATGGGGGTTGTGTGGCCATTTATCATCGACTAGAGGCTCATAAACCTCACCCCACATATGTTTCCTTGCCATAGATCACATTCTTGGATTTCTGGTTCAGACCATTTCTTGGTCAAAAACTCGTACGTGTTAGCCTTCGGTATTATTGAAAATGGTCGTTCATAGCTATTTTCGGCAAAATGGGGGTTGTGTGGACATCAATCATCGACCAGAGGCTCGTACAACTCACCCCACATATGTTTCCTTGCCATAGATCACATTCTTGGATTTCTGGTGGAGACCATTTCTTGGTCAAAAATCTGTTGGTGTTAGCCTTCTGTATTATTGGAAATGGTCGTTCATGGCTATTTTCGACTGAAATGGGGGTTGTGTGGCCATTTATCATCGACCAGAGTCTCATACACCTCAACCCACATATGTTTCCTTACCATAGATCACATTCTTGGATATCTGGTGGAGACCATTTCTTGGTCAAAAATCCGTACGTGTTAGCCTTCGGTATTATTGAAAATGGTCATTCATGGCTATTTTCGACAAAAATGGGGGTTGTGTGGCCATTGATCATCGACCAAAGGCTCGTACACCTCACCCCACATATGTTTCCTTGCCATAGATCACATTCTTTGATTTCTGGTGGAGACCATTTCTTGGTCAAAAATCCGAATGTGTTAGCCTTTGGAACTATTGAAAATGGTCATTCATGGCTATTTTCGACAAAAATGGGGGTTGTGTGGCCATTGATATTGGACCAGAGGCTCATACACCTCACTACACATATGTTTCCTTGCCATAGATCACATTCTTGGATTTATGGTGGAGACCATTTCTTGGTCAAAAATCCGTAGGTGTTAGCCTTCAGTGTCATTGAAAATGGTCGTTCATGGCTATTTTCGACAAAAATTAGGGTTGTGTGGCCATTGATCTGAAAGGGAAATGTGCCCTTGGGCCATTTCTAAGTATTTTGGTGATTGAGTGCCAACACAAGTGCTTAAATGTGAATTTATGCTCATGGATGGACAAAGTGCAAATCAAGAGTAAAGGTATGTTTCTAAGCCTTAGTACATTGGTTTTGTGTACTAATATACTTGTCTAAGTGTTAGAAACAGAAAGAAGAAGAAAAGAAAAGAGGTGAAAAAGGCTTGGCTGTGTACAGCCAAGACTCAGCTCAGTCTGGCACACCGGACTGTCCGGTGGTGCACCGGACAGTGTCCGGTGCGCCAGGCTGACTCGGCGTGAAGTGGCCGCTCTCGGGAATTGCCGACGGCGTACGGCTAAAATTCACCGGACTGTCCGGTGTGCACCGGACTGTCCGGTGAGCCAACGGTCGGCCGGGCCAACGGTCGGCCGCGGAATCTGCGCGCGACACGTGGCCGGACCAACAGTCGGAAGGGGGCACCGGACTGTCCGGTGTGCACCGGACATGTCCGGTGCGCCAACGGCTCCCAGATCTGCAACGGTCGGCCACGCCATTTTAGGAAGGAAATCGGGCACCGGACAGTGTCCGGTGTGCACCGGACTGTCCGGTGCACCCGACGACAGAAGGCAAGATTGGCCTTCCAGGTTTGCTCTCAACGGCTCCTAGCTGCCTTGGGGCTATAAAAGGGACCCCTAGGCGCATGGAGAAGAACACCAAGCAACCTTAGAGCATTCTTGATCATCCACACTCAGTCTTTGCGCATTCGTTTGTCATTCTCAGTGATTCGAGCTCCGTTCTAGTGAGAACTTTGAGATAGTTTTTTGAGCTCGATTCTTGGCCGTGTGTGTGCGCATTTTGCTGTGGATTTGTGTGTGTTGCTTCCCTCCCTTACTCCGTATTTCTTTGTGAATCTCAAGTGTAAGGGCGAGAGGCTCCAAGTTGTGGAGATTCCTCGCAAACGGGATATTGAAAGGCAAAGCAAAACACCGTGGTATTCAAGTTGGTCTTTGGACCACTTGAGAGGGGTTGATTGCAACCCTCGTCCGTTGGGACGCCACAACGTGGAGTAGGCAAGCGTTGGTCTTGGCCGAACCACGGGATAAACCACTGTGTCATCTCTGTGTTTGATCTCTTGTGGTACTGTGTTTTGTTGAGACTCCTCTCTAGCCACTTGGCGATTATTGTGCTAACACTTAACAAGTTTTTGTGGCTATAATTTTTAAGTTTCTCAGGATCACCTATTCACCCCCCCCCCTCTAGGTGCTCTCGATTGGTATCGGAGCTGTTCTCTTCACAAAGGGACTAACCGCCCGAAGAGATGGATCCTAAAGGGAAGGGAATCGTGATCAACGACAAGGAGAAGGAGTCCTTCGTCAACGAGCCAAGGGATGACAAGTCCAAAGACTCGGGCTCGGGCCACAGACGCAAAGATGGGAAGAAGAAGAAGACAAGACACATCAAGGAGATCGTCTACTACGACAGCGATGAGTCTACTTCCTCCCATAAGGACGACGACCACAACGAATACGAGAGAAAGAAACCGGTCAATTCGAACTTTTCTTTTGATTACTCTCGTATTCCTCAAAGTACTAATGCTCATTTATTATCTATTCCACTTGGTAAACCTCCCCATTTTGATGGAGAGGACTACGGATTTTGGAGTCACAAAATGCGTAGTCACTTGTTCTCTCTCCATCCTAGCATATGGGAGATTGTAGAAAGTGGAATGCACTATGATAGTACGGATAGTCCCATGTTTATTAACGAACAGATTCATAAAAATGCACAAGCTACTACTGTGTTGCTAGCCTCTTTGTGCAGGGACGAGTACCATAAGGTGAGCGGCTTGGACAATGCCAAGCAGATCTGGGACACCCTCAAGATCTCTCATGAGGGGAATGATGTCACTTTGCTCACCAAGATGGAGTTGGTGGAGGGTGAGCTTGGACGGTTCGCAATGATAAGGGGCGAGGAGCCAACTCAAACATACAACCGGCTCAAGACCCTTATCAACAAAATAAGGAGCTTCGGAAGCACGCGATGGACGGATCACGACGTCGTCCGCCTAATGCTAAGGTCCTTTACCGTTCTTGATCCTCATTTGGTGAACAATATTCGTGAAAATCCTAGGTACACCAAGATGTCACCCGAAGAAGTTCTGGGGAAGTTCGTAAGCGGGCGAATGATGATCAAGGAGGCAAGATATGTGGACGATGCGTTGAACGGTCCTATTCATGAGCCTCAACCCATTGCTCTCAAGGCAACGAGGAGCAAGGAGGCGCTACCGAGCAAGGTTGCGCAAGTTGAGGCGGCCGGGCTAAATAATGAGGAGATGGCCCTCATCATTAAGCGCTTCAAGACGGCGCTTAAAGGTCGCAAGGGACAGCCAAGCAAGACCAAGACAAAGGAGAAGCGCTCGTGCTTCAAATGTGGTAAGATTGGTCATTTCATTGCTAACTGTCCCGATAATGAAAGTGACCAGGAAAAGGGGAACAAAAGGGAGAAGAAGAAGCATTACAAGAAGGCCAAGGGCGAGGCACATATCGGAAAGGAGTGGGATTCGGATTGCTCCTCCTCCGATTCCGACAATGAAGGACTCGCCGCCACTGCCTTCAACAAGTCATCCCTCTTCCCCAACGAGCGTCACACTTGCCTCATGGCAAGGGAGAAGAAAGTAAGCACTCATGATACTAGTACTTATGCTTCTTCAAGTGAGGATGAGTCTAGTGATGATGATGAGATAGATTACTCATGCTTATTCAAGGGATTAGATAGATCTAAAATTAATAAGATTAATGAGTTGATTGATGCTTTGAATGACAAGAATAGATTACTAGAAAAACAAGAAGATCTTTTATATGAGGAGCATGACAAATTTGTTAGTGCACAAAATTCTCTTGCTCTAGAAATTAAAAAAAATGAGATGCTCTCTGGTGAACTATCTACTTGTCATGAAACCATTTCTACTTTACAAGGTGTTAACAATGATTTAAATGCTAAATTAGAAGTAGCAAATAAATCTAATTCTTGTGTAGAACATGTTATAATTTGTACTAGGTGTAAAGATTTTGACATTGATGCTTGTAGTGAACACCTAGTTTCAATTTCCAAACTTAATGATGAATTAGCTAGTCTTAATGCTCAACTTAAGACTAGCAAGAATGATTTCGATAAGCTAAAATTTGCAAGGGATGCCTACACGATTGGTAGACACCCCTCAATTAAGGATGGACTTGGCTTCAAGAGGGAAGCCAAGAACTTAACAAGCCATAAGGCTCCCATCTCCGCCAAGGAGAAAGGGAAGGCCCCTATGGCAAGTAGTGCTAAAAAGAATCATGCTTTCATGTACCATGATAAGAGACAAACTAGAAATGCTTATAGGAGTTACAATGCTTATGATGATTTTGATTCTCATGACATGTTTGCTTCTAGTTCTTTCTATGTGCATGATAGAAATGTTGGTAGGAGAAATGTTGTTCACAATATGCCTAGGAGAAATGTTGTTAATGTTCCTAGGAAAGTTAATGAACCTTCTACAATATATCATGCTTTGAGTGCCTCCTTTGCAATTTGTAGAAAGGATAGAAAGGTGATTGCTAGGAAATTAGGGGCAAAATGCAAGGGAGATAAAACTTGCATTTGGGTCCCTAAGACAATTGTGACTAACCTTGTAGGACCCAACAAGAGTTGGGTACCTAAGTCCCAAGCCTAAATTTGCCTTGCAGGTTTATGCATCCGGGGGTTCAAGCTGGATTATCGACAGCGGATGCACTAACCATATGACGGGGGAGAAGAAGATGTTCACCTCCTACGTCAAGAATAAGGATTCCCAAGATTCAATTATATTCGGTGATGGGAATCAAGGCAAGGTAAAAGGGTTAGGTAAAATTGCAATTTCTAATGAGCACTCTATCTCTAATGTGTTTTTAGTAGAGTCTCTTGGATATAATTTACTATCTGTTAGTCAATTATGCAATATGGGATACAATTGTTTATTCACAAACATAGATGTGTCTGTCTTTAGAAGAAGTGATGGTTCATTAGCTTTTAAAGGTGTATTAGACGACAAGCTTTACTTAGTTGATTTTGCAAAAGAAGAGGCCGGTCTAGATGCATGCTTAATTGCTAAGACTAGCATGGGCTGGCTATGGCATCGTCGCTTAGCACATGTAGGGATGAAAAACCTTCACAAGCTTCTAAAGGGAGAACACGTGATAGGTTTGACTAACGTACAATTCGAAAAAGATAGACCTTGTGCAGCTTGTCAGGCAGGTAAACAGGTGGGAAGAGCGCATCACAGCAAGAATGTGATGACCACATCAAGACCCCTGGAGCTGCTACATATGGACCTCTTCGGACCCGTCGCCTATCTAAGCATAGGAGGAAGTAAGTATGGTTTAGTTATTGTTGATGACTTTTCCCGCTTCACTTGGGTGTTCTTTTTGCAGGATAAGTCTGAAACCCAAGGGACCCTCAAGCGCTTCCTCAGGAGAGCTCAAAATGAGTTTGAGCTCAAGGTGAAGAAGATAAGGAGCGACAACGGGTCCGAGTTCAAGAACCTTCAAGTGGAGGAGTTCCTTGAGGAGGAAGGGATCAAGCACGAGTTCTCCGCTCCCTACACACCACAACAAAATGGTGTGGTAGAGAGGAAGAACAGGACGCTCATCGATATGGCGAGGACGATGCTAGGAGAGTTCAAGACCCCCGAGTGCTTTTGGTCGGAAGCTGTGAACACGGCTTGCCACGCCATCAACAGGGTCTACCTTCATCGCCTCCTCAAGAAGACGTCGTATGAGCTACTAACCGGTAACAAACCCAATGTATCGTACTTTCGTGTATTTGGGAGTAAATGCTACATTCTAGTGAAGAAGGGTAGAAATTCTAAGTTTGCTCCCAAAGTTGTAGAAGGGTTTTTGTTAGGTTATGACTCAAATACAAAGGCGTATAGGGTCTTCAACAAATCATCGGGTTTGGTTGAAGTCTCTAGCGATGTTGTATTTGATGAGACTAATGGTTCTCCAAGAGAGCAAGTTGTTGATTGTGACGATGTAGATGAAGAAGATGTTCCGATGCCCGCTATACGCACCATGGCGATTGGAGATGTGCGGCCACAAGAACAAAAGGAGCAAGATCAACCTTCTTCCTCAACTATGGTGCATCCCCCAACTCAAGACGATGGACAGGTTCATCAACAAGAGGCATGTGATCAAGGGGGAGCACAAGATGATCATGTGATGGAGGAAGAAGCGCAACCGGCACCCCCAACCCAAGTTCGAGCGATGATTCAAAGGGATCATCCCGTCGATCAAATCCTGGGTGATATTAGCAAGGGAGTAACTACTCGATCTCGATTAGTTAATTTTTGTGAGCATTACTCCTTTGTCTCTTCTATTGAGTCTTTTAGGGTAGAAGAGGCCTTGCTAGATTTGGACTAGGTGCTGGCCATGCAAGAGGAGCTCAACAACTTCAAGCGCAATGAAGTTTGGACACTGGTGCCTCGTCCCAAGCAAAATGTTGTGGGAACCAAGTGGGTGTTCCGCAACAAACAAGACGAGCACGGAGTGGTGACAAGGAACAAGGCTCGACTTGTGGCAAAAGGTTATGCCCAAGTCGCAGGTTTGGACTTTGAGGAGACTTTTGCTCCTGTGGCTAGGCTAGAGTCCATTCGTATTTTGCTAGCATATGCCGCTCACCATTCTTTCAGATTGTTCCAAATGGATGTGAAGAGCGCTTTCCTCAACGGGCCAATCAAGGAGGAGGTGTACGTGGAGCAACCCCCTGGCTTCGAGGATGAACGGTACCCCGACCACGTGTGTAAGCTCTCTAAGGCGCTCTTTGGACTTAAGCAAGCCCCAAGAGCATGGTATGAATGCCTTAGAGATTTCTTAATTGCTAATGCTTTCAAGGTTGGGAAAGCCGATCCAACTCTTTTCACTAAGACTTGTGACGGTGATCTTTTTGTGTGCCAAATTTATGTAGATGACATAATATTTGGTTCTACTAATAAAAAGTCTTGTGAAGAGTTTAGCAGGGTGATGACGCAGAAATTCGAGATGTCAATGATGGGCGAGTTGAACTACTTCCTTGGGTTCCAAGTGAAGCAACTCAAGGACGGCACCTTCATCTCCCAAACGAAGTACACGCAAGATCTGCTAAAGCGGTTTGGGATGAAGGACGCCAAGCCCGCAAAGACTCCGATGGGGACCAACGGACACACCGACCTCAACAAAGGAGGTAAGTCCGTTGATCAAAAAGCATACCGGTCAATGATAGGGTCTTTACTTTATTTATGTGCTAGTAGACCGGATATTATGCTTAGCGTATGCATGTGTGCTAGATTTCAATCTGATCCTAAGGAGTGTCACTTAGTGGCAGTGAAGCGAATCCTTAGATATTTAGTTGCTACGCTTTGCTTCGGGCTCTGGTATCCAAAGGGGTCTACCTTTGACTTGATTGGATATTCAGATTCCGACTGTGCTGGATGTAAGGTCGATAGGAAGAGTACATCGGGGACGTGCCAATTCTTAGGAAGGTCCCTGGTGTCATGGAATTCTAAGAAACAAACCTCCGTTGCCCTATCCACCGCTGAGGCCGAGTATGTTGCCGCAGGTCAGTGTTGCGCGCAACTACTTTGGATGAGGCAAACCCTCAGGGACTTTGGCTACAATCTGAACAAAGTCCCACTCCTATGTGATAATGAGAGTGCTATCCGCATGGCGGAAAATCCTGTTGAGCACAGCCGCACAAAGCAGATAGACATCCGGCATCACTTTTTGAGAGACCACCAGCAAAAGGGAGATATCGAAGTGTTTCACGTTAGCACCGAAAACCAGCTAGCCGATATCTTTACCAAACCTCTAGATGAGAAGACCTTTTGCAGGCTGCGTAGTGAGCTAAATGTCTTAGATTCGCGGAACTTGGATTAAATTGTAGCATACATGTGTTTATGCCTTTGATCATGTTCATTCTGCATTTTGTTGCTTATTGTGGTGCTCAAGTTGTACAAACATTCCCTGGACCTCACAAGTCCTTGTGTAAGTGATGCACATATTTAGGGGGAGTTGTGTTACAACTTGACCCTTTGAGACTAACCATATGTTTGAGTTTGCTTGTTTTAGTCTCAAAGGAGAATTAAAAGGGAAAAGGTGGACTTGGACCATGCAAGACTTCCACTGCCCTCCGATGAAAAGAGTAACTTTTCCAAGTTCATCTTTTAACTCTTATTGCCTAATTGCTCTTAATTGAATATTTTGGTGAGGCAATGGGGTTAAAGGGCCAAGATTGATCCCGTTTTGGTGCTTGATGCCAAAGGGGGAGAAAATAAAGGCCAAAGCAATAAATGGATCAGCTATCACTTGAGAAATTTTGAAAATAGTAAAATAGAGCTTTTTGTTTTGTCAAAACTCTTGCATTGTCTCTTTTGTCAAAAGTTGGCCTCTTGTGGGGAGAAGTGTTGATTATGGGAAATAGGGGGAGTTTTTGAAATCTTTGATCAATCTCTTTTGGAATGACTCTCTTTATGCTTCAACATGTGTGTTTGACTTAGAGATAGAGATTTGAGTTTGATTTGCAAAAACAAACCAAGTGGTGGCAAAGGATGATCCATATATGCCAAAATTGAATCAAAATAAATTTGAGTTTTATTTGAAGTGATATTGCACTTGTTCTAGTTACTTTATGTTGTGTTGGCATAAATCACCAAAAAGGGGGAGATTGAAAGGGAAATGTGCCCTTGGGCCATTTCTAAGTATTTTGGTGATTGAGTGCCAACACAAGTGCTTAAATGTGAATTTATGCTCATGGATGGACAAAGTGCAAATCAAGAGTAAAGGTATGTTTCTAAGCCTTACTACATTGGTTTTGTGTACTAATATACTTGTCTAAGTGTTAGAAACAGAAAGAAGAAGAAAAGAAAAGAGGTGAAAAAGGCTTGGCTGTGTACAGCCAAGACTCAGCTCAGTCTGGCACACCGGACTGTCCGGTGGTGCACCGGACAGTGTCCGGTGCGCCAGGCTGACTCGGCGTGAAGTGGCCGCTCTCGGGAATTGCCGACGGCGTACGGCTAAAATTCACCGGACTGTCCGGTGTGCACCGGACTGTCCGGTGAGCCAACGGTCGGCCGGGCCAACGGTCGGCCGCGGAATCTACGCGCGACACATGGCCGGACCAACGGTCGGAAGGGGGCACCGGACTGTCCGGTGTGCACCGGACATGTCCGGTGCGCCAACGGCTCCCAGATCTGCAACGGTCGGCCGCGCCATTTTAGGAAGGAAATCGGGCACCGGACAGTGTCCGGTGTGCACCGGACTGTCCGGTGCACCCGACGACAGAAGGCAAGGTTGGCCTTCCAGATTTGCTCTCAACGGCTCCTAGCTGCCTTGGGGCTATAAAAGGGACCCCTAGGCGCATGGAGAAGAACACCAAGCAACCTTAGAGTATTCTTGATCATCCACACTCAGTCTTTGCGCATTCGTTTGTCATTCTCAGTGATTCGAGCTCCGTTCTAGTGAGAACTTTGAGATAGTTTTTTGAGCTCGATTCTTGGCCGTGTGTGTGCGCATTTTGCTGTGGATTTGTGTGTGTTGCTTCCCTCCCTTACTCCGTATTTCTTTGTGAATCTCAAGTGTAAGGGCGAGAGGCTCCAAGTTGTGGAGATTCCTCGCAAACGGGATATTGAAAGGCAAAGCAAAACACCGTGGTATTCAAGTTGGTCTTTGGACCACTTGAGAGGGGTTGATTGCAACCCTCGTCCGTTGGGACGCCACAACGTGGAGTAGGCAAGCGTTGGTCTTGGCCGAACCACGGGATAAACCATTGTGTCATCTCTGTGTTTGATCTCTTGTGGTACTGTGTTTTGTTGAGACTCCTCTCTAGCCACTTGGCGATTATTGTGCTAACACTTAACAAGTTTTTGTGGCAATAATTTTTAAGTTTCTCAGGATCACCTATTCACCCCCCCCCCTCTAGGTGCTCTCATGATCGTCGACCAGAGGCTCATACACCTCACCCCACATATGTTTCCTTGTCGTAGGTCACATTCTTGGATTTCTGGTGGAGACCATTACTTGGTCAAAAATCCGTAGGTGTTAGCCTTCGGTATTATTGAAAATGGTCATTCATGGCTATTTTCGACAAAAATGGGGGTTGTGTGGACATTGATCATCGACCAGAGGCTCATACACCTCACCCCACATATGTTTCCTTGCCATAGATCACATTCTTGGATTTCTGGTGGAGACCATTTCTTGGTCAAAAATCCGTAGGTGTTAGCCTCTAGTATTATTGAAAATGGTCGCTCATGGCTATTTTCATAAAAAATGGGGGTTGTGTGGCCATTTATCATCGACTAGAGGCTCATAAACCACACCCCACATATGTTTCCTTGCCATAGATCACATTCTTGGATTTCTAGTGGAGACCATTTCTTGGTCAAAAACTCGTACGTGTTAGCCTTCGGTATTATTGAAAATGGTCGTTCATGGCTATTTTCGGTAAAATGGGGGTTGTGTGGCCATTGATCATCGACCAGAGGCTCGTACACCTCACCCCACATATGTTTCCTTTCCATAGATCACATTCTTGGATTTCTGGTGGAGACCACTTCTTGGGCAAAAATCCGAATGTGTTAGCCTTTGGTATTTTTGAAAATGGTCATTCATGGATATTTTCGACAAAAATGGGGGTTGTGTGGCCATTGATCTTCGACCAGAGGCTAATACACCTCACTACACATATGTTTCCTTGCCATAGATCACATTCTTGGATTTATGGTGGAGACCATTTATTGGTAAAAAATCCGTAGGTGTTAGCCTTCAGTGTCATTGAAAATGGTCGTTCATGGCTATTTTCGACAAAAATTAGGGTTGTGTGGCCATTGATCGTCGACCAGAGGCTCATACACCTCACCCCACATATGTTTCCTTGCCGTAGATCACATTCTTGGATTTCTGGTGGAGACCATTTCTTGTTCAAAAATCCGTAGGTGTTAGCCTTCGGTATTATTGAAAATGGTCGTTCATGGCTATTTTCGATAAAAAATGGGGGTTGTGTGGCCATTGATCATCGCTAGAGGCTCATACACCTCACCCCACATATGTTTCCTTGCCATAAATCACATTCTTGGATTTCTGGTGGAGACCATTTCTTGGTCAAAAACCCGTAGGTGTTAGCCTCTAGTATTATTGAAAATGGTCGTTCATGGCTATTTTCATAAAAAATGGGGGTTGTGTGGCCATTTATCATCGACTAGAGGCTCATAAACCTCACCCCACATATGTTTCCTTGCCATAGATCACATTCTTGGATTTCTGGTGGAGACCATTTCTTGGTCAAAAACTCGTACGTGTTAGCCTTCGGTATTATTGAAAATGGTCGTTCATGGCTATTTTCGGCAAAATGGGGGTTGTGTGGACATCAATCATCGACCAGAGGCTCGTACACCTCACCCCACATATGTTTCCTTGCCATAGATCACATTCTTGGATTTCTGGTGGAGACCATTTCTTGGTCAAAAATCTGTTGGTGTTAGCCTTCTGTATTATTGAAAATGGTCGTTCATGGCTATTTTCGACTGAAATGGGGGTTGTGTGGCCATTTATCATCGACCAGAGTCTCATACACCTCAACCCACATATGTTTCCTTACCATAGATCACATTCTTGGATATCTGATGGAGACCATTTCTTGGTCAAAAATCCGTACGTGTTAGCCTTCGGTATTATTGAAAATGATCATTCATGGCTATTTTCGACAAAAATGGGGGTTGTGTGGCCATTGATCATCGACCAAAGGCTCGTACACCTCACCCCACATATGTTTCCTTGCCATAGATCACATTCTTTGATTTCTGGTGGAGACCATTTCTTGGTCAAAAATCTGAATGTGTTAGCCTTTGGAACTATTGAAAATGGTCATTCATGGCTATTTTCGACAAAAATGGGGGTTGTGTGGCCATTGATATTGGACCAGAGGCTCATACACCTCACTACACATATGTTTCCTTGCCATTGATCACATTCTTGGATTTATGGTGGAGACCATTTCTTGGTCAAAAATCCGTAGGTGTTAGCCTTCAGTGTCTTTGAAAATGGTCGTTCATGGCTATTTTCGACAAAAATTAGGGTTGTGTGGCCATTGATCGTCGACCAGAGGCTCACACACCTCACCCCACATATGTTTCCTTGCCGTAGATCACATTCTTGGATTTCTGGTGGAGACCATTTCTTGGTCAAAAATCCGTAGGTGTTAGCCTTCGGTATTATTGAAAATGGTCGTTCATGGCTATTTTCGACAAAAATGGAGGTTGTGTGGCCATTGATCATCGACCAGAGGCTCATACACCTTACCCCACATATGTTTCCTTGCCATAGATCAAATTCTTGGATTTCTGGTGGAGACCATTTCTTGGTCAAAAATTCGTAGGCGTTAGCCTCTAGTATTATTGAAAATGGTCGCTCATGGCTATTTTCATAAAAATGGGGGTTGTGTGGCCATTTATCATCGACTAGAGGCTCATAAACCTCACCCCACATATGTTTCCTAGCCATAGATCACATTCTTGGATTTCTGGTGGAGACCATTTCTTGGTCAAAAACTCGTACGTGTTAGCCTTCGGTATTATTGAAAATGGTCGTTCATGGCTATTTTCGGCAAAATGGGGGTTGTGTGGCCATTGATCATCGACCAGAGGCTCGTACACCTCACCCCACATATGTTTCCTTACCATAAATCACATTCTTGGATTTCTGGTGGAGACCATTTCTTGGGCAAAAATCTGAATGTGTTAGCCTTTGGTATTTTTGAAAATGGTCATTCATGGCTATTTTCGACAAAAATGGGGGTTGTGTGGCCATTGACCTTCTACCAGAGGCTCATACACCTCACTACACATATGTTTCCTTTCCATAGATCACATTCTTGGATTTATGGTGGAGACCATTTCTTGGTCAAAAATCCATAGGTGTTAGCCTTCAGTGTCATTGAGAATGGTCGTTCATGGCTATTTTCGACAAAAATTAGGGTTGTTTGGCCATTGATCGTCGACCAGAGGCCCATACACCTCACCCCACATATGTTTCCTTGTCGTAGGTCACATTCTTGGATTTCTGGTGGAGACCATTTCTTGGTCAAAAATCCGTAGGTGTTAGCCTTCGGTATTATTGAAAATGGTCATTCATGGCTATTTTCGACAAAAATGGGGGTTGTGTGGACATTGATCTTCGACCAGAGGCTCATACACCTCACCCCACATATGTTTCCTCGCCATAGATCACATTCTTGGATTTCTGGTGGAGACCATTTCTTGGTCAAAAATCCGTAGGTGTTAGCCTCTAGTATTATTGAAAATGGTCGCTCATGGCTATTTTCATAAAAAATGGGGGTTGTGTGGCCATTTATCATCGACTAGAGGCTCATAAACCGCACCCCACATATGTTTCCTTGCCATAGATCACATTCTTGGATTTCTAGTGGAGACCATTTCTTGGTCAAAAACTCGTACGTGTTAGCCTTCGGTATTATTGAAAATGGTCGTTCATGGCTATTTTCGGCAAAATGGGGGTTGTGTGGCCATTGATCATCGACTAGAGGCTCGTACACCTCACCCCACATATGTTTCCTTTCCATAGATCACATTCTTGGATTTCTGGTGGAGACCACTTCTTGGGCAAAAATCCGAATGTGTTAGCCTTTGGTGTTTTTGAAAATGGTCATTCATGGATATTTTCGACAAAAATGGGGGTTGTGTGGCCATTGATCTTCGACCAGAGGCTGATACACCTCACTACACATATGTTTCCTTGCCATAGATCACATTCTTGGATTTATGGTGGAGACCATTTCTTGGTCAAAAATCCGTAGGTGTTACCCTTCAGTGTCATTGAAAATGGTTGTTCATGGCTATTTTCGACAAAAATTAGGGTTGTGAGGCCATTGATCGTCGACCAGAGGCTCATACACCTCACCCCACATATGTTTCCTTGCCGTAGATCACATTCTTGGAATTCTGGTGGAGACCATTTCTTGGTCAAAAATCCGTAGGTGTTAGCCTTCGGTATTATTGAAAATGGTCGTTCATGGCTATTTTCGATAAAAAATGGGGGTTGTGTGGCCATTGATCATCGCTAGAGGCTCATACACCTCACCCCACATATGTTTCCTTGCCATAGATCACATTCTTGGATTTCTGGTGGAGACCATTTCTTGGTCAAAAATCCGTAGGTGTTAGCCTCTAGTATTATTGAAAATGGTCGCTCATGGCTATTTTCATAAAAATGGGGGTTGTGTGGCCATTTATCATCGACTAGAGGCTCATAAACCTCACCCCACATATGTTTCCTTGCCATAGATCACATTCTTGGATTTCTGGTGGTGACCATTTCTTGGTCAAAAACTCGTACGTGTTAGCCTTCGGTATTATTGAAAATGGTCGTTCATAGCTATTTTCGGCAAAATGGGGGTTGTGTGGACATCAATCATCGACCAGAGGCTCGTACACCTCACCCCACATATGTTTCCTTGCCATAGATCACATTCTTGGATTTCTGGTGGAGACCATTTCTAGGGGAAAAATCCGAATGTGTTAGCCTTTGGTATTTTTGAAAATGGTCATTCATGGATATTTTCGACAAAAATGGGGGTTGTGTGGCCATTGATCTTTGACCAGAGGCTCATACACCTCACTACACATATGTTTCCTTGCCATAGATCACATTCTTGGATTTATGGTGGAGACCATTTCTTGGTCAGAAATCCATAGGTGTTAGCCTTTAGTGTCATTGAAAATGGTCGTTCATGGCTATTTTCGACAAAAATGGGAGTTGTGTGGCCAATGATCATCGACCAGAGGCTCGTACACTTCACCCCACATATGTTTTCTTTCCATAGATCACATTCTTGGATTTCTGGAGGAGACCATTCCTTGGTCAAAAATCTGTTGGAGTTAGGCTTCGGTATTATTGAAAATGGTCGTTCATGGCTATTTTCGACTAAAATGGGGCTTGTGTGGCCATTTATCATCGACCAGAGGCTCGTGCAATTCACCCCACATATGTGTCCTTGCCATAGATCACATTCTTGGATTTCTGGTGGAGACCATTTCTTGGTCAAAAATCCGTACGTGTTAGCCTTCGGTATTATTGAATATGGTCATTCATGGGTATTTTCGACAAAAATGGGGGTTGTGTGGCCAATGATCATCGACCAGAGGCTCGTACACCTCACCCCACATATGTTTCCTTGCCATAGATCACATTCTTGGATTTTTGGTGGAGACCATTTATTGGTCAAAAATCTGTACGTGTTATCCTTCCGTATTATTGAAAATGGTCATTCATGGCTATTTTCGACAAAAATGGGGGTTGTGTGGCCATTGATCATCGACCAGAGGCTCGTAAACCTCACCCCACATATGTTTCCTTGCCATAGATCACATTCTTTGGTTTCTGGTGGAGACCATTTCTTGGTCAAAAATCTGAATGTTTTAGCCTTCGGTACTATTGAAAATGGTCGTTCGTGGCTATTTTCGACAAAAATGGGGGTTGTGTGGCCATTGATATTCGACCAAAGGCTCATACACCTCACTACACATATGTTTCCTTTCCATAGATCACATTCTTGGATTTATTGTGGAGACCATTTCTTGGTCAAAAATCCGTAGGTGTTAGCCTTCAGTGTCATTGAAAATGGTCGTTCATGGCTATTTTCGACAAAAATGGGGTTTGTGTGGCCATTGATCATCGACCAGAGGCTCGTACACTTCACCCCACATATGTTTTCTTGCCAGGGATCACATTCTAGGATTTCTGGTGGAGATTATTTCTTGGTCAAAAATCCGTTGGTGTTAGCCTTCAGTATTATTGAAAATGGTCGTTCATGGCTATTTTTGACTAAAATGGGGGTTGTGTGGCCATTTATCATCGACCAGAGGCTCATACACCTCACCCCACATATGTTTCCTTGCCATAGAACTCATTCTTGAATTTTTGGTGGAGACCATTTCTTGGTCAAAAATCCGTACGTGTTAGCCATCGGTATTATTGAAAATGGTCATTCATGGTTATTTTCAACAAAAATGGGGGTTGTGTGGCCAATGATCATCAACCAAAGGCTCGTAAACCTCACCCCACATATGTTTCCTTGCCATAGGTGTTAGCCTTTAGTGTCATTGAAAATGGTCGTTCATGGCTATTTTCGACAAAAATGGGGGTTGTGTGGCCATTGATCATCGTCCAGAGGCTCGTACACTTCACCCCACATATGTTTTCTTGCCATAGATCACATTCTTGGATTTCTGGAGGAGACCATTTCTTGGTCAAAAATCTGTTGGTGTTAGCCTTCGGTATTATTGAAAATGGTCGTTCATGGCTATTTTCGACTAAAATGGGGGTTGTGTGGCCATTTATCATCGACCAGAGGCTCGTACAATTCACCCCACATATGTTTCCTTGCCATAGATCACATTCTTGGATTTCTGGTGGAGACCATTTCTTGGTCAAAAATATGTACGTATTAGCCTTCGGTATTATTGAAAATGGTCATTCATGGCTATTTTCGACAAAAATGGGGGTTGTGTGGCCATTGATCTTCAACCAGAGGCTCATACACCTCACTACACTTATGTTTCCTTGCCATAGATCACATTCTTGGATTTATGGTGGAGACCATTTCTTGGTCAGAAATCCATAGGTGTTAGCCTTTAGTGTCATTGAAAATGGTCGTTCATGGCTATTTTCGACAAAAATGGGAGTTGTGTGGCCAATGATCATCGACCAGAGGCTCGTACACTTCACCCCACATATGTTTTCTTTCCATAGATCACTTTCTTGGATTTCTGGAGGAGACCATTCCTTGGTCAAAAATCTGTTGGAGTTAGGCTTCGGTATTATTGAAAATGGTCGTTCATGGCTATTTTCGACTAAAATGGGGCTTGTGTGGCCATTTATCATCGACCAGAGGCTCGTGCAATTCACCCCACATATGTGTCCTTGCCATAGATCACATTCTTGGATTTCTGGTGGAGACCATTTCTTGGTCAAAAATCCGTACGTGTTAGCCTTCGGTATTATTGAATATGGTCATTCATGGGTATTTTCGACAAAAATGGGGGTTGTGTGGCCAATGATCATCGACCAGAGGCTCGTACACCTCACCCCACATATGTTTCCTTGCCATAGATCACATTCTTGGATTTTTGGTGGAGACCATTTATTGGTCAAAAATCTGTACGTGTTAGCCTTCCGTATTATTGAAAATGGTCATTCATGGCTATTTTCGACAAAAATGGGGGTTGTGTGGCCATTGATCATCGACCAGAGGCTCGTAAACCTCACCCCACATATGTTTCCTTGCCATAGATCACATTCTTTGGTTTCTGGTGGAGACCATTTCTTGGTCAAAAATCTGAATGTTTTAGCCTTCGGTACTATTGAAAATGGTTGTTCGTGGCTATTTTCGACAAAAATGGGGGTTGTGTGGCCATTGATATTCGACCAAAGGCTCATACACCTCACTACACATATGTTTCCTTTCCATAGATCACATTCTTGGATTTATTGTGGAGACCATTTCTTGGTCAAAAATCCGTAGGTGTTAGCCTTCAGTGTCATTGAAAATGGTCGTTCATGGCTATTTTCGACAAAAATGGGGTTTGTGTGGCCATTGATCATCGACCAGAGGCTCGTACACTTCACCCCACATATGTTTTCTTGCCAGGGATCACATTCTAGGATTTCTGGTGGAGACCATTTCTTGGTCAAAAATCCGTTGGTGTTAGCCTTCAGTATTATTGAAAATGGTCGTTCATGGCTATTTTTGACTAAAATGGGGGTTGTGTGGCCATTTATCATCGACCAGAGGCTCATACACCTCACCCCACATATGTTTCCTTGCCATAGAACTCATTCTTGAATTTTTGGTGGAGACAATTTCTTGGTCAAAAATCCGTACGTGTTAGCCATCGGTATTATTGAAAATGGTCATTCATGGTTATTTTCAACAAAAATGGGGGTTGTGTGGCCAATGATCATCAACCAAAGGCTCGTAAACCTCACCCCACATATGTTTCCTTGCCATAGGTGTTAGCCTTTAGTGTCATTGAAAATGGTCGTTCATGGCTATTTTCGACAAAAATGGGGGTTGTGTGGCCATTGATCATCGTCCAGAGGCTCGTACACTTCACCCCACATATGTTTTCTTGCCATAGATCACATTCTTGGATTTCTGGAGGAGACCATTTCTTGGTCAAAAATCTGTTGGTGTTAGCCTTCGGTATTATTGAAAATGGTCGTTCATGGCTATTTTCGACTAAAATGGGGGTTGTGTGGCCATTTATCATCGACCAGAGGCTCGTACAATTCACCCCACATATGTTTCCTTGCCATAGATCACATTCTTGGATTTCTGGTGGAGACCATTTCTTGGTCAAAAATATGTACGTATTAGCCTTCGGTATTATTGAAAATGGTCATTCATGGCTATTTTCGACAAAAATGGGGGTTGTGTGGCCATTGATCTTCAACCAGAGGCTCATACACCTCACTACACTTATATTTCCTTGCCATAGATCACATTCTTGGATTTATGGTGGAGACCATTTCTTGGTCAGAAATCCATAGGTGTTAGCCTTTAGTGTCATTGAAAATGGTCGTTCATGGCTATTTTCGACAAAAATGGGAGTTGTGTGGCCAATGATCATCGACCAGAGGCTCGTACACTTCACCCCACATATGTTTTCTTTCCATAGATCACATTCTTGGATTTCTGGAGGAGACCATTCCTTGGTCAAAAATCTGTTGGAGTTAGGCTTCGGTATTATTGAAAATGGTCGTTCATGGCTATTTTCGACTAAAATGGGGCTTGTGTGGCCATTTATCATCGACCAGAGGCTCGTGCAATTCACCCACATATGTGTCCTTGCCATAGATCACATTCTTGGATTTCTGGTGGAGACCATTTCTTGGTCAAAAATCCGTACGTGTTAGCCTTCGGTATTATTGAATATGGTCATTCATGGCTATTTTCGACAAAAATGGGGGTTGTGTGGCCAATGATCATCGACCAGAGGCTCGTACACCTCACCCCACATATGTTTCCTTGCCATAGATCACATTCTTGGATTTCTGGTGGAGACCATTTCTTGGTCAAAAATCCGTAGGTGTTAGCCTTCAGTGTCATTGAAAATGGTCGTTCATGGCTATTTTCGACAAAAATGGGGTTTGTGTGGCCATTGATCATCGACCAGAGGCTCGTACACTTCACCCCACATATGTTTTCTTGCCAGGGATCACATTCTAGGATTTCTGGTGGAGACCATTTCTTGGTCAAAAATCCGTTGGTGTTAGCCTTCAGTATTATTGAAAATGGTCGTTCATGGCTATTTTCGACTAAAATGGGGGTTGTGTGGCCATTTATCATCGACCAGAGGCTCATACACCTCACCCCACATATGTTTCCTTGCCATAGAACTCATTCTTGAATTTTTGGTGGAGACCATTTCTTGGTCAAAAATCCGTAGGTGTTAGCCTTCGGTATTATTGAAAATGGTCGTTCATGGCTATTTTCGACAAAAATGGGGGTTGTGTGGCCATTGATCATCGACCAGAGGCTCGTACACTTCACCCCACATATGTTTTCTTGCCATAGATCACATTCTTGGATTTCTGGAGGAGACCATTTCTTGGTCAAAAATCTGTTGGTGTTAGCCTTCGGTATTATTGAAAATGGTCGTTCATGGCTATTTTCGACTAAAATGGGGCTTGTGTGGCCATTTATCATCGACCAGAGGCTCGTGCAATTCACCCCACATATGTGTCCTTGCCATAGATCACATTCTTGGATTTCTGGTGGAGACCATTTCTTGGTCAAAAATCCGTACGTGTTAGCCTTCGGTATTATTGAATATGGCCATTCATGGCTATTTTCGACAAAAATGGGCGTTGTGTGGCCAATGATCATCGACCAAAGGCTCATACACCTCACTACACATATGTTTCCTTTCCATAGATCACATTCTTGGATTTATTGTGGAGACCATTTCTTGGTCAAAAATCCGTAGGTGTTAGCCTTCAGTGTCATTGAAAATGGTCGTTCATGGCTATTTTCGACAAAAATGGGGTTTGTGTGGCCATTGATCATCGACCAGAGGCTCGTACACTTCACCCCACATATGTTTTCTTGCCAGGGATCACATTCTAGGATTTCTGGTGGAGACCATTTCTTGGTCAAAAATCCGTTGGTGTTAGCCTTCAGTATTATTGAAAATGGTCGTTCATGGCTATTTTCGACTAAAATGGGGGTTGTGTGGCCATTTATCATCGACCAGAGGCTCATACACCTCACCCCACATATGTTTCCTTGCCATAGAACTCATTCTTGAATTTTTGGTGGAGACCATTTCTTGGTCAAAAATCCGTAGGTGTTAGCCTTCGGTATTATTGAAAATGGTCGTTCATGGCTATTTTCGACAAAAATGGGGGTTGTGTGGCCATTGATCATCGACCAGAGGCTCGTACACTTCACCCCACATATGTTTTCTTGCCATAGATCACATTCTTGGATTTCTGGAGGAGACCATTTCTTGGTCAAAAATCTGTTGGTGTTAGCCTTCGGTATTATTGAAAATGGTCGTTCATGGCTATTTTCGACTAAAATGGGGGTTGTGTGGCCATTTATCATCGACCAGAGGCTCGTACAATTCACCCCACATATGTTTCCTTGCCATAGATCACATTCTTGGATTTCTGGTGGAGACCATTTCTTGGTCAAAAATATGTACGTATTAGCCTTCGGTATTATTGAAAATGGTCATTCATGGCTATTTTCGACAAAAATGGGGGTTGTGTGGCCATTGATCTTCAACCAGAGGCTCATACACCTCACTACACTTATGTTTCCTTGCCATAGATCACATTCTTGGATTTATGGTGGGGACCATTTCTTGGTCAAAAATCCATAGGTGTAAGCCTTCAGTGTCATTGAAAATGGTCGTTCATGGCTATTTTCGACAAAAATGGGGGTTGTGTGGCCATTGATCATCGACCAGAGGCTCGTACACTTCACCCCACATATGTTTTCTTGACATAGATCACATTCTTGGATTTCTAGAGGAGACCATTTCTTGGTCAAAAATCTGTTGGTGTTGGCCTTCGGTATTATTGAAAATGGTCGTTCATGGCTATTTTTGACTAAAATGGGGGTTGTGTGGCCATTTATCATCGACCGGAGGCTCGTACAATTCACCCCACATATGTTTCCATGCCATAGATCACATTCTTGGATTTCTGGTGGAGACAATTTCTTGGTCAAAAATCCGTACGTGTTAGCCTTCGGTATTATTGAAATGGTCATTCATGGCTATTTTCGACACAAATGGGGGTTGTGTGGCCATTGATCTTCGACCAGAGGCTCATACACCTCACTACACATATGTTTTCTTGCCATAGATCACATTCTTGGATTTATGGTGGAGACCATTTCTTGGTCAAAAATCCATAGGTGTTAGCCTTTAGTGTCATTGAAAATTGTCGTTCATGGCTATTTTCGACAAAGATGGGGGTTGTGTCGCCATTGATCATCGATCAGAGGATAGTACACCTCACCCCACATAAGTTTCCTTGCCATATATCACATTCTTGGATTTCTGGTGGAGACCATTTCTTGGTCAAAAATCCGTAGGTGTTAGCCTTCGGTATTATTGAAAATGGTCGTTCATGGCTATTTTTGACAAAAATGGGGTTTGTGTGGCAATTGATCATCGACCAAAGGCTCATACACCTCACCCCACATGTGTTTCCTTGCCATAGACCACATTCTTGGATTTCTGGTGGTGACCATTTCTTGGTCAAAAATCCGTAGGTGTTAGCCTTCGGTATTATTGAAAATGGTCGTTCATGGCTATTTTCGACAAAAATGGGGGTTGTGTGGCCATTGATCATCGACCAAAGGCTCATACACCTCACCCCACATATGTTTCCTTGCCATAGACCACATTCTTGGATTTCTGGTGGAGACCATTTGTTTGTCAAAAATCCGTAGGTGTTAGCTTTCGATATTATTGAAAATGGTCGTTCAAGGCTATTTTCAACAAAAATGGGGGTTGTGTGGCCATTTATCATCGACCAGAGGCTCGTACACCTTACCCCACATATGTTTCCTTGCCGTAGAGCACACTCTTGGATTTCTGGTGGAGGCCATTTCTTGGTCAAAAATTCGTACGTGTTAGCCTTCGGTATTATTGAAAATGGTCGTTCATGGCTATTTTCGACAAAATGGGGGTTGTGTGGCCATTGATCATCGACCAGAGGCTCGTACACCTCACCCACATATGTTTCCTTGCCGTAGATCACATTCTTGGATTACTGGTGGAGACCATTTCTTGGTCAAAAATCCGTACGTGTTAGCCTTCGGTATTATTAAAAATGGTCGTTCATGTCTATTTTTGACAAAATAGAGGTTCTGTGGCCATTGATCATCGACCAGAGGCTCATACACCTCACCCCACATATGTTTCCTTGACATAGATCACATTTTTGGATTTCTGGTGGAGACCATTTCTTGGGCAAAAATCCGAATGTGTTAGCCTTCGGTATTATTGAAAATGGTCATTCATGGCTATTTTCGACAAAAATGGGGGTTGTGTGGCCATTTATCTTCAACCAGAGGCTCATACACCTCACCCCACATATGTTTAATTGCCATAGATCACAATCTTGGATTTCTCGTGGAGACCATTTCTTGGTCAAAAATCCGTACGTGTTAGCCTTCGGTATTATTGAAAATGGTCGTTCATGGCTGTTTTCAACAAAAATGGGGGTTGTGTGGCCATTGATCATCGACCAGAGGCTCGTACACCTCACCCCAAATATGTTTTCTTGCCATAGATCTTATTCTTGGATTTCTGGTGGAGACGGCTTCTTGGTCAAAAATCCGTAGGTGTTAGCCTTCGAAATTATTGAAAATGGTCGTTCATGGCTATTTTCGACAAAAATGGGGGTTGTGTGGCCATTGATCATCGACCAGAGGCTCGTACACCTCACCCCACATATGTTTCCTTGCCATAGATCACATTCTTGGATTTCTGGTGGAGACCATTTCTTGGTCAAAAATCCATAGGTGTTAGCCTTCAGTGTCATTGAAAATAGTCGTTCATGGCAATTTTTGACAAAAATGGGGGTTGTGTGGCCATTGATAATCGACCAGGGGCTCGTACACCTCACCCCACATATGTTTCCTTGCCATAGATCACATTCTTGGATTTCTGGTGGAGACCATTTCTTGGTCAAAAATCCGTAGGTGTTAGCCTTCGGTATTATTGAAAATGGTCGTTCATGGCTATTTTCGAAAAAATGGGGGTTGTGTACCATTTATCATCGACCAGAGGCTCGTACACCTCACCCCACATATGTTTAATTGCCATAGATCACAATCTTGGATTTCTCGTGGAGACCATTTCTTGGTCAAAAATCCGTACGTGTTAGCCTTCGGTATTATTGAAATTGGTCGTTCATGGCTGTTTTCGACAAAAATGGGGGTTGTGTGGCCATTGATCATCGACTAGAGGCTCGTACACCTCACCCCAAATATGTTTCCTTGCCATAGATCATATTCTTGGATTTCTGGTGGAGACGATTTCTTGGTCAAAAATTCATAGGTGTCAGCCTTCGGAATTATTGAAAATGGTCGTTCATGGCTATTTTCGACAAAAATGGGGGTTGTGTGGCCATTGATCATCGACCAGAGGCTCGTACACCTCACCCCACATATGTTTCCTTGCCATAGATCACATTCTTGGATTTCTGGTGGAGACCATTTCTTGGTCAAAAATCCGTAGGTGTTAGCCTTCGGTATTATTGTAAATGGCCGTTCATGGCTATTTTCGACAAAAATGAGGGTTGTGTGGCCATTGATCATCGACCAGAGGCTCATACACATCACCCCACATATGTTTCCTTGCCATAGATCACATTCTTGGATTTCTGGTGGAGACCATTTCTTGGGCAAAAATCCGAATGTGTTAGCCTTCGGTATTTTTGAAAATGGTCATTCATGGCTATTTTCGACAAAAATGGGGGTTGTGTGGCCATTGATCTTCGACCAGAGGCTCATACACCTCACTACACATATGTTTCCTTGCCATAGATCAAATTCTTGGATTTATGGTGGAGACCATTTCTTGGTCAAAAATCCATAGGTGTTAGCCTTCAGTGTCATTGAAAATTATCGTTCATGGCTATTTTCGACAAAAATGGGGGTTGTGTGGCCATTGATCATCGACCAGAGGCTCGTACACTTCACCCCACATATGTTTTCTTGCCATAGATCACATTCTTGGATTTCTGGTGGAGACCATTTCTTGGTCAAAAATCTGTTGGTGTTAGCCTTCTGTATTATTGAAAATGGTCATTCATGGCTATTTTCGACACAAATGGGGGTTGTGTGGCCAATGATCTTCGACTAGAGGCTCATACACCTCACTACACATATGTTTCCTTGCCATAGATCACATTCTTGGGTTTATGGTGGAGACATTTCTTGGTCAAAAATCCATAGGTGTTAGCCTTCAGTGTCATTGAAAATGGTCGTTCATGGCTATTTTTGACAAAATAGAGGTTCTGTGGCCATTGATCATCGACCAGAGGCTAATACACCTCACCCCACATATGTTTCCTTGACATAGATCACATTTTTGGATTTCTGGTGGAGACCATTTCTTGGGCAAAAATCCGAATGTGTTAGCCTTCGGTATTATTGAAAATGGTCATTCATGGCTATTTTCGACAAAAATGGGGGTTGTGTGGCCATTGATCTTCAACTAGAGGCTCATACACCTCACTACACATATGTTTTCTTTCCATAGATCACATTCTTCGATCTATGGTGGAGACCAGTTCTTGGTCAAAAATCCATAGGTGTTAGCCTTCAGTGTCATTGAAAATAGTCGTTCATGGCAATTTTCGACAAAAATGGGGGTTGTGTGGCCATTGATAATCGACCAGGGGCTCGTACACCTCACCCCACATATGTTTCCTTGCCATAGATCACATTCTTGGATTTCTGGTGGAGACCATTTCTTGGTCACAAATCCGTAGGTGTTAGCCTTCGGTATTATTGAAAATGGTCGTTCATTGCTATTTTTGACAAAAATGGGGGTTGTGTGGCCATTTATCATCGACCAGAGGCTCGTGCACCTCACCCCACATATGTTTAATTGCCATAGATCACAATCTTTGATTTCTCGTGGAGACCATTTCTTGGTCAAAAATCCGTACGTGTTAGCCTTCGGTATTATTGAAAATGGTCGTTCATGGCTGTTTTCGACAAAAACGGGGGTTGTGTGGCCATTGATCATCGACCAGAGGCTCGTACACCTCACCAAAAATATGTTTCCTTGCCATAGATCATATTCTTGGATTTCTGGTGGAGACGATTTCTTGGTCAAAAATCCGTAGGTGTTAGCCTTCAGAATTATTGAAAATGGTCGTTCATGGCTATTTTCAACAAAAATGGGGGTTGTGTGGCCATTGATCATCGATCAGAGGCTCGTACACCTCACCCCACATATGTTTCCTTGACATAGATCACATTCATGGATTTCTGGTGGAGACCATTTCTTGGTCAAAAATCCGTAGGTGTTAGCCTTCTGTATTATTGTAAATGGTCGTTCATGTCTATTTTCGAGAAAAATGGGGGTTGTGTGGCCATTGATCATCGACCAGAGGCTCATACACCTCACCCCACATATGTTTCCTTGCCATAGATAACATTCTTGGATTTCTGATGGAGACCATTTGTTGGTCAAAAATCCGTACGTGTTAGCCTTCGGTATTATTGAAAATGGTCATTCATGGCTATTTTCGACACAAATGGGGGTTGTGTGGCCATTTATCATCAACCAGAGGCTCGTACACCTCACCCCACATATGTTTCCTTACCATAGATCACATTCTAGGATTTCTAGTGGAGACCATTTCTTGGTCAAAAATCCATAGGTGTTAGCCTTCAGTGTCATTGAAAATGGTCGTTCATGGCTATTTTCGACAAAAATGGGGGTTGTGTGGCCATTGATCATCGACCAGAGGCTCGTACACTTCACCCAACATATGTTTTCTTGCCATAGATCACAATCTTGGATTTCTCGTGGAGACCATTTGTTGGTCAAAAATTCGTAGGTGTTAGCCTTCAGTGTCATTGAAAATGGTCATTCATGGCTATTTTCGACAAAAATGGGGGTTGTGTCGCCATTGATCATCGACCAGAGGCTCGTACACCTCACCCCACATAAGTTTCCTTGCCATAGATCACATTCTTGGATTTCTGGTGGAGACCATTTCTTGGTCAAAAATCCGTAGGTGTTAGCCTTCGGTATTATTGAAAATGGTCGTTCATGGCTATTTTCGACAAAATGGGGGTTGTGTGGCAATTGATCATCGACCAAAGGCTCATACACCTCACCCCACATATGTTTCCTTGCCATAGACCACATTCTTGGATTTCTGGTGGAGACCATTTCTTGGTCAAAAATCTGTTGGTGTTAGCCTTCTGTATTATTGAAAATGGTCATTCATGGCTATTTTCGACACAAATGGGGTTGTGTGGCCAATGATCTTCGACTAGAGGCTCATACACCTCACTACACATATGTTTCCTTGCCATAGATCACATTCTTGGGTTTATGGTGGAGACATTTCTTGGTCAAAAATCCATAGGTGTTAGCCTTCAGTGTCATTGAAAATGGTCGTTCATGGCTATTTTTGACAAAATAGAGGTTCTGTGGCCATTGATCATCGACCAGAGGCTAATACACCTCACCCCACATATGTTTCCTTGACATAGATCACATTTTTGGATTTCTGGTGGAGACCATTTCTTGGGCAAAAATCCGAATGTGTTAGCCTTCGGTATTATTGAAAATGGTCATTCATGGCTATTTTCGACAAAAATGGGGGTTGTGTGGCCATTGATCTTCAACTAGAGGCTCATACACCTCACTACACATATGTTTTCTTTCCATAGATCACATTCTTGGATCTATGGTGGAGACCAGTTCTTGGTAAAAAATCCATAGGTGTTAGCCTTCAGTGTCATTGAAAATAGTCGTTCATGGCAATTTTCGACAAAAATGGGGGTTGTGTGGCCATTGATAATCGAGCAGGGGCTCGTACACCTCACCCCACATATGTTTCCTTGCCATAGATCACATTCTTGGATTTCTGGTGGAGACCATTTCTTGGTCACAAATCCGTAGGTGTTAGCCTTCGGTATTATTGAAAATGGTCGTTCATGGCTATTTTTAACAAAAATGGGGGTTGTGTGGCCATTTATCATCGACCAGAGGCTCGTGCACCTCACCCCACATATGTTTAATTGCCATAGATCACAATCTTTGATTTCTCGTGGAGACCATTTCTTGGTCAAAAATCCGTACGTGTTAGCCTTCGGTATTATTGAAAATGGTCGTTCAAGGCTGTTTTCGACAAAAACGGGGGTTGTGTGGCCATTGATCATCGACCAGAGGCTCGTACACCTCACCAAAAATATGTTTCCTTGCCATAGATCATATTCTTGGATTTCTGGTGGAGACGATTTCTTGGTCAAAAATCCGTAGGTGTTAGCCTTTAGAATTATTGAAAATGGTCGTTCATGGCTATTTTCAACAAAAATGGGGGTTGTGTGGCCATTGATCATCGATCAGAGGCTCGTACACCTCACCCCACATATGTTTCCTTGACATAGATCACATTCATGGATTTCTGGTGGAGACCATTTCTTGGTCAAAAATCCGTAGGTGTTAGCCTTCTGTATTATTGTAAATGGTCGTTCATGTCTATTTTCGAGAAAAATGGGGGTTGTGTGGCCATTGATCATCGACCAGAGGCTCATACACCTCACCCCACATATGTTTCCTTGCCATAGATAACATTCTTGGATTTCTGATGGAGACCATTTGTTGGTCAAAAATCCGTACGTGTTAGCCTTCGGTATTATTGAAAATGGTCATTCATGGCTATTTTCGACACAAATGGGGGTTGTGTGGCCATTTATCATCACCAGAGGCTCGTACACCTCACCCCACATATGTTTCCTTACCATAGATCACATTCTTGGATTTCTAGTGGAGACCATTTCTTGGTCAAAAATCCATAGGTGTTAGCCTTCAGTGTCATTGAAAATGGTCGTTCATGGCTATTTTCGACAAAAATGGGGGTTGTGTGGCCATTGATCATCGACCAGAGGCTCGTACACTTCACCCAACATATGTTTTCTTGCCATAGATCACAATCTTGGATTTCTCGTGGAGACCATTTGTTGGTCAAAAATTCGTAGGTGTTAGCCTTCAGTGTCATTGAAAATGGTCATTCATGGCTATTTTCGACAAAAATGGGGGTTGTGTCGCCATTGATCATCGACCAGAGGCTCGTACACCTCACCCCACATAAGTTTCCTTGCCATAGATCACATTCTTGGATTTCTGGTGGAGACCATTTCTTGGTCAAAAATCCGTAGGTGTTAGCCTTCGGTATTATTGAAAATGGTCGTTCATGGCTATTTTCGACAAAATGGGGGTTGTGTGGCAATTGATCATCGACCAAAGGATCATACACCTCACCCCACATATGTTTCCTTGCCATAGACCACATTCTTGGATTTCTGGTGGAGACCATTTCTTTGTCAAAAATCCATAGGTGTTAGCCTTCAGTGTCATTGAAAATGGTCGTTCATGGCTATTTTCGACAAAAATAGGGGTTGTGTGGCCATTGATCATCGACCAGAGGCTCGTACACTTCACCCCACATATGTTTTCTTGCTATAGATCACATTCTTGGATTTTTGGTGGAGACCATTTCTTGGTCAAAAATCTGTTGGTGTTAGCCTTCGGTATTATTGAAAATGGTCGTTCATGGCTATTTTCGACTAAAATGGGGGTTGTGTGGCCATTTATCATCGACCAGAGGCTCGTACACCTCACCCCACATATGTTTACTTGCCATAGATCACATTCTTGGATTTCTGGTGGAGACCATTTCTTGGTTAAAAATCCGTACGTGTTAGCCTTCGGTATTATTGAAAATGGTCATTTATGGCTATTTTCGACAAAAATGGGGGTTGTGTGGCCATTGATTATCGACCAGAGGCTCGTACACCTCACCCCACATATGTTTCCTTGCCATAGATCACATTCTTGGATTTCTGGTGGTGACCATTTCTTGGTCAAAAATCCGTAGGTGTTAGCCTTCGGTATTATTGAAAATGGTCGTTCATAGCTATTTTCGACAAAAATGGGGGTTGTGTGGCCATTGATCATCGACGAAAGGCTCATACACCTCACCCCACATATGTTTCCTTGCCATAGACCACATTCTTGGATTTCTGGTGGAGACCATTTGTTGGTCAAAAATCCGTATGTGTTAGCCTTCGCTATTATTGAAAATGGTCGTTCATGGTATTTTCATCAAAAATGGGGGTTGTGTGGCCATTTATCATCAACCAGAGGCTCGTACACCTCACCCCACATATGTTTCCTTGCCATAGATCACATTCTTGGATTTCTAGTGGAGACCCTTTCTTGGTCAAAAATCCGTACGTGTTAGCCTTCGGTATTATTGAAAATGGTCGTGGTCGTTCATGGCTATTTTCAACAAAATGGGGTTTGTGTGGCCATTGATCATCGACCAGAGGCTCGTACACCTCACCCACATATGTTTCCTTGTCGTAGATCACATTCTTGGATTTCTGGTGGAGACCATTTCATGGTCAAAAATCCATACGTGTTAGCCTTCGGTATTATTGAAAATGGTCGTTCATGGCTATTTTCGACAAAATAGAGGTCTTATGGCCATTGATCATCGACCAGAGGCTCATACACCTCACCCACATATGTTTCCTTGCCGTAGATCACATTCTTGGATTTCTAGTGGAGACCATTTCTTGGGCAAAAATTCGAATGTGTTAGCCTTCGGTATTATTGAAAATGGTTATTCATGGCTATTTTCGACAAAAATGGGGGTTGTGTGGCCATTTATCTTCAACCAGAGGCTCATACACCTCACTACACATATGTTTTCTTGCCATAGTTCACATTCTTGGATCTATGGTGGAGACCAGTTCTTGGTCAAAAATCCATAGGTGTTAGCCTTCAGTGTCATTGAAAATAGTCGTTCATGGCTATTTTCGACAATAATGGGGGTTGTGTGGCCATTGATAATCGACCAGAGGCTCATACACCTCACCCCACATATGTTTCCTTGCCATAGATCACATTCTTGGATTTCTGGTGGAGACCATTTCTTGGTCAAAAATCTGTAGGTGTTAGCCTTCGGTATTATTGAAAATGGTCGTTCATGGCTATTTTCGACAAAAATGGGGGTTGTGTGGCCATTGATCATCGACCAGAGGCTCGTACACCTCACCCCACATATGTTTTATTGCCATAGATCAAAATCTTGGATTTCTCGTGGAGACCATTTCTTGGTCAAAAATCTGTACGTGTTAGCCTTCGGTATTATTGAAAATGGTCGTTCATGGCTATTTTCGACAAAAATGGGGGTTGTGTGGCCATTGATCATCGACCAGAGGCTCGTACACCTCACCCGACATATAATTCCTTGCCATAGATCATATTCTTGGATTTCTATTGGAGACGATTTCTTGGTCAAAAATCCGTAGGTGTTAGCCTTCGATATTATTGAAAATGGTCGTTCATGGCTATTTTCGACAAAAATGGGGGTTCTATGGCCATTGATCATCGACCAGATGCTCGTACACCTCACCCCACATATGTTTCCTTGCCATAGATCAAATTCTTGGATTTCTAGTGGAGACCATTTCTTGGTCAAAAATCCGTAGGTGTTAGCCTTCGATATTATTGTAAATGGTCGTTCATGGCTATTTTCGATAAAAATGGGGGTTGTGTGGCCATTGATCATCGACCAGAGGCTCATACACCTCACCCCACATATGTTTCCTTGCCATAGATCACATTCTTGGATTTCTGGTGGAGACCATTTCTTGGTCAAAAATCTGTAGGTGTTAGCCTCTGGTATTATTGAAAATGGTCGTTCATGGCTATTTTGATAAAAAATGGGGGTTGTATGGCCATTTATCATCGACCAGAGGCTCGTACACCTCACCCCACATATGTTTCTTGCCATAGATCACATTCTTGGATTTCTGGTGGAGACCATTTCTTGGTCAAAAATTCGTACGTGTTAGCCTTCGATATTATTGAAAATGGTCGTTCATGGCTATTTTCGAAAAAATGGGGGTTGTGTGGCCATTGATCATCGACCAGAGGCACGTACACCTCACCCCACATATGTTTCATTGCCATAGATGACATTCTTGGATTTCTGGTGGAAACCATTTCTTGGGCAAAAATCCGAATGTGTTAGCCTTTGTTATTTTTGAAAATGGTCATTCATGGCTATTTTCGATAAAAATGGGGGTTGTTTCGCCATTGATCTTCGACCAGAGGCTCATACACCTCACTACACATATGTTTCCTTTCCATATATCACATTCTTGGATTTATGGTGGAGACCATTTCTTGGTCAAAAATCCAAAGGTGTTAGCGTTCAGTGTCTTGAAAATGGTCGTTCATGGCTATTTTCGAAAATAGAGGTCTTATGGCCATTTATCATCGACCAGAGGCTCATACACCTCACCCACATATGTTTCCTTGCCGTAGATCACATTCTTGGATTTCTAGTGGAGACCATTTCTTGGGCAAAAATTCGAATGTGTTAGCCTTCGGTATTTTTGAAAATGGTTATTCATGGCTATTTTCGACAAAAATGGGGGTTGTGTGGCCATTTATCTTCAACCAGAGGCTCATACACCTCACTACACATATGTTTTCTTGACATAGTTCACATTCTTGGATCTATGGTGGAGACCAGTTCTTGGTCAAAAATCCATAGGTGTTAGCCTTCAGTGTCATTGAAAATAGTCGTTCATGGCTATTTTCGACAATAATGGGGGTTGTGTGGCCATTGATAATCGACCAGAGGCTCATACACCTCACCCCACATATGTTTCCTTGCCATAGATCACATTCTTGGATTTCTGGTGGAGACCATTTCTTGGTCAAAAATCTGTAGGTGTTAGCCTTCGGTATTATTGAAAATGGTCGTTCATGGCTATTTTCAACAAAAATGGGGGTTGTGTGGCCATTGATCATCGACCAGAGGCTCGTACACCTCACCCCACATATGTTTTATTGCCATAGATCAAAATCTTGGATTTCTCGTGGAGACCATTTCTTGGTCAAAAATCCGTACGTGTTAGCCTTCGGTATTATTGAAAATGGTCGTTCATGGCTATTTTCGACAAAAATGGGGGTTGTGTGGCCATTGATCATCGACCAGAGGCTCGTACACCTCACCCGACATATAATTCCTTGCCATAGATCATATTCTTGGATTTCTATTGGAGACGATTTCTTGGTCAAAAATCCGTAGGTGTTAGCCTTCGATATTATTGAAAATGGTCGTTCATGGCTATTTTCGACAAAAATGGGGGTTCTGTGGCCATTGATCATCGACCAGAGGCTCGTACACCTCACCCCACATATGTTTCCTTGCCATAGATCAAATTCTTGGATTTCTAGTGGAGACCATTTCTTGGTCAAAAATCCGTAGGTGTTAGCCTTCGATATTATTGTAAATGGTCGTTCATGGCTATTTTCGATAAAAATGGGGGTTGTGTGGCCATTGATCATCGACCAGAGGCTCATACACCTCACCCCACATATGTTTCCTTGCCATAGATCACATTCTTGGATTTCTGGTGGAGACCATTTCTTGGTCAAAAATCTGTAGGTGTTAGCCTCTAGTATTATTGAAAATGGTCGTTCATGGCTATTTTGATAAAAAAATGGGGGTTGTATGGCCATTTATCATCGACCAGAGGCTCGTACACCTCACCCCACATATGTTTCTTGCCATAGATCACATTCTTGGATTTCTGGTGGAGACCATTTCTTGGTCAAAAAATCGTACGTGTTAGCCTTCGGTATTATTGAAAATGGTCGTTCATGGCTATTTTCAAAAAAATGGGGGTTGTGTGGCCATTGATCATCGACCAGAGGCACGTACACCTCACCCCACATATGTTTCATTGCCATAGATGACATTCTTGGATTTCTGGTGGAAACCATTTCTTGGGCAAAAATCCGAATGTGTCAGCCTTTGTTATTTTTGAAAATGGTCATTCATGGCTATTTTCGATAAAAATGGGGGTTGTTCCGCCATTGATCTTCGACCAGAGGCTCATACACCTCACTACACATATGTTTCCTTGCCATATATCACATTCTTGGATTTATGGTGGAGACCATTTCTTGGTCAAAAATCCAAAGGTGTTAGCGTTCAGTGTCTTTGAAAATGGTCGTTCATGGCTATTTTCGACAAAATAGAGGTTCTGTAGCCATTGATCATCAACCAGAGGCTCATACACCTCACCCCACATATGTTTCCTTGCCATAGATCACATTCTTGGATTTCTGGTGGAGACCATTTCTTGGTCAAAAATCCGTAGGTGTTAGCCTTCGGTATTATTGAAAATGGACATTCATGGCTATTTTCGACAAAAATGGGGGTTGTGTGGCCATTTATCTTCAACCAGAGGCTCATATACCTCACTACACATATGTTTTCTTGCCATATATCACATTCTTGGATCTATGGTGGAGACCAGTTCTTGGTCAAAAATCCGTCGGTGTTAGCCTTCAGTGTCATTGAAAATAGTCGTTCATGGCTATTTTCGACAAAAATGGGGGTTGTGTGGCCATTGATAATCGACCAGAGGCTCGTACACCTCACCCCACAAATGTTTCCTTGCCATAGATCACATTCTTGGATTTCTGGTGGAGACCATTTCTTGGTCAAAAATGAACGACCATTTTCAATAATACCAGAGGCTAACACCTACGGATTTTTGACAAAGAAATGGTCTCCACCAGAAATCCAAGAATGTGATCTATGGCAAGGAAACATATGTGGGGTGAGGTGTGTGAGCCTCTGGTCGATGATCAATGGCCACACAACCCCCATTTTTGTTGAAAATAGCCATGAACGACCATTTTCAATAATACTGATGGCTAACACCTACGGATTTTTGACCAAGAAACGGTCTCCACCAGAAATCCAAGAATGTGATCTATGGCAAGGAAACATATGTGGGGTGAGGTGTACGAGCCTCTGGTCGATGATCAATGGCCACACAACCCCCATTTTTGTCGAATATAGCCATGAACGACCATTTTCAATAATATAGAAGGCTAACACCTACGGATTTTTGACCAAGAAATCATCTCCACCAGAAATTCAAGAATATTATCTATCGCAAGGAAACATATGTGGGGTGAGGTGTACGAGCCTCTGGTCGATGATCAATGGCCACACAACCCCCATTTTTGTCGAAACTAGCCATGAACGACCATTTTCAATAATACAGAAGGCTAACACGTACGGATTTTTGACCAAGAAATGGTCTCCACGAGAAATCCAAGATTGTGATCTATGGTAATGAAACATATGTGGGGTGAGGTGTACGAGCCTCTGGTCGGAGATAAATGGCCACACAACCCCCATTTTTGTCGAAAATAGCCATGAACGACCATTTTCAATAATACTGAAGGCTAACACATACGGATTTTTGACCAAGAAATGGTCTCCACCAGAAATCCAAGAATGTGATCTATGGCAAGGAAACATTTGTGGGGTGAGGTGTACGAGCCTCTGGTCGATTATCAATGGCCACACAACCCCCATTTTTGTCGAAAATAGCCATGAACGACTATTTTCAATGACACTGAAGGCTAACACCTACGGATTTTTGACAAAGAACTGGTCTCCACCATAGATCCAAGAATGTGATATATGGCAAGAAAACATATGTGTAGTGAGGTGTATGAGCCTCTGGTTGAAGATAAATGGCCACACAACCCCCATTTTTGTCGAAAATAGCCATGAATGACCATTTTCAATAATACCGAAGGCTAACACCTACAAATTTTTGACCAAGAAATGGTCTCCACCATAAATCCAAGAATGTGATATATGGCAAGGAAACATATGTGTAGTGAGGTGTATGAGCCTCTGGTCGAAGATCAATGGCGAAACAACACCATTTTTATCGAAAATAGCCATGAATGACCATTTTCAAAAATACCGAAGGCTAACACATTCGGATTTTTGCCCAAGAAATGGTCTCCACCAGAAATCCAAGAATGTGATCTATGGCAAGGAAACATATGTGGGGTGAGGTGTACAAGCCTCTGGTCGATGATCAATGGCCACACAACCCCCATTTTGTCGAAAGTACCCATGAACGACCATTTTCAATAATACCGAAGGCTAACACGTACGAATTTTTGACCAAGGAATGGTCTCCACCAGAAATCCAAGAATGTGATCTACGGCAAGAAACATATGTGGGGTGAGGTGTACGAGCCTCTGGTCGATGATAAATGGCCATACAACCCCCATTTTTTATCAAAATAGCCATGAACGACCATTTTCAATAATACCAGAGGCTAACACCTATAGATTTTTGACCAAGAAATGGTCTCCACCAGAAATCCAAGAATGTGATCTATGGCAAGGAAACATATGTGGGGTAAGGTGTATGAGCCTCTGGTCGATGATCAATGGCCACAAAACCCCCATTTTTGTCGAAAATAGCCATGAACGACCATTTACAATAATATCGAAGGCTAACACCTATGGATTTTTGACCAAGAAATGGTCTCCACCAGAAATCCAAGAATTTGATCTATGGCAAGGAAACATATGTGGGGTGAGGTGTACGAGCCTCTAGTCGATGATCAATGGCCACACAACCCCCATTTTTGTCGAAAATAGCCATGAACGACCATTTTCAATAATACCGAAGGCTAAGACCTACGGATTTTTGACCAAGAAATCGTCTCCACCAGAAATCCAAGAATATGATCTATGGCAAGGAATTATATGTCGGGTGAGGTGTACGAGCCTCTTGTCGATGATCAATGGCCACACAACCCCCATTTTTGTCGAAAATAGCCATGAACGACCATTTTCAATAATACCGAAGGCAAACACCAACGGATTTTTGACTAAGAAATGGTCTCCACCAGAAATCCAAGAATGTGATCTATGGCAAGAAAACCTATGTGGGGTGAAGTTTACGAGCCTCTGGTCGATGATCAATGGCCACACAACCCCCATTTTTGTCGGAAATAGCCATGGACGACCATTTTCAATGACACTGAAGGCTAACACCTACGGATTTTGACCAAGAACTGGTCTCCACCATAAATCCAAGAATGTGATCTATGGCAAGGAAACATATGTGTAGTGAGGTGTATGAGCCTCTGGTCAAAGATCAATGGCCACACAACCCCCATTTTTGTCGAAAATAGCCATGAATGACAATTTTCAATAATACCGAAGGCTAACACGTACGAATTTTTGACCAAGAAATGGTCTCCACCAGAAATCCAAGAATGTGGTCTATAACAAGGAAACATATGTGGGGTGAGGTGTACGAGCCTCTGGTCGATGATAAATGGCCACACAACCCCCATTTTTGATGAAAATAGCCATGAACGACCATTTTCGATAATACCGAAGGCTAACACCTAAGGATTTTTGACCAAGAAATGGTCTCCACCAGAAATCCAAGAATGTGATCTATGGAAAGGAAACATATGTGGGGTGAGGTGTATGAGCCTCTGGTCGATGATCAATGGCCAAAGAACCCCCATTTTTGTCAAAAATAGCCATGAACGTGTTAGCCTTCGGTATTATTGAAAATGGCCATTCATGGCTATTTTTGACAAAAATGGGGGTTGTGTGGCCATTGATCATCGACCAGAGGCTCATAAACCTCACCCCACATATGTTTCCTTGCCATAGATCACATTCTTTGATTTCTGGTGGAGACCATTTCTTGGTCAAAAATCCGAATGTGTTAGCTTCGGTACTATTGAAAATGGTCGTTCATGGCTATTTTTGACAGAAATAAAGGTTGTGTGGCCATTGATATTCGACCAGAGGCTCATACACCTCACTACACATATGTTTCCTTGCCATAGATCACATTCTTGGATTTATGGTGGAGACCATTTCTTGGTCAAAAATCCGTGAGTGTTAGCCTTCCATGTCATTGAAAATGGTCGTTCATGGCTATTTTTGACAAAAATGGGTGTTGTGTGGCCATTGATCATCGACCAGAGGCTCGTACACCTCACCCCACATATGTTTCATTGCCATAAATCACATTCTTGGATTTCTGGTGGAGACCATTTCTTGGGCAAAAATCTGAATGTGTTAGCCTTCGGTATTATTGAAAATGGTCATTCATGGCGATTTTCGACAAAAATGGGTGTTGTGTGGCCATTGATCTTCGACCATAAATTCTTGGATTTATGGTGGAGACCATTTCTTCGTCAAAATTCCGTAGGTGTTAGCCTTCAGTGTCATTGAAAATGGTCGTTCATGGCTATTTTCGACAAAAATGGGGGTTGTGTGGCCATTGATCAACGACCAGAGGCCCATACACCTCACCCCACATATGTTTCCTTGCCATATATCACATTCTCGGATTTCTGGTGGAGACCATTTCTTGGTCAAAAATCCATACGTGTTAGCCTTCTGTATTATTGAAAATGGTCATTGATCGCTATTTTTGACAAAAAATGGGTGTTGTGTGGCCATGGATCAACGACCAGAGGCCCATACACCTCACCCCACATATGTTTCCATGCCATAGATCACATTCTTGGACTTATGGTGGAGACCATTTCTTGGTCAAAAATCCGTAGGTGTTACCCTTCAGTGTCATTGAAAATGGTCGTTCATGGCTATTTTCGACAAAAATGGGGGTTATGTGGCCATTGATCATCGACCAAAGGCTCGTACACCTCACCCCACATATGTTTCCTTGCCATAGATCACATTTTGGATTTCTGGTGGAGACCATTTCTTGGTCAAAAATCCGTAGGTGTTAGCCTTCGGTATTATTGAAAATGGTCGTTCATGGCTATTTTTGACAAAAATGGGGGTTCTTTGGCCATTGATCATCGACCAGAGGCTCATACACCTCACCCCACATATGTTTCCTTTCCATAGATCACATTCTTGTATTTCTGGTGGAGACCATTTCTTGGTCAAAAATCTGTAGGTGTTAGCCTTCGGTATTATTGAAAATGGTCGTTCATGGCTATTTTCATCAAAAATGGGGCTTGTGTGGCCATTTATCATCGACCAGAGGCTCGTACACCTCACCCCACATATGTTTCCTTGCCATAGATCACATTCTTGGATTTCTGGTGGAGACCATTTCTTGGTCAAAAATTCGTACGTGTTAGCCTTCGGTATTATTGAAAATGGTCGTTCATGGCTATTTTCGACAAAAAATAGGGTTGTGTGGCCATTGATCGTCGACTAGAGGCTCATACACCTCACCCCACATATGTTTCCTTGCCGTAGATCACATTCTTGGATTTCTGGTGGAGACCATTTCTTGGTCAAAAGTCCGTAGGTGTTAGCCTTCGGTATTATTGAAAATGGTCGTTCATGGCTATTTTCGACAAAAATGGGGTTGTGTGGCCATTGATCATCGACCAGAGGCTCATACACCTCACCCCACATATGTTTCCTTGCCATAGATCACATTCTTGGATTTCTGGTGGAGACCATTTCTTGGTCAAAAATCCGTAGGTGTTAGCCTCTAGTATTATTGAAAATGGTCGCTCATGGCTATTTTCATAAAAAATGGGGGTTGTGTGGCCATTTATAATCGACTAGAGGCTCATAAACCTCACCCCACATATGTTTCCTTGCCATAGATCACATTCTTGAATTTCTGGTGGAGACCATTTCTTGGTCAAAAACTCATATGTGTTAGCCTTCGGTATTATTGAAAATGGTCGTTCATTGCTATTTTCGGCAAAATGGGGGTTGTGTGGCCATTGATCATCGACCAGAGGCTCGGACACCTCACCCCACATATGTTTCCTTGCGATAGATCACATTCTTGGATTTCTGGTGGAGACCATTTCTTGGGCAAAAATCCGAATGTGTTAGCCTTTGGTATTTTTGAAAATGGTCATTCATGGCTATTTTCGACAAAAATGGGGGTTGTGTGGCCATTGATCTTCGACCAGAGGCTCATACACCTCACTACACATATGTTTCCTTGCCATAGATCACATTCTTGGATTTATGGTGGAGACCATTTCTTGGTCAAAAATCCGTAGGTGTTAGCCTTCAGTGTCATTGAAAATGGTCGTTCATGGCTTTTTTCGACAAAAATTAGGGTTGTGTGGCCATTGATCGTCGACCAGAGGCTCATACACCTCACCCCACATATTTTTCCTTGCCGTAGGTCACATTCTTGAATTTATGGTGGAGACCATTTCTTGGTCAAAAATCCGTAGGTGTTAGCCTTCGGTATTGTTGAAAATGGTCATTCATGGCTATTTTCGACAAAAATGGGGGTTGTGTGGCCATTGATCATCGACCAGAGGCTCATACACCTCACCGCACATATGTTTCCTTGCCATAGATCACATTCTTGGATTTCTGGTGGAGACCATTTCTTGGTCAAAAATCCGTAGGTGTTAGCCTCTAGTATTATTGAAAATGGTCGCTCATGGCTATTTTCATCAAAAATGGGGGTTGTGTGGCCATTTATCATCGACCAGAGGCTCGTACATCTCACACTACATATGTTTCCTTGCCATAGATCACATTCTTGGATTTCTGGTGGAGACCATTTCTTGGTCAAAAATTCGTACGTGTTAGCCTTCGGTATTATTGAAAATGGTCGTTCATGGCTATTTTCGACAAAATGGGGGTTGTGTGGCCATTGATCATCGACTAGAGGCTCGTACACCTCACCCCACATATGTTTCCTTGCCATAGATCACATTCTTGGATTTCTGGTGGAGACCATTTCTTGGGCAAAAATCCGAATGTGTTAGCCTTCGGTATTTTTGAAAATGGTCATTCATGGCTATTTTTGACAATTATCGTTCATGGCTATTTTCGACAAAAATGGGGGTTGTGTGGCCATTGATCATCGACCAGAGGCTCGTACACTTAACCCCACATATGTTTTCTTGCCATAGATCACATTCTTGGATTTCTGGTGGAGACCATTTCTTGGTCAAAAATTTGTTGGTGTTAGCCTTCTGTATTATTGAAAATGGTCGTTCATGGCTATTTTCGACTGAAATGGGGGTTGTGTGGCTATTTATCATCGACCAGAGGCTCATACACCTCAACCCACATATGTTTCCTTGCCATAGATCACATTCTTGGATATCTGGTGGAGACCATTTCTTGGTCAAAAATCCGTACGTGTTAGCCTTCGGTATTATTGAAAATGGTCATTCATGGCTATTTTCAACAAAAATGGGGGTTGTGTGGCCATTGATCATCGACCAAAGGCTCGTACACCTCACCCCACATAAGTTAACTTGCCATAGATCACATTCTTTGATTTCTGGTGGAGACCATTTCTTGGTCAAAAATCCGAATGTGTTAGCCTTCGGAACTATTGAAAATGGTCGTTCATGGCTATTTTCGACAAAAATGGGGATTGTGTGGCCATTGATATTGGACCAGAGGCTCATACACCTCACTACACATATGTTTCCTTGCCATAGATCACATTCTTGGATTTATGGTGGAGACCATTTCTTGGTCAAAAAGCCGTAGGTGTTAGCCTTCAGTGTCATTGAAAATGGTCGTTCATGGCTATTTTCGACAAAAAATAGGGTTGTGTGGACATTGATCGTCGACCAGTGGCTCATACACCTCACCCCACATATGTTTCCTTGTCGTAGATCACATTCTTGGATTTCTGGTGGAGACCATTTCTTGGTTAAAAGTCCGTAGGTGTTAGCCTTCGGTATTATTGAAAATGGTCGTTCATGGCTATTTTCGACAAAAATGGGGTTGTGTGGCCATTGATCATCGACCCGAGGCTCATACACCTCACCCCACATATGTTTCCTTGCCATAGATCACATTCTTGGATTTCTGGTGGAGACCATTTCTTGGTCAAAAATCCGTAGGTGTTAGCCTCTAGTATTATTGAAAATGGTCGCTCATGGCTATTTTCATAAAAAATGGGGGTTGTGTGGCCATTTATCATCGACTAGAGGCTCATAAACCTCACCCCACATATGTTTCCTTGCCATAAATCACATTCTTGAATTTCTGGTGGAGACCATTTCTTGGTCAAAAACTCATATGTGTTATCCTTCGGTATTATTAAAAATGGTCGTTCATGGCTATTTTCGGCAAAATGGGGGTTGTGTGGCCATTGATCATCGACCAGAGGCTCGTACACCTCACCCCACATATGTTTCCTTGCCATAGATCACATTCTTGGATTTCTGGTGGAGACCATTTCTTGGGCAAAAATCCGAATGTGTTAGCCTTTCGTATTTTTGAAAATGGTCATTCATGGCTATTTTCGACAAAAATGGGGGTTGTGTGGCCATTGATCATCGACCAGAGGCTCATACACCTCACCGCACATATGTTTCCTTGCCATAGATCACATTCTTGGATTTCTGGTGGAGACCATTTCTTGGTCAAAAATCCGTAGGTGTTAGCCTCTAGTATTATTGAAAATGGTCGCTCATGGCTATTTTCATCAAAAATGGGGGTTGTGTGGCCATTTATCATCGACCAGAGGCTCGTACATCTCACACTACATATGTTTCCTTGCCATAGATCACATTCTTGGATTTCTGGTGGAGACCATTTCTTGGTTAAAAATTCGTACGTGTTAGCCTTCGGTATTATTGAAAATGGTCGTTCATGGCTATTTTCGACAAAATGGGGGTTGTGTGGCCATTGATCATCGACTAGAGGCTCGTACACCTCACCCCACATATGTTTCCTTGCCATAGATCACATTCTTGGATTTCTGGTGGAGACCATTTCTTGGGCAAAAATCCGAATGTGTTAGCCTTCGGTATTTTTGAAAATGGTCATTCATGGCTATTTTTGACAATTATCGTTCATGGCTATTTTCGACAAAAATGGGGGTTGTGTGGCCATTGATCATCGACCAGAGGCTCGTACACTTAACCCCACATATGTTTTCTTGCCATAGATCACATTCTTGGATTTCTGGTGGAGACCATTTCTTGGTCAAAAATTTGTTGGTGTTAGCCTTCTGTATTATTGAAAATGGTCGTTCATGGCTATTTTCGACTGAAATGGGGGTTGTGTGGCTATTTATCATCGACCAGAGGCTCATACACCTCAACCCACATATGTTTCCTTGCCATAGATCACATTCTTGGATATCTGGTGGAGACCATTTCTTGGTCAAAAATCTGTACGTGTTAGCCTTCGGTATTATTGAAAATGGTCATTCATGGCTATTTTCAACAAAAATGGGGGTTGTGTGGCCATTGATCATCGACCAAAGGCTCGTACACCTCACCCCACATAAGTTAACTTGCCATAGATCACATTCTTTGATTTCTGGTGGAGACCATTTCTTGGTCAAAAATCCGAATGTGTTAGCCTTCGGAACTATTGAAAATGGTCGTTCATGGCTATTTTCGACAAAAATGGGGATTGTGTGGCCATTGATATTGGACCAGAGGCTCATACACCTCACTACACATATGTTTCCTTGCCATAGATCACATTCTTGGATTTATGGTGGAGACCATTTCTTGGTCAAAAAGCCGTAGGTGTTAGCCTTCAGTGTCGTTGAAAATGGTCGTTCATGGCTATTTTCGACAAAAAATAGGGTTGTGTGGACATTGATCGTCGACCAGTGGCTCATACACCTCACCCCACATATGTTTCCTTGTCGTAGATCACATTCTTGGATTTCTGGTGGAGACCATTTCTTGGTTAAAAGTCCGTAGGTGTTAGCCTTCGGTATTATTGAAAATGGTCGTTCATGGCTATTTTCGACAAAAATGGGGTTGTGTGGCCATTGATCATCGACCCGAGGCTCATACACCTCACCCCACATATGTTTCCTTGCCATAGATCACATTCTTGGATTTCTGGTGGAGACCATTTCTTGGTCAAAAATCCGTAGGTGTTAGCCTCTAGTATTATTGAAAATGGTCGCTCATGGCTATTTTCATAAAAAATGGGGGTTGTGTGGCCATTTATCATCGACTAGAGGCTCATAAACCTCACCCCACATATGTTTCCTTGCCATAAATCACATTCTTGAATTTCTGGTGGAGACCATTTCTTGGTCAAAAACTCATATGTGTTATCCTTCGGTATTATTAAAAATGGTCGTTCATGGCTATTTTCGGCAAAATGGGGGTTGTGTGGCCATTGATCATCGACCAGAGGCTCGTACACCTCACCCCACATATGTTTCCTTGCCATAGATCACATTCTTGGATTTCTGGTGGAGACCATTTCTTGGGCAAAAATCCGAATGTGTTAGCCTTTCGTATTTTTGAAAATGGTCATTCATGGCTATTTTCGACAAAAATGGGGGTTGTGTGGCCATTGATCTTCGACCAGAGGCTCATACACCTCACTACACATATGTTTCCTTGCCATAGATCACATTCTTGGATTTATGGTGGAGACCATTTCTTGGTCAAAAATCCGTAGGTGTTAGCCTTCAGTGTCATTGAAAATGGTCGTTCATGGCTATTTTCGACAAAAATTAGGGTTGTGTGGCCATTGATCGTCGACCAGAGGCTCATACATCTCACCCCACATATTTTACCTTGCCGTAGGTCACATTCTTGGATTTATGGTGGAGACCATTTCTTGGTCAAAAATCCGTAGGTGTTAGCCTTCGGTATTATTGAAAATGGTCATTCATGGCTATTTTCGACAAAAATGGGGGTTGTGTGGCCATTGATCATCGACCAGAGGCTCATACACCTCACCGCACATATGTTTCCTTGCCATGGATCACATTCTTGGATTTCTGGTGGAGACCATTTCTTGGTCAAAAATCCGTAGGTGTTAGCCTCTAGTATTATTGAAAATGGTCGCTCATGGCTATTTTCATAAAAAATGGGGGTTGTGTGGCCATTGATCATCGACCAGAGGCTCATAAACCTCACCCCACATATGTTTCCTTGCCATAGATCACATTCTTGGATTTCTGGTGGAGACCATTTCTTGGGCAAAAATCCGAATGTGTTAGCCTTCGGTATTTTTGAAAATGGTCATTCATGGCTATTTTCGACAAAAATGGGGGTTGTGTGGCCATTGATCTTCGACCAGAGGCTCAGACACCTCACTACACATATGTTTCTTTGCCATAGATCACATTCTTGGATTTATGGTGGAGACCATTTCTTGGTCAAAAATCCGTAGGTGTTAGCCTTCAGTGTCATTAAAAATGGTCGTTCATGGCTATTTTCGACAAAAATTAGGGTTGTGTGGCCATTGATCGTCGACCAGAGGCTCATACACCTCACCCCACATATGTTTCCTTGCCGTAAATCACATTCTTGGATTTCTGGTGGAGACCATTTCTTGGTCAAAAATCCGTAGGTGTTAGCCTTCGGTATTATTGAAAATGGTCATTCATGGCTATTTTCGACAAAAATGGGGGTTGTGTGGCCATTGATCATCGCCAGAGGCTCATACACCTCACCCCACATATGTTTCCTTGCCATAGATCACATTCTTGGATTTCTGGTGGAGACCATTTGTTGGTCAAAAAT